>CM024790.1:27041226-27413520 GCA_014281875.1 Nibea albiflora
TGCTCTGAGTTCATACAAAACCAATCAGCTGAGGCGCCCTGCAGCAAATAACCAAAGCCCGGCCAGTTGAAGCTGACCTTGTACTCTCTGCAGCACAGATCAATGAAGTTGAAGCAGAGTTGGAGAACCCACTTGCTCCCTGCTGTGTGTGTGTGTGTGTGTGTGTGTGTGTGTGTGTGTGTGTGTGTGTGAGCCTAGCTTTCAGATAAGCCTTCACATCTATTAACATTTCTACTTTTTGAGTCCTGCTTTGAGAACTCGCAGCTTCATGAACTCCGCTTTACGTTGAAACGAGACACACACACACACACACACACACACACACCTCTGCACAGCAGCATCTGTCTGTGACATGTGTATGTGGGATTAGCAATTAAAGCTAACACCATGAGGGGCTGCGCTGTGATTACACAGATTATACAAACGCTGTCCTCAGACGCTGCTGGAAATGTCACAATTATCAACACAATGACAGAATTAGCACGGCACAAACTTTACACCCATCAGCCATAACATTATGACCACTGACGATTATCTCATTATCATGATGAATATCTCCAAAATCCATCTCTTGGCGGAGCGTTCCCGGTCTGTAGTGGTCGAAGGTTGAAGGAAGGACAAGAGGTGAATTGGTGACAGGCTCAGGCTGGCCCGTGTGTTCCGTTCCAACAGACGAGCTTCTGATAGAAAGGTGTCAGAACAGTGCATCACAGTTTGTGGTGCATGACGCTGTGCAGCCACAGTGTGCTTGTGAGCATCAGGACGGGACCATAGAGAAGAATACGAGTCACATTTTCTTCTACACTACGAGGGGAACGCTTGGCACAGGGTTGGCAGGCCAGCCGAGACATTCATGTGGATGTTACTTTGACACATAGCTCCTATCTAAGCATTGTTGCAGACCGTATCCACCCTGGACTCTTTCAGCAAAAATCAGCAAAGCAAAAATGGTTCAGGAATGTTTTGAGGAACGCAACAACAAGTCCAATCAAGCACAGGCGGGATGTGCAGGTCCAATCCTTGGAGGTCCGACCTCACAACATCCAGGATCTGGTGCTGTGACATTTATTTCATCGACCTAAGTCAAACTGGTGCGACTCATTGAACAAAAGACAAAACGAGCGTGGGTGTTTTATCACTCCATAGTAACAGTAATCCAGACACGCTTGACAAATAGTCAGTTATCTTCACAATGTCCTATTTTAGACGTTACACAAAGAGAATCTGCATTGCTCGTGTATTTAAGTAACACATCTGCCAAAAGAATTCAGTGCCAAGTCAATTTGGGTGAATATTACACACATTATGAAGAACACTTAGAAGCAGCAGCACAGAAGAACAGAAAATGAAATGCAGAATTATATTACCGAGCTGTAAAGCTATATGCTCTCAGCCTTTGTAGCGGAGCTCTCCGGGGTTTATGAACATATGGTGTGATATTTTACATATTCATTCAAAGGAGAGATGAGGCTGTAAACAATCATCCTACACTTTCATGGTGTTGCATCTCTCTGTATTACTTTAGTATGCTCATGTTTAATTTATGCCAATCTGTATTTTTATATACTGCCTGCGATATACAGCCCGCTGAGGAAGCCGGGTTTAATATTTTAAAATTGTCTAGTTTAAACTGGCCCCCTGAAGATGAACTATTCGAATTCGTCCTGGTTTTGCATTGAAGTGAATGTTGCAGTTTTGAAGCTGTTGGTTTCGATTCATGTCAGTTACCAAGCACTCCCCTCGTATTAAGTTCAAACATATTAAAACAAATCATGGTAACTTCTCCAAACCACTTACGCTCCCACTTCTCTGCTCCGCATCGCCGTGCTCAACGCGACACAGTAATTATTCTGCAAATGACAAGCGGCTAAACGCCTCTCCACCTGACTGAAGGGCGTTAGACACTTCTGTGGACGCTGAGATGATTTTCTACCACCAGGAAAACCTGCGTCCATCACAGCAGTGGCATGAATTCAAGCTGACTGCACCCACGAAAATATAAACTGTTACAGCCATCGTTCATGTGAAGTAATACATTACGTAATAGCAAAACAGTCCTAAAATATCACACTGCAGAGTCATTTTTAACCAGAATTAAAGTCATACAAACAGTTCAGATCCCGTTCAATCCCATCCTATATAAATATCTGACTGAAATACTGCTCAATGAAGTGCTAGAAAAAGAGGAGAGGTGTGCTGTCGGGAGGATTTCGGAGAGCAGTAAGGGTGAGCTGCAGCTTAGCAGACAGACAATGATGTCAAATGCATCATAAAAAGTCGAGTTTTCAGCCTGGAAGACAAGAAGTGACTCCGCCCTCAGGAGGAGAAGGTCATTCCACCACAGCGGAGCCGACAGGGAGAAACACTTCATAATAATAAATAGAGCAGATGAGACAGCAGTAGCTTCGGGATTAGAGTCACTTCCATGAACTTCTGTTACAACACTCGCTGGTAATACTGCGATAGGCCGAATCATTGTGGGCTTACAGTCAATATTCCCACAGCCAATAACGCTGATGTTCTGATTTATTCACATTCTGCTCTGACCTTTAAAACTATAAGGTAGCTTTAACTCCGTGTCCTCGGGGGGTTGCAACAAATTTCACTTTTACCTCTCTACGAGTGAAAACCTGGCCTCTGATTATGAAAAAACAAACAACAAAAGTAGCAGATATACAGAAATCAATCTCAAATATGAATGTATAAAGTATGAAGTTTAAAAAAAATCAATATGTGTTCTTTCAACTGACAGGCAGCAACTCCTGCGGTGACCTGCAGCAGAATCTGATCTGTGTTTGTTTCATCAAACTAATGTTTGAAGCCACCTATAAGACACATACACACATCTGCAGCCACATAATACAACAGTAAAACCAATCAAACCAATCAAAATGTACAATGGGTCCATTAACTTGGTTTAGTGCACAGTTTCAAAGAGATTTAGTCCCATTGAAGATCGACCAGCTTTAGTCCAATTTATAGTTTCTAAATCTGCATAATATAAGTACACATGGTGTCCATGTCCATTTTTGGACCACTTTTCCCACCTGTGTGTACTATACATGTATATAAGTCCATTATTCAGTCTTTCTTCAATGAAAAGACTTAAATTTAATGACACTATATCACCCCGTTTCAGCTTCTCAGCTTCACTCTTGGTGACCAATCAGTTGCTGAGTTGATTTATACTGATTACATTCAAACTACTTCATGGACTGGCTCCCAGCCATGATGTTGAAATGCCGAGTGCAGCCTCAAATCATCACGCAGAGATCGTTTTGTTGTTACTAATTAGATTAATGATCCGTATATGACGTGGTCAAACCCAAATTCAATCAGGAGAAGTGAAAACTTCACTTCTGTTACTAACTGATGCTCGCAGCATTTAAATCAAACCACCTATAGCCACCATAATCGTTTTCATCATATCGCACAAACTTAGTTTTAATCCACAGCTACCGAGTTCTTCAGATGCTGATTGGTCAGAACCAATCAGAGAAAACCAATCGGGTTAAGCCCGTAATGTGAAGCCTGGTTCTCACATGTTCTTCCTGGTTCAAGATAAACAGTGGCCAAAGTTTTGCAGTCTTGGCCAGTAAGCTCTAGAACTCACTGCCTGAGAATCCAAGACTTGCAGACTGAGCAACATTCTTCAAAATCTTTTTCAAATACTTTTATTAATGTTAATCCTAATAGTAGCAAGAGTGTTCAATATTAATCCATCCATCTACAGAGAGTTGATGCAAGGACAAACACTACAGTCTATTGCAATCCAAAGCAATTTCACTGTAATAAATCCTGCTGCTGAGAAGCTTAGAATATATTTCCTGGCACTGTGTGAGAGCTTTTGTTTCAACTCTATGCTAATTTCTGAGAATGTAGTTAATATTGAAGTTACACTGGATTGCATTGTGCAGGTGTCTGTGTCCTCCTACTGTATCCGTGAGGGGGAGCGTGGTACAGTTTTTGGTGACAGTGGTGACGAGGATTTTCCAAACTGTGGCACGACGTTGGCCAGCCAGCCGGCAGCATGTTGAGCTGGAGCAGCTCTCACCTGGATTCACACCATCGGTGTTACTGTGTGAAAAGGAGACGTGTAACATTTTGTCCATTCAGAGCAGCGGTAACAGAGGAGGACTGATCCGAACTGCCAAGAACACGGCCCTGTTTAACACCCTGTTCAGTTAAAACTGTGCGTGAGGGAGGGAGGGAGGGAGAGAAAGAGAGATGGGAAGAAAGAAAGAGGGAGTCAATGTGTTTGGCAGAGATAACAAGACAGACCTGGACAAATGTGGTACAACAAGGAAACAATTTTTGTCTCCAACAAAATGAGAAATGAGGGATAGAGAGAAAAAGAGAGAGGTGAGCGCGGGGTGGAGAGACTAATTTAGAGTCGCGGCGGCAATTTTTTTAGTTGTTTTCACGGTGTTGGTGTGAAATGTTGAGCATTTGACCTTCAATTAGAGACTGGCAATGACTAGTGATTCTAATAGTGCTGTAAAAGAATGCCTGCCATCACGCTGGCTTTGGTATTTTACACTGAACCAAACAACAGCAGTATAATACAGTCCCGGTGTGTGATTTTAGATAGCGTGCCCCCTGGTATCACCTCAATACAGGCGGAGCTGATTCTTATAGTGAACCTCTTCCTGCAACAAACTTTTGTTTGGGAGTTCTCCCATGCACAAAACCCGATCCCAACACTGAAAAAAGAAATGTTTAAGAAAACAAAAACAAATGAAAGAATATCAGAATTCAAATAAATGTCAAAAACTTAACCTAACTCCGACCTTAACACCAAAACCAAGTCTTAGCCATCAAACAGTTTCCTAAGATACCTGGATGTGATGTTAGAGTTTCACATAAATGTTTGATAGATCTGAGTTTTCTCTCTGACTGCGTGGAGATCACATGAATTCACATGACTCCGGAGCATCAGCTCAAGGACAGCGTGTGTGAAATAATGCATATATTCATGCCACACATTAAATTTCACACACCTGACAAACAGTCGCCCCTTTTGTTGCTACTTGAAATTCTTTCAAACCCTTATTTCCACTCTGATCCATTCATGTTGCCAAAGACTCTCTGACACACAAACACACACACACACACACAGAATTATTGCTTGAGGTAACAGCTGTAGCAAAAGGATAAACGCAGATACACAAAATGTACACACACACACACACACACACACATGCTCGGGCTCTTGGCTCGACGCATAACTGAAGAGTCGGGCTGGAAGCCCCTGAGCGAGGCTGCAGGCTGGGCTGGCACACACACAAATCCACACTGAAATTCACAAATAAACACACACGGAAATCGCACACATCAAGAATCTAACTTAGCGACCTCAGACTAGAAATGATAAGAGACACAATAATAATAACAATAATTTGGTTTTGGCCTGGTTTGGATAATGATAATGAATAGACACTCTTACCTGACATAACCACACTGATGATGGATGATGGCACCAAGCTGGAAGCAGCCAAGCAGCTTTCATATTTTCATAAACCAACTAGTAAATAAGATATCATAGATTCTCATTTCCAGAGACACATTCCTCTACGTAAACAACAAAACATTGTGAGTTATCTATAGAAACGATTATAAAATTAGCAGTAAAGCATCTGGAGGGACTTGGCTTGGGACCCAAAGGGTGGCCGGTTTGGACCACAGACTGAAGTGTGGACTAGGCAGCTGGAGAGGTGCCAGTTTCACCTCCTGGGTATTGCTGAGGTGCCTCTGAGCAAGGCTGAACACCCCGAGGCTGTATTCAGACCCAATGTGGCGCTGCAGCAAATCACCGCAGGGTTGTGCAGCGGTGAGTTTATTTGTGCTGAACAGACCAGAAAATATGAAACAACCAGAAAATAACTTATTTCGCTCACTCACCAGATTTCAATGCTGACGCTCCCTCACTCTCATTCATTGTCTGTGTCGCTCAACCCCTGCTAGCTAAAGGCCGGTCAGACATAGAAGCACGCAGACACAAAATGAACCAAACTCAAACACAGCAGATATCATAGTTTAGTTATAAACAGTGACCAGTCTGATTGGCGATCGCAGCATGACGTCGGGTTGCGTTTCTTTTTACGTCTTTGCCAGAATCTTTTCTTTTATTCGGTGGCCTGCACCGACTCACTGAAGACAGAAAAAATCTAGCAGCTAGTGCTCTATATCTGTTTCCCCAAAGTACCTACGAGTCGACCCTTGGTCTTTGTCCATATCTTTTGGTCTGCTGGTCACTGTAACCTTGTTTTTATCTGCTGCCTCCTCGCCGTCACCTCCTTCTTCCTCCTTTCAGGCAGGTCAGTGGAGTGTGTTGGCACTTCAAGTCCTTGCAGCCTGAGAGTCGTATTTATGTATTATCGCTGAGATTTTGTGAACTTAGCAGAAAAATGTGACTTTACAGTCCAGAGCGAGAGAGAGGAGAGAAAACAAGAGATCAGCCATCTGTTCCTATAGTAACTGTTTGTAGTTATTATGTGTCTCTATAGAAACAGGCCTGAGTGACTGAGATCAAACCACTGAGTACAAAGTCGATTCAACATTCATTATCTCCATATTTTACTTCTACAGTCCTTAACGAGTACTCAGACTCTTTGAACTCAGCGATCCATATGAGCATTTTCTCCCCGTGTGCATGCGGTTCTCATTAAAAGAGGCGGCATGACATACATCAAACACTCTCCATCAGCCTTACACACAATGAAGCATTTGTA
Organism: Nibea albiflora; assembly: GCA_014281875.1. Lineage (NCBI taxonomy): Eukaryota > Metazoa > Chordata > Actinopteri > Sciaenidae > Nibea > Nibea albiflora. The sequence goes on from CM024790.1 coordinate 27,047,958, forward strand.
CTAATGCTACTGTAAGAAGACGTTGAATAAATGCAATGATGTATTGCTGTGACTTGTCAAGACAATGTAAAAAGGTGGTTTAAGGTAAGAACTGTCACAGTTCAAGCAGAGTAACCAGGAACACGAGGAATAGGACTGAGCCTGTGGCTTATTTGTGAATGTACAGGCTTACCAGGCTGAGTTCAAAATCTGGAAAGGCAGTCCAAACAAGCAAATCCAAAGTGCATGAAACAGGCGAGGTCCAAGAAACAAAACACAAGGAAAGGTTGGAACCTTTCAACACAGGATGAAGCTGAACTGACACCGATACCAACAAACCACCCAAGTAAAGGCAGGATGACAAGACACAGGTCAAACTAATCAGGCTGGAACGAGCAAAACCGCCAGGAAATGCAACAAGAATTACAAAATAAAACAGGAAACACTGAAAACAAAAGCCATGACAAGGACAGTCCCAAAGGAATCAAGGAATCAAACAGGAAGTTCAGGATTTTCTCTCTTTACTGGGGATAGTATAAAAGCACCAAACATCTGAGTTATATTAAAGTAAGGGGCATGTCTGAAAATACATTTGTTACTTAAACTGACGACGTTCAGTTTAATTTATTTGGTCTAAGTCTGAGCAGACAAATTTAGATTGTTACATTTAGCATTCATTTTGTTCTTACCTATGACGAGATGATCAGAATTAACTGAACCACCGGTAACCCGTCTTTCTTCTTTCAGAGCTATTAAATCATTAATCATGAACTTTGTAGACGGGACTTACATCAGCAGTTCAGATCCTATTTCAGTAAATTAAAAAATAAAAGCATGATTCTGTCCTTCTTCAAAGATATATCAGAATACTCTCTTCCACAGTATGAACGTCCGTTACTTGGCTTTCAAAACTTATTTCACGACATTAAAGGGAAGAGCCAGTTTAACACCACTGCTGGAAATGTACCTTTCATTTCTGAGTCCATTTTGTTGTTTGGTGGTTTGTTTCCTCGAGGCAAAATGAGCTTCACAAAAAGAACATTACAGCCTTTCATCACAGAAGAACTCCGGCCAGACCGCTTTGAACATCAGAGATGATCTACACGTCACAACATCAGCTTCAGGCTTCACTTTAAAACTAGAATCTCATTTTAATCATTTCTTTACTGCAGACAGTTCTTTGGTTAATGTTACAGCGCTCAATTACTTAGAACACATTTTTTTGCTTTTTAGTCGTTCATCTGATGTTTTTTGTGAGAACAAGGTCAACGCTGGAATTACTCTCAAATTTAGAGGCTGTAAATTGTTCTGAATGTTGAGACTTGAAGATCAGACAAGTGAAAGGCCGCCTGTTAGATCCTGACACGATCAGAATAAACCTAAATGAAGAGAAAATGCAGCTGTAATTACCTCTTTAAGTGATTAACCCTGAGATGGAGAGACTTTTTTTTTTTTTTTACAGTGCATCATTGACGAATCTGACAAGACTTTTATTGGTGAGACCTGCACAGCACACTGTTCACTGTTGGTTTCATCCCAGTTGCTTCCTACATTCCCACTCTGAGCAACATTAGCCATCTCCACTGCCTCCACAGGTTGCCTATAAATCATTGCCATGCAGGCCAACAGGCAGTAATAGAGACAGATAGTCTCTCTTAGACTGCATTAATGAACTGTTGTTCCTGGAACCGGGACAGCCGATGCTCGAATCGATACTGAATTGTTTTCTGCTCTGCAATCACGGCAGAGCCGACATCAGTTCAGGCAGGAGAATTAATAAGACGGCAATTTACGAAATCAACAATTACTTAAATAATGATTTTATAGATTGTCAACAACGAATGTTTCCGCCTCCGTTGAGTAGACCAGAGGTGAACGGACTCTTTACAGGTAGGAACTGTCTGCTCCTCTTGGTTCTCCATTTTTGTTTCAACTAATAATCAATCAGAATATTAAACTTGACCAGGGTGCAGGATTTAGTGACATCTAGAGGTGAGGTTGCAGATTGCAACCAACTGAATACCGCTCGCCTCAGCCTCCCCTTCCAAGCGTGCTGAAGAATCAACAGTGGCTGCAAAAATCGAAACAGATTAAAGGCCCAACCTGAAGTCAGCGTTCGGTTTAAAAACATGACGCACCTCTGGCCTGAAAACCTCCCCTTCTTTACCGGAGGTCCAAAACTCCTGTGATACAAGCGCTAACACTCCACCGGCGCTCCGAGCTCACAGTCCAGGCAGCCCGGCTAACAAACTGGCAGCTTGTTGTTGTTGGATGAAGCTGATTACAGTGAACACCAGGAGCGGCCTGACCTGGCAAACCACGCTGCAAACTGTGGTGAGAGATTTTGATTTATTTAAGCTAGCAGTACCTATACACCTCTATCGATTCCAACACAGACTTTTCACGCAGAAGTAATCTCCATCTCATGATGGAGATGGACAGTTTTGCAACAATTTGCAGGGAGTGTGCGGGGTTCCAAGTCTGACAATGACTTTTCCATCTTCTCTCCTTCCTCCTCTTCTTCTCGTACATTTTCTAATGTCCTCTCTCCTCCGTCTCACCTAATTTTCTCTTTGACCACCCTTCTTTCCTCCCTCTCATCTCTCCTCCGCCTCCTAATCTAATCCATTTTCCTCAAACTTCTTCAAGCCTTGCTCTCCTCTTTTCATCCTGTCATCCATTAGAGCTATTTTCTTCTGTCTATTCTTCATCCCCACTCTTCTTTGTCCTCGATTTCTTTTATTTTTTCCTTTCTCCCCCGCTCCCTTTTTTTTCTTCACTCCCCTCTTTCGCCCTCCCTCAAACCCCTCCTCCTCTCCATCACGCTGTTTCCTTCCTTGCTTGTTCTCCAGATGATGAACGACTGGTTATTCCACTCATCCATCTACTGGGCAGCTTCATCTATCTATCCACCCACACACACACACACACACACACACACACACATATACAACAAAGGAACACACAAACATAAACACTGAAACACACAATAGCATGAAACCTTCACACACTCACACACTCGCACTCAAGGTGTCCACAGAGAGAAAGATGAAGTGTAATTTGAATGGGTTCGGCCCTGCCCACACACACACACACACACACACACACACAACACACACACACACACACACACACACACACACACACACACACACACACACCCTCCCTCTGGGTGTGTCACTGCAGCTTCTGATTAAAGAGCCTCTATAGAAAATCAATACCTCCTTCATTACAGCCTTACCCCTCTCTATCTCTCTCCTCCTCTCTCTACACCTCCATCCTCTCTCCGTCCCTCCGACTCCTCCTCCTGCTCTCCACCCGTTCATCTGTCTCTCAATTTCAATTAGGCTTTATTGTAAAAAGCAATGAGGTGTCTCACATGACACGAACTGACAAATCACGACGAATAAACCGTGACACGGCGCAGTCAGATCAATAACAATATCAGCTCAGCTGTGAAGTTCAATTGATTTAAAACTGAGTAAACAGAAGATAGTTCAAGTAAAGAGCTGCACATTAAAATAAAAACCTTCAGTGCGACAATACGCTCCACGCAGGGAAAGAAGTCAGGAAGTCAGTTTAAATCTCACCTGATCCATCAAACCATGAGAAGAATAAATGTCTGACAGCAGCCTTGTATTTCCCCGCTAACATCATCAGAGACTCAAACTGCAGACGAGCTCGTTTGTGGCTCTTTGTATTCTGAATTTTTGAATTTCTCGAGTCGAGTAAAGTTGTTTCTTCATCCGTGACGTCATGACGCCGTTATATTTACGGTTTGGGCGGGAGCTCGCAGGAGAAACAGTTCAGAGGGAAGAAGTAAACGTGTGTGTGCCAGGCGAGCGTTCTCATTGGACCGAACATCTTCAGGTATGATATGCAGTTCTATGGTTTGACCCAAGTGCCCAACTGGTATAGAAAACAGTTTTGCTCTCTATAACTAAATCCTCCGTTAGTTTTTTTGTACAGCTCATCTCCTCGTTATTATTTTAATTCATTCAGCCCCCCTCAGCTCCACCCAAGGCGGTGGCAGAAGCAGAGGCTGGACTGCCCGACCTGTGCTCCGACCACAGAAAGTTTTAATTCCTCACTTTTTCATTTAAAGTTGAGTCTTAATGAAAGGCTGTCTCTGTTTGGATCCCGCTCTCCTCGTAACGCAGCCCTGGATGACATCTACGTGCCATGATCAGGCTCCCTTATGGAGCATCATGTAAACCAGAGAGATTGTCCTCCACAGATGATGTGAATTCATTCTGAAGTTCTCAGATTCAAGATTTTGGCTGCTGTTGTTGCCAAAGCAACAGGTCATGGATGCTGTTATATTTGGAGCCACTCAGCCTCTCAGAAGCTGGAGAAGTTGAAACACGTCTAACCAAATGTCCACGCTAACACCCTGAAGTATTTTTACATGATCCAACCGAAAACAACAGCTGCTCCGCCCACATCTCCACTCCGTTTCATTAAATTAGCTTCATGTGAAATTATTTTCTTTTTATTTGATTTGATGAAATTGATTTGTCCCCCCACCTCACTCTCTGTTTCACTACCTGCAGCTATGGATTATGGGATCAGCGCTTTAAAGAGGAAATGCTAAGAAGTGATGAGATCGGGGCACGCAAACACACACACACACACACAATACCAACATACGCATTTGGACGTAGGTTTGAATCTGCAGCCGTGTTTAATTTGTCCTCCCAGAGCAGATTAAGGCCTGAGCTGTTCAGAATCTGTCCACCTCAGGCTCTGCTAAAATAACAAGCCCTCCTACACGCCTTACAGAAAATGTTTCCTGCGCGTCTTTCATCACATTTAAAGGATAAACTGTGTTTTAGCTGGTGGAAATGTGGCTGCAAACTGAAAAGAATCCGGCAGCATGTTTGTGTGCCGCTCCAGCAGAGGAGACCTGCTGTTTTGTTATTTTGCAGCTGAAGCTAAAAGTTCATTTTAAGCTCGTCTTCAATCAGACACACGGATCTGCAGCTGTGTTACAAAGCTCCCATCGGACCAGCTGTTTCCAACTTGCAGGCTGATTTGTGTAATTTCATAGTTGAGTCTGTGATTCACAGTTTATAACCTGGTTAGTGCATTAAGCACTCAGCTTGCTGCGGCCTGCAAATCCACTAAACTTTATCTTCGCGACAGAGACGCCGCTCACCTGATTATTTTACGGTAGAAAAGTCCCTGAAGTCGTGTTGGTATGATTCAAAGAATCCAAGTCCTGAAGAGTGAAGCTGTGTGTGAAGCACACACACATCGTACTGTACACACACAGAAGGAGTAGTCACGGCTTCATAGTGGAGCCGAGCCAATCCAGACAGTGAATATGATCAAATATTGATAGTGTTTTTTGCCCGTCAACACAGCGCCGATAGGTTTGGCGGTTTGACCCGGATCGTATGCAGCCAGCAGCTTGTGTTGCACTCCGTCTGCTGGAAGTTATTTTGGGGGCTCGAGCTTCTGTTGTTGGTCTTTAACAGCAGCAGACCTGCATATATATTACACACTACAAACTACACACACCGACCAGCAGCACTTGAATGCTAATGAAAGGCTCTGATTGCTACGCCCGCTCAATACAACTTCATTAACACGCACTCAGCGTGCACACATGCTACACCCATGTTTACAGGCATGTATGTTGGATTTAATTGACACACACTCATAAACAAACACACACTTGATCTTAAACAAACCTCCCCGGCCGCACACACACTGTGGCTGAACCTACACTCGAGGATCAGGAGTGAATTGTCATTGGCAGCCGATCCCCTCTCGTCCCTCCTAACCAATTCATTTGCAGTCTACTCCAATCAAAGCACGACTGAGGTGGACGTGCGAGGCTCCACTCATCAGCTGCTTCATATTCACATCAGCAGGCCGCAGCGCGCGGCTCATTCTAATTATTCTCTAATTTCGGCTTGTTTTTCATCTGGACTCGTCAGGCCTGAGGAGGAACGAGTGGTTCAGTCGTAAACTGTCGCTGACAAGAAACTTCTCCGTCCAGACTGTCTGATTAGAGTCACGCTGTTCACACTGCAGGACTCCTGTGTTGATTTGTACAGAAGCCTTTTGCTCGGCTCAAAATCAAAGTGCTGCAATGTTCTCGTTTTTATCCGTTATTATGAAGAACGCTGTAAGTATTTTGTGTTATATGGTCTAAACTAAGTTATTATCATTATCTTTGTGATGCTTAATTATGATTGAGATATCCTTTTATCCATTTATCATCATTATCGCAGTGTGAAAAACAACGCAGTCTAAGTAACTACCACTGTCGCTGTTGGTTTCATCCATTTTCTTCCCTCAGATGCCCAACGACTCATTCCAGCTTCTCCCAGGAAATCAGCAGGCCTTTCCCAGGCCACATGGGCTATAAAGTCTCTCCAGCCCCTTCTGGGTTCACCCTGGGATGTCCTGCCAGTTGCATGTGCCCAAACACGTCCAAAGGAAGTCACCCAGGAGGCGTCTGAATTACATACCACCTCAGCTGGCTCATTATGTGGCTCTACTCTGAGCTTCCTCCAAATGTCCAAGCTCCTTATCGTCTCTGAGGCTGAGAAAAAACACCCAAAGCTCAGGACCACAGGTCCACATCGTCTGCTGACAGTACACCAATCCACCGCTTCGTCTCCTGCTCCATTATGAACCCAGCAGTTCCCACCATGTGCAAGCTCACAGCGACAGTGGCAAGGAAAATATATACACACACATTTACAGACGCACATACAGGCACTGTAGGCGTGATGACGGCTGCCGTGTCATTACAGCAGCACCTCTCAGTTGTGGCTCAATTAAAACTGCTCTTTCTCCTTTCTACCTAATTGACAGGACCACGTGGAGATGCCTATTTAAATCAGTGCTCGTGCTTCCATTTATGACTTACTGTGGAGTGAACACGCAGGGTCACGCACGCGTGCCGCTTTCCACAGTGACTGAGATTTACAATTCTGATGAAAAGGAAGAGAGTGCATTAGCATATTTCTGTGGTTGCGTGCACTCAAAGTGAGTTTTAGTCATGAATCTGTGTAATTAAATGCATCTGGCTCCCGTTCATAATCAGGATAAAACCAACAGTGATTTTCCAAAGTGTTCCCAGGCCAGCGAAGTTTGAGTATCATATTTATTCTGTTGTTCCAACTTCATATAGGTCGAAAAGGATTTTGCAAATCACTGAATTCCGTTTTAACGTTTTACACGGCGTCCCAGCTTTTCTGGAAAGTTGTAATGTCACGATGAGTTTTTACTTTTTGATGATTTTCTATGAATATTGAGTGTAAGACAGAAGAAAGACAAGCCATTCCTGACTAAACCTCATTTGTATTAGCATTATATAATGGTAAGCTTTGATTATAAGACCAAGACCAAGTTCAAGTATAAGAAATGAGACCACCTGTTTGCTGCACAACACTACAAACTTAAAGACTGGCTGTTCATCGTTGGTGCTGTCAAAAAATGGGGAATGAGCTGCCAGTGAGCTGCTGTTAATTATATATTAGTGAGATGTGTGAGTATAATCTGCCAGTGGGTCAATTCTGATTAACCGCCGACCCAAAACAGCTAACAGAGTGCGGAGGCAAAGTGTAACTGTAACTGTACGGCAGTTTCATCAGTGAAACCTTCTCATGCATCCTGATGATGATGATGATGATGATGATGATGATAATTACACTGAATAAGCCTAAATGATTAAATAATTCACTCGTGCATATAAACAAAAATAAAATCTTCTGAATGTAAAAGGTTATTTCATCAGTTCAACTTTTTCATTCAAGTTTTAATTTAATAAGAAAATAAATGGGGAAAAAATATTATTATGAAAAAATTAAAGTGCAACAAATCCAGTAAAACAATGTTATCATGAGAATGATGTAAGAAAAAGAAAACAAAAAGTGATGAAATAATATTTCAGTTATTGAATTATTTCGTAATTTATTGCTTCATTTACACTCTCATTTAACAAACACACACACAGCTGCGCTCCACACACACACACACACACACACACACACACACTGTACTTCACATGGTTTTGGCAGTCGTCATCAAACAGCGTCATTTGCATATTGCATTTTTCCTGCAGCTTCTTTGTCATTAGTCTCACCGCCCCGACCCACAGCAGCAACCCCAGGATGGATTTTGTGCTAATTAGACCCAAACAAACAAATAACAACAGACAAACGGAGCGGAGAGGGGGCTGATGGGAGCTCACAACCTGGTGACAGCTCATATTTTAAGAAATTCTTATTATAGACTTCTTAGCAGCAAGTTTTATGCAAACAGTGTCACAGACGAAAGATAAAAGGAATCACACACACGTCTTTTATTTATTCACACCACATGTATTAAATAATAATGGACGAGGAGGAAAGGGGAACTGGAGTCTTGCTTGAAAAACTGATACTTTGAATTTAGAGCCTTGCACCAAATGGTTCAGTGTTTCCACCGAGTTCAGAGCGAGCTGCTGCCCCAAGTGGAAGAGCTCTTGTCCAGGAGTGGAGAGAGCGTGAGATGGACCGGTGGACTGGCGTCCGCAGCAATGGGCACGTTGTTCTCGACAGTTGTGGGGAAGACGAAGCAGAGCCGGAAGGCAAAGCTCTCGTTCCAACCCTCACCTACGGTCATGAGCTCGGCTGAAATGAGTTTCTTCCACAGGGTGGCTGGGCTCAGCCTTAGAGGTACGAGGCGGGAGAACTCGGCGGATCCAGAACTTGCTGGAGGGACTAAAAACAGGCCTGGAAATGCCTTGGATCCCCAGGAGAAGAGATGGACGCCCGTCTGCTGCCACCATGAGCTCACCCACAAGCTGAGTTAAACGGATGGATGAACCAGTTCATGCAAACCAAACTCACTGGCTGCTCGGATCACTTCGTAATGACGGGGCTGCCTTGCTGCAGGAGCTTTTGCACTGGTGGAAAATACTCTGAATGTAAAGACTTATAAACTGATTCTGGAGGTGTTTTTCTCATTTCACTGCTGCTCTGCAGTCTGCACTATACTGACACTGCTACTTTCCCACCGTGCTGCGAATGGCTCTGGGCCATCCAGCATTCAGGAAATGGCCAAACCTGTCCACTATGTTCAGTGCTGCAAATAAGTTTGTTCCTCCTTCACTGTGAGGGTTGTTCTCCATTGACATCAGGACAGCAGAACCTTACACATCCTCCATCAAAGACTAAATATTTGTCTGTACCTGCACGGATCTTTCAAGGGTGGATCCACATGGTTGAATGTATCTATTGTACGTTGCTTTGATTAAAACCGTTCCATGACATCCTCGAAGATTCCTCAACATAGAAACAAATGTTTTTTAACCCAACCAAAGCCAAATATTCATCAAGGTTTTAGGTCTTGTTTGCTAGCTTGCAGTCTTCTTCTCTCCTGTGTTTCTCCTTTTCAGAAACTCAACCTTAAGAAGATCGTGTTGGGAAATGATCTGCAGTGAGAACTTTTCATCATCTAAAGGGTAGAACAGCAATTTTCCACTGACTCCTATTCATATCCATGCAGACAGTTTCAGTTTCATTTCCCGGAGAACGAGGATAAGGAAGTACGTAACGCTTTACGGCACTAAGTCAGGTCAGTGTTTACACCATAGGCGATTTGGAGCACCGAGAATTGGAGGTTTTCAGGCGCGAGGCGTGGGGGAATGCCGGCGGGGAGCGGAGTCGGTGCCACTTAGAACCGGAGGTGGGCAGGCAGGTAATGTAACAGAGCTCTGCAGCCTGTATGGGCATAATGATAGAGGTGAAGAGGACGTTGACGGGGGGAAGTTAAGAATAGAAAAGGAAAGAGTGACCAAGCAAGAAGCTTTTAGCCGCTGGCGAGAGAGTTTGTGAAAGACAGGACGCCGAGCTGGGCCGACTGCTGTTGGACTAGTCTGTAATATCAGCTGCTGCTGGTGACCCTGGTTGATGTTTGGCTGTTAGCAACTAGTTTTTGATCAGAAGTGAAGCAATCAGACCAAACACTCGAGTTCAGCTGAGCATGTTTAGCACAGTGGGATTACAATCTAAAAATGGAGGCGGCAAAACAGAAAAATACAAATTCCTCTGCAATGTCAGTGTCTGTCAACACATTGGCTTCCTATTCCTGCCTCTGTCCTCCGTCTTTATCTCTCCCTCTTCACCTTTCTGATTGTCTGTGTGCTTCTCTCCGTCTTCCTCCCTGCAGGAAGCAGGAAAAAGAAAACACAAAGATAGGCGGGATATAACAACTCCGGCTCCTGCCAGCGGCGGCAGACTGGCATTTCAGCTGATTGGCACTGCGGGCGGTTAATGCTGCAGCACATACAGGATGTTAATGGGAACCACAGCCTGAGGATACACTCACATTCTGGACTTTGTGTGTGTGTGTGTGTGTGTGTGTGTGTGTAATTGCTGCCTACTTTTTGGCATTTGTGTGCAAGACTTGTATTTTCCATGCAGGCGTTTGAGAATCATTAAAATGTGTGTCGGCGTGTGTTTTTGCATTTTTATCTACATTACCACAGGATATAATTGTACATCTGCTGACACGCCGACTTTGTGTGTGTGTGACTGTTTGATTAATTCCTGAATCAATCTCTGCAGTCTCCGTCAAGCTCAATTATCTGTCAATTTATCATGTACAGACGCCTCGCGGAATTAGTCTTGTGGCCTCAAGGTCGCAGGTTTGAATCCCGTGAGGAGAAAGTTAAAGAGAAACATCCTTTGTGAGGTGACTGTGGACACTCGTGGTGTTAAGTGGTAACAAAGGACCTTCACTTTATTTACTTCACTTACTCATCCAGTACTTTATTTATAGGTTTGGATATTTCTTGTTTGATACTCCTTCATAATATGAGCTGAATGCCAATTACCACCAAGTCATCTACAGCTAAAGCTGACTATTGGGGAAGAACTAAAGGAAAGGTTATCATTAAAGTTAAAGTATAAAGCATGCACATTCACATACAGTATACACACACACTGCTCTATGCTTCCTCCCTTCCTTCCTTCCTTCCTTCCTTCCTTCCTTCCTTCATTTCCTGACAGACAAACAGAGCCCTGAGGTGAAGCCCTGCTGCTCAGTCAAGTAAGAAACACGGTGGAGATGCATTTACTGTCCTCCACTTCCTCTCACTTTGACTTTTATTTCAAACTCACTTTATTATATCTCTTCATCGTGCACACATCGCTCTCTCTTCTGTCCTGAACGTCCGGCCTTTCACTCTCAAATGAAAATAATTACAAACAGAAGCTTCCACCAATAAACTACGACAGAATAAAGATTATTCCTATCAGGAGCAACAGTTGGAGGCTTGTGTTATAAATGTTTAACATCAAACATAATATCTGGACATCTGGACAGACTGCAGCGTGTGATGTGAACACTGTGTCGGTGACTGGCCTTTAATGGGGTGTGAAGGGGATAATGAATCCATTAAAACCAGCAGATCAAAGTGATCAAAGTCCGGCCCTGATGCACCAACTTTAAGAAACAACCCGAGCTGCGACTGGCTCCAACAGAGGAAACTGACATTTACTGTAAAATGTTCTGAACTGCTCAAAAGAAGTTCTGAAGAAGATCAAGTCTCCCTCTCCGTTTTCCTTCTTTGATCTGTCTCAATGTTTCACGAGTCCTGATCTAACTAAAACAGCAAGCGTCAAATAAGAAATAAGTTAAATCCTCTCAAATAAACTGGCAAACAGTTCATGCTCAAAAACGATGGCGGTGAATGAAACCTGTGGTGACGTCATGGACGCGTCGTCCATATTTTAAACTGTCTCAGCCTCTCAAAGTCTTCAGTCTCGGTCTCATCACAGTTCTGACGACTTGCCGAGGACCCAACGAAGCATCGTCGAGTGTCGGATGAGAAGTTTGAGAAAGCAGCAATACGAGCATTTTATAAAGGGGCTAACACACACACACACACACACACACTCACACACACACACACACACACACACAGGATGTGTTTAAACAGCATTAGCTCCACACAGTCCTGCAGCCTTATGCTTAAATAAAAGCTTGACTAAATTCTTTAATGAGACAATTGGATGCAAAGTCATGACGCTCTCTCCCCACACACACACACACACACACACACACACACACACACAATACACGAGCTAACATACACAAACTGCACATGCATGCACATTTGCTTATACAAATATTTACAAATCCTGTTTGTATGCCGGAATTTAAATTCAGGTAAATATGTACAGTATCTACACACACACACCACACACACACACACACACACACACACACACACACACACACACACACTGAAGTCTCTTTTAAAGGAGATAAGAGACAAAATGAGGCGAGCAGGAGGCAGAAGAGGAGAGAAGGAAACAGACAAATAAAAGAGAGGGTGAGGAGGAGAAGAAGAAAGAAGAAAGAAGAAGAAGAAGAAGAAGAAGAAGAAGAAGAAGAAGAAGAAGAAGAAGAAGAAGAGAAGGAGGAGGAGGAGGAGGAAGGTTGAATGAAAAGAAGGAGGCACAGAGGAGTGAGGGGAGGAAGGAAGGAGAGTTCAAACTGACATTTGGGTGCCATTCGGCTGACATCTCCACGGTGGCAGGTAACCATGGAGACAAGTGACAATTCAAAGAGGGAGTATAAAACTTATTACAGAGTACAACAACACAACAGCAGGAGTCACTGCCGATAGGTGAGGTCCATGTACCGCAGGCTTTACCAGCACTCACCATGAGCGAGAGAAAGGAAAGCTTCCTCTGGGAGGACCCGGCTCATGGCGAGTGTCTTTAAATTTCGTTTTTCTGGCGCTGCATTTGTTTTGTCTTCATCTCGATGACATTTCCAGAAGCTTGCTTTGACTTTTAGGATTATGAAATCGCTGAGCGAGCCCCGTAACAAAGACTTCAAGATACGAAGTGTTGTTGTTTCTTGGAGGAGATTGGTTTCAGTGGGAGTCGGCTGCTTGACAGGAAATGTTATGCAGCATCGATATGAAAACATTACACCAGGAGCAGAGGCATCAGAGGAAAACGCTTCCTGCAGGTGAACTCGGATTTTCATTTCACTGCATGGAAACTGTTTCTGACTGTGGAGACATCCAGCCGGCTACGACCTGCACGGCGGCACCGGAGCCGCTCCATAAAACTGTCAGCAGTAAAGACGCTTGTCTCGTGTCTTTGTGTGCCGACGTTCCTTTTCCTGTTGTCACAGCATCGTAAAAGCAGACAGTAATGCGAGCGTATATTTAATGCAGCTTCTCTGCATGAAATGAGCGCGTGTGTCTCCGCGTTATTGTTTTTTTCATGAGTTTTATGTTCAGGCTCCAGTTATGTCCAATCACTTTCACCCATATAAAACTACAGCTGCTCTCATAGCTCTGCTTGTGTGTGATGTGTGTGTGTGTGTGTGTTGTTCCGTGCAGTAGTTAACATAACTGTGTTTATAGGAGCAGAAGCATATTATCATGTTCACAATAAGGATTTTACTACAGCGAGGCTTGTGTGTGTGTGTGTGTGCGTGTGTGTGTGTGTGTGTGTGTGTGTTTTAATACCTCAGCACTTAATTATAATGGACCTGCGTGTGTATTAGCATTTTTATGTGCGAGTGTGTGTCTGTTTAAACAAAGATAGATGGTGTCAAATTCTTCCCCACGTCGTAAACAACACACATTTATCTCTTCACACACACACACACACAGTGTTTTTTCTTTTTATTATTCCTGCTTTCTGTTGGGAGTATTTATGTTGCATTGTTGTATTTTAGCCACACAGCAGAAGACGAGCACGAGCACGCGCACGAGCTAAAGCTGCCCAGGAAAACGCCCGTTCACCCTCGTTGGTAGTTCGAGCGGCCCGTAGTTGTTCAAACCTTGAGATGCCTCCAAACTACATCCAGCGCCTGCCGTCTGATTTTTCCACGGCTGTGAGCTAATCTGTCAGGAAAACACACCAGGGCGGCATAAAAAGCATCAAACCAGTTGGTGATAATTTAAGAACTGAAGACGGAGAGAAATTTAAAACTATTTACAGGTTTTTACTGCAGGTTCAAACTCATTTCAGAGAACGTTTGTGCAGTGTAAATAACGCATCAAAGATCAATGCTTAAAAAGTAACTAATAGCGAGAAGAATACTTTTACTTGAGTAATGTAACAGAACTTCTGCCTGAGAACAGTTTTCAGTACTCGCTGCTCTGTTGGTTCGTTCTGTGGTGAAACAGTTTGAAGAGAGTTCGTCAGGTGGACGTTAGCATCGAGCTCAGCTGATTCTTCTTGACACACACCTTCCAGACGACACACACTCTTTGACTCACGTCAGGAGGAAACACGTTGTAACAAAAGAGAGTGAACAGACGGAGGAAGTTTAGCCGGACCGGTGCCAGAGGGCGCTTTCACTTCTGACATGATGAAATGACGAAACAGACGAGTGTGTTTCACGAGAGAGACGCAGAGCGCCGGAATAAAGCTGGAAGCACAAACACATCACGAGTGAAATATAATCCAGCACGCAGGAAGAAAGAAACAATATAAATAAACACGCTGTTTGTTTTGACCACATGGAGAGCCGAGAGGACGAACGGACGAGCGAACGGCAAACATAAAGATGTATCTGTCACACACACACACACACACAGCAAAGATACACACTCTGTGTGTGTGTGTGTTTCATGGCTGTGAATTTAAGTGCAGGTCACATAAACCTCCACACACACACACACACACACACACACACACACACACACCACACACAAGATATTGCTTCACTCTGACACACAATATAGCCACACACACACACACACACACACCACACACACACACACACACACAAAGATATTGCTTCACTCTGACACACAATATAGCCCACACACACACACACACACACACACACACACACACACACACTTGGGTCTCTCCATCATTGTGTCGCTGCATCAAACACACAACCACACATACACGTTACACACACGTATTTGGCTTTTGCAGTCATTCTAACGGACACGCATGCATCCGCACACACACACACACACACACACAACACACACACAACACACACACACACAGCCAACAGGAACAATAGCAGAGGTGTCAGAATGATTGACCATCCCATAAGCTCCTATGATATAAGCTGCTGCTGTGTCCCACAATGCACTGCAGCGGATCTTTGAGCCACCACTTAAAAAGTTTTCTGGAAATGTCACCGAGCTCTCAAACAGCAAACGGACGTCCGGGTAACACAAACCGCTCATCATTAACGCTGCGTCATCATTTCTCATGTTAATGATTTAAATCTCTCCATAGACACAAAAATAAAGTTTCCTCGAGTGTTTTTTAAGGTGCTTACACTTGATCGATGGCTCAGCCGACAGGTTACATCGCACATGTATGAAAGCGTGTCGTCTGCATCGATCTTCATGTGCCGCCTGTCAGGCTGCGGCGCTCATCGCACCGGCGCGTGGAAGAAGAACCGAGAGACGCCGTCGTCCTGAGGGAGGCAGCGGAGGATCGCGATCCTTCGTTACGTACGGAAAAATGACAACGAGCGAGCTGTCGCTGCAGGGATCATTCCTCCTCGCTGTCTTCACCTCATCCACCGTGTTTACTGAAAACAACATCTGCAGGGTGATTTCATCACTCGCTGCTGATGAGGACAAACTGAGCGATATGAAATATATAAAAAACACACACATCATAGATCTTCCCACACGCTGAGCGTCACTCGGACGCCTCACCTCTGCTTCAGCCAGCCGTTGAGACAGAGCTAGTTCACAGCGTGTCTCAATGCGCAGTCAGTGAATGCAACAAGAAAACCGGTTCAAAGCGACTTTCAACAGACACTAAGTGGAATTTTGAACTGTTGGCTGGTTGATCATTATTTCACCGTGGACACACAGTCAGCGATAAAGCCATGCTGCTATCAGTCAGGCTAATGAATCAACAGTCACCAGCAGCAGAGGAAGAAAAATGTTTCAAGTGGTGAACGAGACAGTTTTCCGCTGCGTGAGAGGAAATCACATATTTTTTCCAAAGGTCGTCTATCTGCAGGACTGACATTTCCATTTGTTCTGTCTGTGTTTTAGATTCTGAGTGAATATTATTGACAATATTTAAACTTTCCTCTTGATTCAAAGATGTTTGTCGGAGTTTTTCGCGTACACAACGCGCCAGTGAGAGACAGCGAAGAAGACGACTGCTGCAGCCAGGAAACATGAACGCAGGACTTCAGCAACAACTGAAATAATCTGTAAATGTTTCATGAGGAAATCCATTCAGCATGTTGATCAGCCCTCACGGGTTAGGGTCGGTGAGAAACGCTGAATTATTTGATGATTTGTGAAAGCTTTGGACTAAGAAAGCCGAACCAGACAGGCCCAAAGTGAGCGGGTTCATGGAAACACACACAAATAAAAGAAGAAGACACGACGGTGCTTTCTGGAAGTTAGTGAACTTCACAGTCTGACTAACACAAAGCGCAGGAAAAGCATCTGAAGCTGCACGGCTGCAGAAACAAACAGGCTGCACGGCCTTTATTAGAAATGGAGTGTTTACTTCATGTTATTTCTGATCCAGTTATTGTTCTTCTGTATCAGACGTGCAGAGCTCCTCTTTGAGAAACCTGCGAAACGCTGCCTGCCTCTCCGCAGAAATAAAGCCTTCGGTTTGTGGTCACAATTAATCCCAACACACACGGCCTGTTTACTTCACCGAGACGACGGCGGCGACAAAAACAAAGGGCGGCTGGATTCATTGGAGCGATGAAGAGGGCGGAGGAGAGAGAGCGTGTGCGTGCTGCAGGGCGCAGTGAAGCGAGGCCGTGTCGAGTCACATGAATAACACACACGCTTGTTCATTTCCATAGCTGCACGGAGAAACACACTTTAAAAGCGTGCCTGTGTTCTGCTGCGGTGAAGAGGTCAGGCCACGTCATCGACGTTAGACGGTCAGTTTACTCAGAGCGGCGTTAGCACCAACAAACTGTACTCCGCAGGAAAGTTTCCTTTCTCATGTAAAGTTTCCTGTAGGTGTCTCCCAAAGCAAAGAAACTAAAACTAAATAGAAGAAAAGAAACTCCATGATCAGCGTGTAGTTCATCACTTATCTGCATGAGTGCAGAATCTGCAGGCCGGGGATCAAGATTTTTGCTTCAGCAGCGTTCTGATGTCCGTTCATACTCGAGCGGTATTGATCAGTGAGCGGACTTTGGTTGTGGCAGCCCGTGTGGAATCATCTGAATGATTGAGCTCTTTGTTGGCTTCTTGATATCTGTTCAGGGAGATTCATTCTTGCATGTCAAGTTGCCCCAATCACAGAGCGTGCCCGCCAAAGGCCAAATCATCATCGGACGACAGCCGATGGTTTCCGAGTTTGGGCTTTAGTTTGAAGGTATGACGAGGTCAGAGGGCAGAAAACGTGTGAATGTAGGTCGCTCACAGTGAAAATGACGGGAGAGACGGCGAGTGATGCGCAGAAGGTCCGCAGTTGAACTTGAAACAGAGACGTCACTGTGAACGTGAAAGATTTGGAGGTCAGTTTGGATTCACACAGTCACGGCTGTTCAGCTCCACGTACCGAACATACATCAGACATGTGGGTCTTTGTTGTAGAGCTCCGTTTAAAGGCTGAGAGCTCCATGAATGCTCCTCCTCGTGTGTTTGGCTTGGATGTGAATGACTGGAAATGAAACCTCCACAAACCATATTTCCAAATTCATATCGGCTTTTCTTTTCAGTCATTATTTGGTCCTCGTCTCTGCCTGCTTACGTCTAATTCACTCCTGCAGATCCATTTATTTACAGACATGAATTCTGTCTTTGTTTATTTCCATTTTCAGTCACTGTTTTCTTCCTCACGCTGTATTTCAGCAGATTTTCTTCTGCGTGCAGCACTGCAGCAGTCCAGATTGTTTCTCTCTCTCTCTCTGTGTATTTAATAATTCATCTTCCTATTTCAGCCTGGTGTAAATGGACTCCACTGAGAACCTGCTATGAACTAATGTCTCAAATACAACAAGGAACCAATGTCCCTTTTTTCACTGCCAATAGCCACATTACTACTGCTACAGTATTAAACTTTCAGCATGAAGTCTATAACTTATTGAACCAGTATTTATCCAAGAAAAGCATCGCGGTCTCTGTACACAGAAGAAATCTGGCTTCACATGCGTGCCCGGAGCTGACAGTTCCCGGTGCGACCGACAGGCCATCTGGTTGGTACGCTGGTTCAGTGACTTGCTCAAGGGCACCTTTGCAGAGACCTTCACAAGCGAGAACACAACTCCTGTATTCAGCTGCGTATGTCTGCTCACACGTGCACCAAGATGACCACGATGAACTGACAGCTCGGCGCTTTTATTTGATAGAAATATCAGTGATTACAATTCGGTATACGTTTTCATAAACTCCACGGAGGAGACCTTGAGAGGCAGCAGACAAGGAAGCCTTCAGGGTTGACAGGTTACGAGTTGACAGCAGAACATAAACTGACATAAAAATAACATCAACAGCAATATATGACCAGCCTACCACACAGATGAGCACGGAGCCTGACGGAGCATGACATCCACCCGACAACATCTGTTTTCTTCAGTCGACGCGGGAGCGGCTCGTCGAGAGAAGGATCAGAAACGGTTTCTGGCACGCTGCCACTTTATTTTATTTTTAAGATATTGCCGCTGTCCAAAAATCTCTGAGAAACGAGTTCACGAAATAAACCTAAAACACGGTAATGAGACACATTTAGCACCAGAACTGAAATCGATGTTCACCCAGTCGGCAGTGAACTGTATGTTAAATGGATTTACGTGGATCGTGAGTGAAAGTGTGATTTATCCAAAGATATTCTGACGCAACAAAACATCTTTTCATTGTTCCATTAACATCCTTTACGATGTTTCTGTGTCAGATACATCACACAGATTCTTGATTTTCAGTTATGTCAGCTTGAAATTTCCCAAAAAATTAACTTCAAATGTGCCAAATCAAAATTACATTTCTCTAAAATTATGACTACATTAAAGTTACTTCAAATTAAAGTTTTGACGCGTCGTAACTTAAGTGGTGAAATCTGGAATTCACGATCTAATTAGATTTTCTTTCTGCTCTATTAGACGTTGACAGCTGGAGAGATGGACGCAGAGCTGAACGTCTCCAATTAAAGTTTTGACTCGGTCATAAATGTATTAATCAGTTTAATGAATTATCGAATTAAATTATAAAATACAGCGATGATTAATGTGATGCATTAAAAGGAGCTCTGCACAGTGAAAATGTTTCTCTAGTCAGAATCAGACGTAGATGTAGAAGTGGAACCTTAAATCTGACTACAATGCTAACACCACTAGCTTCAGTGCAGCAGAAACGAGTGGTTTGATTCGCTAAATGAGCCTGCAGGCTAATTGGCTCACTGACGTGACCTCGTGCTAACTGAGGCGACGCGTTCACATACATTTTTGAAGTTGAACACGCATGATCAACCGCTGACACGGCACGCTCGAGGGACTATAGCTGCTGCAGAGGTCTGAGCTGCCCCGAGCTGTCACCAGCTAACTGCAAGAAACGAGGAGCGCGGGACGTCAACATCAGGAAGGACGAGCGCGCCGTCACCTCTGAGACATGAATCCCGCCGCCGCGTTGGGGAAGTCTCGATAGCTGCAGTTTAGCGTCTTACCAGCTCACGAAAGGTCATTAAAGGACAAAACACGCTGCTAGTTAGCAGCCATAGCCGGCTCCCGTTGAATATACATTTTAATAAAGCGTGCTTCTGTCTCCCAGCTCTCTGACCGTGACCCTACTTAAGTGTCTACAAGCAAAGGCTGCAGAGACACAAAAAAATACCACATCAAATATTAAGTGACCGAGATGTTTACTGCTCAGAGAGACCACGAGATGTTTCAAGCGAGCGTCTCTGAAGCAAGAGGCAAAGCTGGAGCTGTGCCCTCGCTGCCTGCTTCGACTTTGGTCGCACGCTGCCACCATTGAGCCGAATCTGAGGGCCCTAAATTATTCAGGTCTGTGCAACAAGGACTTCTGAACACTTCAGAAGTTTTGAGAAATCGGACACATCGTCCTGTTTTTAAAAGAAGTCCAAACTGATGCTTTTTTTCCAGGTGTTTTGTGCTACACGTCACCTGTGCTGCAGAATCTGAGTCACGTCTGAGGTCTGACTGCTGCAGTCATCTGTGTCCGGCCTCACTGATTACTGTACAAAAGCACAACTTCAGAACTTTATTCAGTGATTCTGGTGAGACTGGATCAGATTTTATACACAACACATTTGCCGTCCGATGCCTTCCTGCTGCTTCTTCGAGTTTCCTGATGGACAAAGCTTTAACTACCTGCCAAAGTAGCTAAATGCTAATGAACTGCTGCTAACTTTATCTGCACAGCGTCTGAGAATAATGTTACACTACCGAGGTGATTTACAGACTTTCCTGAAAGCTTCCTAACGGCTAACTGTCGCGCAGCCGTGCAGCTAACCCAAACTGACTCAGGCCCGGCTGCCAAACCTGGCAGGAAAACCGCCTCCGTAGGCGACTAATCTGTGCCAGACTGGCCATAGCTGGATTCTTTCCTTATATCCTCTGTCTCTCTTCTCTCACTCAGGATCATTTGCTTCCCTCTCTGTCCTTCTTTCACCTCTCTATCATTGCTGAAAATCTTTAACCCGTTTCCTTCCTTCCTTCCTCACACCCTCTTTCCTTCGCCTCGTCTCTTCCACTCAGCTAATGCTATCATTAAGCCTGAGGGGCGACACTTTTTAATTATTTCTCCCCTTTTTTCCAGATGAGTGCGCTCCATCACGACCTGCCCGGCACATTCTTATGATATTTTCTGTTAAATAACCGGCAGGATGAGGGAACTTCCACATGCAATTTCAAATTCAATGAAATTTTCCCAAACCAATTTGACAGATGAAGTCATCAGCGTCTGGAGAATTGAACCGGCCTATTAGCTTCACTTAATGTTTCTTAATGTGCGGCTCGGCACTGTTCAGCGCAGAAATGACACCGTTTCTTTATTCCTCAGAATTCCCCTGAGACGAAGGCGAGAGATGGGCGGGCGGCGCGCGACCTTTTGACTTCTAAGCAATGAATTCTGGGTGAAAAGGTGAGGGAGGGAAAATATGAGAGAGAAACGGCAAATGTGTGTGTGTGTGTGTGTGTGTGTGTAGAACCAACAGAAATAGACAGAACGTCTGCACAGCACTAAACCACCAGGACTGAGAGCAGAGCGCCCCCTACAGAAACACAACGGCTTGTATCGCTCTTCTATTTCAAATTAAAAGCCCTCAAACTTTTCACTGCAACAGAAACACTCAGTTTCTTAACGAGGCTTTTATTCTGAAACAGGAACGTGTTGGAGAGACTCGAGCAGCAGAGATCAGCGCTGTAAGGACACAGCAAAGAAAAGCAGATTATGAGTGTGAATCCAGCAGACGGAGCATCATGTCTGCAGTTCCATCCTGAGACAATGAGCAGAAATAAGGAAGAATTCATCAGGATATATAAATAATGTAAAGGAAGGCACGCTTCATTGCAAAGTGTTTCCATCTGATTCCATCACATCCAGCTGCAGTCTTAGTGTCAGCTCTCATCAGCTCCCATCGCCGCGGCGGCGTGTTGTTACACAGCTCGAGGTTTTTTAATTTGGATTTTTTTATGTTTGTGTTGCGCGCTGCCACAAACCCAAACGTCCCCGACTGTGCATACTTTAAATTGAATCCTGCCTCCAACCCGGCAGCTTCTGAATAAGAAGAGGCGACACATCAGAGGGGAGACGCAGAATAAAGACACTGAGACACACACAGTACCTCTCTCACTTTCTCTTCCACTTAAATTGACAATCCTGCCTTTGCCATCACAAAGATCTGCACACACACACACACACACACACAGTAATAAGTGGGAGATGAAAGCTACCTGTGCAATTGTCTTCCCATTACTGTATACAGTCACCAGCACAGACTTTCTGGATGTGTATGTGTGTGTAAATCACTTGGCAGCGTCTTTCCTGGCAACACACACACATACATTCTGGCTGGCCGGAGCCGCTTTCTTCCACTTTAGATGGACGGACAGCTGGCAGGACAAAGACACGCAGGTCTAATTTCATTCGTCAATCTGTGATTTCTAAATCGTTTTAAATTAATAATCTCCGCCCTCGACTGCCTCGAGCTCTTTTACGTGTACGGGACCTCGCCGACGAATCCGGGCCAAGTTTCTTTTCATCCTTGTGAGGGAGTTTTCTTGGAAGGAGCAAACTTCCTCCTCCTGAAAAGCAGCGACAGCCTTTTCAGTGTGTGTGTTTGATAGTAGCCACAAAGTCAATTACAACACACAGCTGTTCATCTCCCAGCTGTTCTTTCTTCTATTTGAGTCGTGACGTGAATTAATGTTGTTTTTTTTCTCCTTATGTTGTTCTCGCAGTCTCTCAACTTCAAGAATCTTTCATCCGTCCTTCAGCCTCGCAGAAGAGAAGTTTAAGATGTTATTTTTACATTTGTGTTTGAAATAAACCGGAAGCACTAAATGTTATTAATCTGCGATTCCAGCTTGAAAAGATGAATCACGCATTCTTAGAAACATCTGGAGAAGACGGAAGAAAAGAGCAACACCATAGCATGCACTATAACGGGAGATGATGCAGCGTCAACAACTTGTTTTCCACGTGAGTGTGTGCACAGCTGCTTAATGCACATGAAGTTTACTTAACCAGGCTGCAGTCTGATAGCTCTGTGTGGCTCGACCACGAGCAGAGCTGAGAGCTCCTTCTGGGACGCAATCATTGTCCAGAACAGAGGCGATTAGCACCGGCTGGCCGGTGGTCAGTCCCCTCGTTGAAGCTCGCTAACCTGTGGTCCTTTTTCAGAAGCAGCTCTCCTCTCGCCTCCGTGGAGAATTCACCGCTGCTTCTCTGACATGCCGTGACCAGCAGCACGAAGGACGCACGAAATGGCACAGAGAAGTCACCAACAATTAGCCTTAGCGTACTCAGCAGGGAAGCACATAAACCGAGGAAATACGACCGAATGAGAGCATGTTGACAAAGTCTGGTGGGCACAACGCTCGGCTCCTGCTGCTGCTCCAAAACAGTGTCGGGGCCTCATCACACAATCACGCCCGGTGGAAATCACAGAGTGTGCAGATGTTGAAATGCTCATCAAACACAGCTAGTAAGAGTTTTGTCTCTTCTAAAAGGAGGTAACGTAATTAAAGTGTGCAGGCGTGTAGTGAGTCAGAGGTCAGAGGTCATCCTGATATGGACTTCCTCAAAGTAGGAGCCAACGCTCCGAGGTTTAAACCTCTGACCCTTCAAACTAAAGCAAACACTGCGCTAACCATGACTGGTGTCCTTCAAATCCTCTGTGTTTATGCATAATGTTTAAAAAGCTCAAATGTCAGTCAAGCAACATTTATACGACCAGTATATCTCTGCAGAAGCACTGATGATGCAGCCATGCATGTTTCATGTATACAGCCAAATAAAACCTCACAGCAATGTGACTCAACCCACGCAGAGTTCTCAGCATCAGGTGGGAAGCAGCGAGACAAAAGCTGAACAGAAAGTTAATAACAATAAGCAGAATTCTAAACAGAGCTAACTTCCACAATTGGATTAATGTAATAAATGCAAACAGTGCCTCTCTAAACGTCTCAGGTGACATCCACCTGTCTGCGGCTTAATATGATGCGACGGCAGGAAAATCTTCCCGCTCCGAGCCGATCTCCCCTCTGCTGACATCTGAGCAGCACCCGGGCTGAGACGAGCTGTCAGCAGCAGCGTGAGGGTGACAGTCTGCAAAGTCAACAGACCGAAGCTGACAAGGCAGCTCGGCAGAAAGAGCTCGTTAAGAAACCTCGTTAAGAGACCCCTCGTTAATGGGAAGAAAAAGAAAAAAGTTCAGCTGATTAATCAGAAATTATATGATGCACACAGGAGCCGCGGCGTGGAACAACAGAGGATCTGTCAAAAGTTCCAGAGTTGAATAACTTAGTGTCTCTGCCAACCGCTCCCAGTTGTTGATCATCTGTGATCACGGGATCATTACCGCCGAGGCTCTGACACTTTATCCTTTTATTCATAAAAATCTTTTCATAAAAATGTGTCACTGTGTTTTGGTGTGCAGTCAACCTGTAAAACATCCGGAAGCACGCGACGCTTCGGCACATTTAGAGCTTAAATGCTGGTAACTAATGAATGCAGATCAGGGAGGAATCGATACAGACTGTAGAACAGCTTCACGTCTTCCTCGTCACAGATCTCGCAGAGATGTCTTCTGCAGGGACAAACACTGAAACATGCGATACGATCGTGGTGGATGCTGCTGTCGCTGTTTGAAAATCTAATTGAGGGCATCAATGCATTTTTATCTGAGGAGTGATTTGCCGGCGCAGCAGGTGGCCCACAGCGACTGATTCAACACATTTTCCCTGACATTTGAAACTTGGTGGGTGGTTGTTTGAGAGATGGGCCCAAACAAGTTATTCTTGCTGTTTATTTCATTTCTTTAACTGCAGCGCAGGAAGCCGATCGTGTTAATACACCTGCTCCTGCTTGTGTTTTAGCATCCTGACAGATTTTGGTCTCAGCATGGTGATGGCAGCTGAATGACAAGTTAAATGTCAAATGCAAATGCAGCGTCTACACCGAGTGTAGGTGGTCGCAAATTTTCCTACAGCCTCTCAGCGGAGTGTCAAAACAGGATGACGGCGTCATTAGATACAGTTCAAACTTTCGAGGCAGTCGGAGTCACGCGATCGTGAAATCACGAGGAAATTCATTACGACGATTCTTCTGTTCGCCAGCAGTCGACAGAAGAAGCATGCATTCATAGACGGACACAGCAGAGTGATGCCGCGTCGTGCAGCTCTGATTCTGGCACGACACCAGCTTTGCTCTCCATCAGCATTCTCGCACGTCGGGCCAAAACGCCTGTGGGACAAACACTAACACTGCCCCGAGTGCTGTGAGCTCACAGAGATGAACATGTGAGCTGTGCTTGTGTGTTATTTGAACAAACTGATGCAGATTTACTCGGCACAGCACGGCGTTACATCGAGCAGGAGCAGATGAGGAGACACCGCTCAACCGATTAGCAGTCAGAAGGATTTTAAACTGTTATTTTACGGTAGAAAAGTGACATCAGGAAATCTTCAGCGCTGCTTTACATTAACGGTGGATCGAATCAGACTGCAGATGTTTCACATTACAAACCCACAGAGAACCAAACGCTGCCGTCGCTTCACCTGCACAGAGCTTTTCAGTCCATTACAGATCATTTTAACGTCTCTCTGGCCCGCAGCCTCCGCTCGTATCAACCGCCTCGTCTCCAGCAGGCAGCTGTTTGCAGCGAAACAGTCATAGACACAGGAGCTGACACAGTACGTCGAATTCTCCCGTAAGACTCTGGAAACCGCTGGAAGAATTTGGATTAATGTATAACTGCTTGTATAACCTCTGACTTCACTACCCCCCCCCAAACACACACCATCATCTCCACACACACACCACACACACACACACTTGATGAAGTGAAGTCGACAGTAATCAGATGCATCCAGAAAGGTCAAGGCTTTCCCGTTTCCACGAGGAGTCTTTCACTGCTTAAACACATTACTCAGTGGATTAAATTCAATAACCTCATTCCCACACACACACACATACGATTGAGCGATCCATATTAATACACACACACACACACACCGCCATTATGACCCCCCCCCACTTATGTGTCATTCATTATTCACACCTCGACAGAATATTTGCATAATCGGAGTTGCTCTGACCTACGAGGAGAAATTCTAATGACGTTGGTGATTGACATTTTCGGACAATGACGGGACAGATTACCATGAAGTTTGGTCCAGTCGTCGTCAGGTGGATCCGGGTTTCGGTGATCTCCTGACTTTTCATCCAGCGCAGACGGCAGTTGGATGGATTTCTGGTACAGATTGGATCCCCCGACCTTCCATCAACTGGCATCATTACTGTGTGCAATGTGTAATGTGCTGCACTTATATAGCATCTTTCCACTCAAGGCACTTTAACACTGCTCATCACATTCACACACTCAGGCGCAGCCCTCAGGGGCAATTTGAGTTTCGGTATCTATAACTGAAAGAACCGGGGATCGAACCACCGACCTTCTGATTCGTCCAGTCAACAGTATCATAGATCTGTTAATGTTTCTGTCAGATATTCTTCAAGAATATCAGAAGTAGAAGAGGCTTCACACCCTGAACTGTTTTTATTTGTGCCTCCCTCAGTGTTCCAGATCGGTCTGCATTCATTTGCCCCGTCGTGTTGAAAGCACATTAGAACCAAATCGGACCTGACTTGAATCAAACAGAACCTTCCGCTCTGCGGTTTGACCTTTCAGCAAAGTCTGTCCTCAACTAATCTTGTTACTGAGAGCTGCAGAACCGGATGCCAAAAAAAAAAAAAAACGGGACAGGAACAGCACAAAGGTTTTAAAACACATCAGCCTCAGAGCTGCTTCCGTACGTTTGAGATGTTACTTCACTTTGTACGCTGATGATTAGCTTTAGCCTCCATCTTTTCCCCGTTTAGATGCATACTGGATTATTCCTAACACGTGCAGTGATCAGGTATAAACTGGTTTAACTTATTTATACTGCAAGACGTCTCAAGAATGCAGAAATAACCCGTCTCCTTCCTTTCACTGGTCGCGGAGCTTTATAGGCAAAATCAATCAGAGATCACACAGGAGAGTGACTGACCGGTTTGTCTGTGCATTTTCCTCGAAAACCAGCAAACCGAGCATTAGTCTGACCTTTCGGCAAAATGAGGCACTTGTGTATTTAATCCCTTTATGAAGAGCTCTGCGGGTGGACGATAACCGCGGATCCACGGGAGTGTTAAATACACACCGCGGACGTCACGAGCTGAAGATGGAAATGTCACGTGAAGTAGAGAAAAGATTATCTGGCTCCATGTGTGCTTTGTTGATGACGTCAACAACATTCACTTTGTCCTTTAAAGTAAAATGAACAGCTTTAATACAGAGGTATGAACCCAGAATACACGTCACCATCGTCTGAGTGCAATAAATGGATCAATGCTGGAATAACTACACAGGTTTAAAGACCTCAGAGTCTGTCTGCGACCACACGGTCAACAGGTGCTTCTCCGCGCTGAGTTGAGCTGACTCTCCTGTGGATGTATTTTTCCTGATTGTTAATTTTGACAGCATCATCTTCAGCTCACTTCCCAGAACAGCACAGCACTTTTTTTTTTTGTCTAATCAAAAGAGCATCTCCTTTAGCGTAAATACTGTTGCTGTGAGTCACAGCTGCTGACAGCCTGAACTATTTTTCATGTATTTTAAATTGAAATGTCACAACAAGGATTTAGGTTTCATAAAAGGTTGCAGGTAAATGCTTTTGAAAGAAATACAGCCTGCCTGACGAGAGATAAACGCCGCATTCCTCCACAGTCTGAGAAACATGAACGTACTGCGGCTGCCGTCACAGAGGAACAAGATGGCAATTTTATTATCGTCCGCTTTTCAGCTGGAGACTGTTGAAGACTTGTGTTACATGACAACCAGGCACTCTCCGCATGACAACATTAAAGAACAGGTTGCAGTGACGCTGGAGCTGAGAGGTCGGTGCCAAAGCGACAAAAGCAACAAAGAAGAAAATTCAGCACTTAAATAAAATGTACACCTGTGACACACCGTGAGTTCTCATACGTGATCCTCTGACACGATCTTACATGGCTGGAGTCTGATTTAACCTTCAGCACACACGCGGCTCGGCGTGAAACACGAGCCCGTTCGCCGCGAGTGGAAAAGACTCACGCACGTTAAAGCACGTCAAAGAAGAAAAGAGAGCCAATGAAAACGAGCATGCAGAAAATATCATCTCATGCTTTCACAAATATAAATTATGTTGATTGCAAAAACCCATTTTACACACTTGTGAGTCCCGTTGGGGGGGTTACACATTAAACACTTTGAAGCTTCCGTACTGATTTATATTCACACTGCAACAATAACAGCAGCGTGTTTCAGGTATCTCTGTGGCCACAAAATGAGTCAATCATCATAAACCCCCATGTTAAAATATAAACTATAATAGGTGATATAAGACGAGTCACGTGGAAAGTTAAGCATGTTGGTGGTCACCTGATCTGTAGAGGATATGTAACACAAGTAAATAAAACCTGATAATCTAGAGGATGAAGATGAACCATAATCAAGATAATCTGGTGCAAAAACCTGTAATACCGCTAACGTCCACTTGAGGCTGGCTGCAGAAGTGAGTCAGTCTCCATAAGTCCCCATGGCCCAACTGTTTTGGTCTCTGTAGCTAATTTCCCCGTTCATGACAACTGTACTGAGGGTGAATTTATATACAACTCACCTGTTCACATTATATTAAGGCTTAAAGTTCTGCAGGATTAAGAGCGTGGACGCTTTGATTGACAGGTGGGTGCTGGCCTCAGGTCTGCTGATGATCCATGATTTTACTGATATTTAGATTAGCAGGAAGATGAACATGGCAGCGACTCGCCTGTCAACAGTTCACGTTACATAAAAATCTATCAGGGATTCCAACTTTTGATTGGCCAAGCAGCGCTTTGCCAGGTTTACTTCACTGCCTTTGTTTTCTGCTTGGACGCCCTCGCTGAGTCGGCTCGTCGAGATGAACGAAGAGGCTGAAGTTTTTTGACGCGCTGATTCGGTGTGAACATGGCAACACTCCTAAAAAACACGACTAGATGATTGTGGAATTCATAATCGCAGCGCTGCGATTGTTCTGCCTCAAAGAGGCGACCGGAAGATAAAAATCACGTCACGTTCGGCACATCGTACGTCCTCACTTCAGTTCAAAACGGAGCTCTGCTGATGATTTGAGCCTGATTGAACTGTCACACAAACGTATTGTCAAATGAATTGAAATATTGAACCCTGATGCTACATAACCGCCTTCTCCTCGTGTGTGTGTGTGTGTGTGTGTGTGTAAAGCTGAGCCGACGTCTGATTTGTGAGGCTGTTTTCAATGCAGGAGGCTGCAGGAACAGATTAAACTATAACTCAGCGCTTCGGGGCGTGGAGCGACAAAACAGATATGCATGAGGCATGGTGGCTGTGAATGCACACATCAAACACACACACTCACACACACGTCTACCAGAAAGTGCACACACACACACACACACACACACACACACACACAGTCCGCATCAGATTACGACTAATGGCTGACAAATTGCATGTAAACTGAACTAATTCACGTCTGAAGATTTCTCTTTTTTTAATTTTCCTCTCTGTGAACGCATGCTAATATGATGTATAAATCAGAGCAGCTGAAGTGAAGTGCAGGCAAAGCTAAAATATATGACTTTGTATTTTTTATTGTGTAATCATTCACAGATTAACATGACACACACACACACACACACACACACACACGTTCCCTTCCTTTGTAAATCTTTCTCATTCACGCTCGGAAAGAACGCGATGTCAGTTTTCGTGTCTTGACCAACACGGAGACGATAATAAACGTGGACCCTGCTGATCCTCACACAGCTGTCAGGGCTGACACACGTTCTGCATCCACAGCACGGTGTAACCTCGTTACCTTTACTTTCAAAGGTGTTGCTTATACGACATGACGGCAGCAGTCTGTCGGCCCTAACAGGATAATTACGTGATCACTTCGCTTCCACTTTGTCCGCCGTCGAGGTAACAATAAGAAGATTGGACGAGAGCTGAGAATTTTGAGCGAGAGACTAGAAGTTAGTGTTTAGTCTGAGTAAGCGGCGGCTGCAGGAAACCTACAATTTACGGCTGAAAGCACGTCTCAAGGCCTCAGTGTGCTTTAAGGTCGACATGATACGGCAGCAAGAAGAGAAGAAACACACACCGAGGACCAGCTGCAGCGTTTCCACCAGAATGACTGGAACTAACTGGAGGTTTCATGTTTTACTTCAGCACATTAGCATGTTTATAACGGATTCTTTCAGGTGTCACTCTTCATTCTTCTGCAGGCTTGTTGTTGACGACATCAGCTACAGGAACCGACGTGAACAGTGGAGGAGAGCGAGGTGGAGATTGGGTGGCATCGTTCTGGTAGACCCGCTTTTAATAACTTTGGTTCTGTATTGAATGTATAATTAATGAAGATCATATTGTTTTAACCCTCTGAGGTCTGAGCATCCTGTCCCGAGAGGCTTCAACACATCGAAACAGTATTTATACTCTCGACAACGCCGTCATGCTTCAGACAAAGCTGGACCATTCCCTTTTTGATCTGAGTCTTCTCCTATGTTTAAAATATGAGATTCGAAGACCGTGATTAAGATTCATGTGATATTAAAGACGACCAAACGGACCTCGCTGGGAGATCTGCAGCTTCCAGGCTAAAGAACAAACCTTGAACGCATTCCCAGAAGAATGTTGCAAACTTGTGCGATAGATCTCCTGATGAAGAAGCCTCTAAACAAAACTGTCTCAGATAGATGCTTCTGTGTTTTTCTGCTGCAACACTGCGCTTAACAGTTTGTCCTATAATAGACTATTTTTAATACATCGTTTCAGTTCCTTCCCTTCCCTTCCCTTCCTTCCTTCCCTCTTACTCCCTTTTCCTCCTTTCCTTCTTTAATTTACTCGTCGTCGTCCCTCTGTGCAGTTGGAGGCGTACAGATGATGAAAAACTAATCTTATTAAATCACAATGCTTCCTTCAATTTGTATCTTTCATGCATTCGTTCATTTGCCCGACATTAGGAGGGATATTGACAACTCAGGGAAAGGTTAATTCAGCCTAATTGAAGGAACTTTTCCCTCGTCTTTCCTTCCTTCTTTACTTGGTTCAATCGATTAAACTGACAAAGCAAAATGGCTCTGATGCTTCCGTCCATGGGAAGAGCTCTTACTAGAAATTGGCTTTCTGAGTTGAGACGACGCTCGCTTCTGATTAAACAAAGCAGAGGGAAATAATCTACACAACACGGACGCAGTTAAATCCTTTTCTCTGCTTTCAGTGTTGAAGCACAGAGCAGATGAAGCATCCATGTACAGTTTATCTTCATCGTATTTGTAGCACATTTGATTAGCGGCCTCTTCCACATCTTGATGACGTGTCTGTTTCCAGCTAACTGCAGAAACTTAGTGCTTCTCTTTGCACTCTTCTCTGCTTCACTGCCTCCACTGTGTATCCATCCAAACAGCTAATAAAACACTTTAGTGGATGGTCGTCCAGTCAGCCTCCTTAGAGGAAAAAAGATGATTCACTCATTCAGAGAGGAAAGAAAATATATACAGAGAGGGAATCAACTTACTGAAGAGCCGATGTGTCGTGAATTCAGCTGACCGGCAGATTTTCACTTTGTTGAATTATCTTTTTTCTTGGAGGAGCGTGTGAGGATCCTGAAGGTACGGGACTCCCGCAGTTATTTGTTTAATATGATGAGAACACATTTATTCTCAGGTGAGCGGGCCGAGAGGTCGGCACAGTTCACCTGGCTGCTACCGCTGAAGAGTCCGAACACCGAACCCGCTCTGTGAGCTGTAACGGAGTTTGACTTGAGAGCAAAGAGCAGGACTGTGATATGATGATGAAGCCGAGGAAGGAGCACTTCATTTCATATAACCGATGCACGGCTGCTCTCTTTCCCCTCGTTAGAAGCATGCAAAGCTCCCGCAGGTGTTTGCAAAGGGCGGCTGAGGAGAGCAGTGACAGGTGAGGTGATTACCACAGCTGGAGCTCTCCGTCTAATCATAGTCTTCAAGACGTCAAGAGACAGCCGCACACACCAAGAGGAGACTGATCAACGTCCATCCGTGTTCCATAAGTGCTTATCCTTATCAGGAGGCTGGAGCCAATCACAGCTAGGGAGGAGAGGTACACCCTGGAAGAGCCTCCAACCGTGCACACTCACATTCTCACCTGTGGTCACCAATTTAGACCGTCATCATCATCAGTTAACCTGCAACCTTTGCACTGTGGGAGGAAGCCGGTGTACGCGGAGAGAACCCACGCAGAGAGCGGCCGCAGCGAGGGTTGAACCTGGAACCATCGGGCTATAAGCAGACACTGACGGTGATCCTGTGACTACGCCACAGAGAGGGAACAGCCACGATGTGCAACACAACAAAGAGTCTAAGAGCGATCGCCTGTCAGAAAAACATCACAGGTTACTTTAAATGATTGAACCAATGACAGCGCTGTTGTTTTCTTTTGACGCTCACTTCCTGGAATACAAACCACATTTTCAGACACAACCTTGACATGAAAGCTTTGATGGATGAGACTGTAAACATAAAAGGGGTTTGGAGATGCACTGGATGTGCTCATGAGGTTCCTACAGATGGATTCAATGTGAGACAGATGGATAGACGATACACAGACAGTCCTGACAACGTGACTAACCCGACAGATCGAAAGGTGCAGATAAACCTGGGGGCTGTCCAGAGACGGTGGGTGGTGGCTGGGAGAGAGAACCCGGTTTGGGGATGAATGGACGGATGATAGATGGAGGAAATGGGAGCCAACGCATTTGGCAGCAGCTGAGCCGCGAGTATCGACAGGGCAATGCTTTATGGGATGAGGTGCATCGCTAATGCAGCCAAGTGGAGAGGCACATGGACAGCCGCTGAAATGAAATAACTCCAAATAATGAGGCCGGCTGATAATTATCATCATTTACAACCACACCTCGCTCTTTCCTTAATGAGCCAATGTTAGTTGGAGTGAACTAAAAGGTCAGAGAAACGTCTGGAAATCCAGTTTCCTCTGGATTTCTGCTGCGCTGCATTTCCCGGGATCGGCCGTCAATCGAGCGGCGTGGGTGGGAAGCTCGTCGGTGGTCAGCGTCAGTCAGATTCGGCACAATTTCCTCACCGACGTTCATTAATTTAGCGAAACATGAGGCAGCCCTCGATCCTCTTAGGTTACATTTATTTATCCATTTTAAACATTTGACTGTATCAGCATCTACATTCATTTACACGATCTCTTTGATTGTCTTTGTACTGCAGAGCATATTTCATTAAATACAGGCGTGCATGTACTTCGACCTTCCCCCTGGTAAGAGGAAGAAAACGATCAGACTGGATGTAAATGATCTGAATTCAGAGCCTCTGGATGAATCGCTCCACACACTGCGATACATAACTGTTATCACATGTCCAAGGTCAAAACTGCTGATGGAGACTGTTGAAGAATGAGTTCATGCTTTATCAGTTTCAAGTCAAAGCAAGTTGTTATCACACAAGTGTAGGCAAGCGAACCTTGTACAGCTCTCACAGCGTATCCTGACGCCGAACGGACCCGATGTGACGCCGGTTTGTACACTGCAAAGAGAAGGTGTGTGTGTGTGTTTTGGAGTTCTTCAGAATATTTTATTTGAAGATAAAACTGTTCGTTTCCGCTGTCATTAATGTTCCGGGTTGGGTTAAATCACGTGGAACCAGCTAATTAGCTGAGAACAACACAACAGTCAGCACTAAACAGATAATGACTGTAAACAGCGTGGTTAAATGGAAATTAGCCAATGATGCTGTTATTAATGCAAATAACCTATAACGCCTGGGGAGTGTAATTAGACCGCGCAGGTTCCACATGGTTCTACATCACATGCAAACACAGAGCTGATATAAAGCTGCACGAGAGGCCGATTCTGCTTCTCTGTGTGTGTGTGTGTTCCACGTTAATTAGCTGGTTATCAGTTTAACAGCAGAAGGTCAAAGCAGAGCAGGTAATGAAGCCGAACATGTGTGTCCTCTACTGCAGAGTCACAGAGCTTCTGGGAAATGAGCCTGAACCAATCAGAGTGTTTCTTCTGACACCCGCTCGTTAACACACTCGTTAACACCGCGTCCAACTCTCCCCGCCTCTCCATCTTCCCCTGATTCCTTCTCCTCCTCTTGGACGCCGTTTCAATGCAGCCCGAGTGAGAACAACTTTTCATTTTTTAGTATCATGAATGAGGAGGCAGACTTCTCTTATCTAACACTTGTAATTCAGATGATCATATTTGATTACAGAATATTTAACCGGCTTCTCTGACAAAGCCAGATTCCCTTTCTTGGAGGGATGATGTCGTTAACGGTAACCAATCACAGTAATGACGTTAACAGATGAATCAGAAGTGATAAAGTATCCTGGATATCAAGTGTTTATGCATCGGCGGATGACGTGCAGCGTATTCCACTCTCACAATTCAAAGCAGAGCTCCGTACACGGTTATCAGGAGAAGTTAGAGTCTAACAAACATGCGGTGTTTCCCACATAAAGACTGTGGAACCGGGCAGGATTTCTTATTTCAGCATTTAGTTTCATTCAGCGCTTTATTTGAATGTTTACTCACAGGCAACTTTAACGAGCGCGAGTTTAAAGTCCACATTCACATTTCTTTCTTTCTTTCTTTTAAAGATGTGGTTTACAAAATAATGAGTTTGGTTTGTGGAGGAACTTTGCAGCTGTTGTGGTATTTTTTTGTGCCCGATAACTACAGACTGTCTAACAACTTTTTGAACCGCTCCTCGGCCGACTTTCACCATAATTAGTTTTATTATCTCTCAGCGGTGCCCGAGGTAAAGCTCTGCCGGGAAGTGAAAGTAAAACCTGAGTTCCGCCTGAAGAGTAAAAATAATTTCGGGTTCTTTATGCGACTGTGACGGGACAAATTAGACGGTCTGGTTAATTAATGGAAAACACTGGTGATATCCCCACAGTTGTTGCTTTGAACAGTCTCGAAATAAAAATGAGGTCAGTCTCAAGACGAGACCTTCAAAAAGTGGACTCGAGATCAAGACTGATCTCAGAGGACTACAGCACTGCTCTGAAGTACTCTCAAACTGAGAGAGAATACTTACAGCGAGGGCTGAAGTATGTTTTTTGGAAGTTTTGGATTGTTTGAGAGAGAGAGAGAGAGAGAGAGACCTTTTGACTTTCTTTTCCAAAAGAAGAGAGAGAAAATGCTTTCTGGTTTTCCCTCTGATGTCTCCGCCTGAACTCTCTGCGATTTACAGACCGTATCAATGGACAGTGAAGTAAACTGCTGTGAACTGTAGCCGCCGTTAGCTCAGTTTGTTAGCCGGGCTGCCCGGACTCTGTGAGCTCAGAGCATGTGTTTGTACCACAGGTGTTTCGGACCGCCGGGAGGTTTTCAGTCCCGCGCACGTCGGAGCGGTGCTAGTGTTGTGCCAGAACAGGAGCTGGGCTAGCAAATAACGTACCCAGCTTCTGAGGCGAAAAGACTGAAGGAGTCGTTGACAGTTGCTGTTGGTGACCTGGTTGATGATTGGCTGTTGTTGACCGGCTAGTTTTTGATCAGAAGTAATGTAATCAGAATAAATACTCGAGTACAGCTGAACATATTTACCACGGTGGGATTACACTCTGAAGCCGGCGGTGCTTAATTGTAGCTGTCCTCCTCTCCTCCCTGCATCCTTTCATCCCTCTATCTTTCAGGTCATGTCTGAGGTTGTTTGACTAATCTTTGAATGGCTTAGTAACATTTTCATGAAAATTTCACCTCGGCTGCATCTATAATTCAACGCCAGCTTCGTTTTATCAGTCACACACATGAAGCCACACACAAGCTCTCCTCCTTTGTACTCCTCTTACACCTTTTATCAGTTTCTCTCTTTTCTCTCCTCGCCTCTCTTCGTTTCTCTTCCTCTCTTTCTCTTCTTAATACCTCCTTTGATCTCTCCTCTCTCTCTCTCTCTCTCACGCGCTTCATCTCTTTTCTCTTTTGCTGTCCGGTCATGTTCTCCTTCTCCCTCGTCTTTTTCTCCTCCCCTCTCTCCTTCCTTTGTTTCTCTGGATCGCTCATTTTATTTTGAAGCATAACTTTGACTAAACTCAGACATTTGTCGGGTTCAACGGAGTAAAAATACATTTTCATGCATAATTTATAACATCCGTGTAAAATAAATATTTTTAAATGTCTGCTTTGATCCTTTACGTTTAATCACTCCGTATGTACAGAAATCTTTTTTTAAAGATTATTTTTGAGTGTTTTCTCTGTTTTCACGTGGACTGAAAACTTAAATACCTTCATCCTACATATTCAGGACAAAAACAGGCCTCAGTGTCCAACACTGTACGACAGAACTTGTTTCATGAGGTTGCCTGCTTGACCAGCTCCAGTTCTGGCACGACACTCAGCGCTCTGAGCTAACAAACTGAGCTAACAGCAGCTCACGAACTAGAAATAAGATTTCTGATGTGAACATAGCAGCCGTACTCCAGTGCTGACCAGAACAACTGCAACTTTGAAGGAAGGAGGTCTCAGAGGAGCATGAATCAAGGTGGATGGAACATGTGACCACACCTGCCCGCTACTGCAAACTGAAGGCAGCAGCTGCATTAGAGGGAAGGTGACCGATGCTGAAGAGCGTCGTGTTAAAGTTTTGAAATAATTTGAGAGACCCGGAACCGTTTCCTCGTCCGCTTGAATGTTCTTCTGTCTGAAAACAAACGGGAGCGCCGCTCCGGAGACGCCCTGAGATGTTATTCGTCTGAATGCGTCTGTCGCACTCACAAAAGCCAGTGATTTAAAAGTGAACTGACAACAACACTAAGTGAAATAAATTACAAATGAGTCGGTGCAGATGGAGAGAGGTACAAAGAGAAAGAGCACAGAGAGAGAGAGAGAGAGGGGACGGAGAGAAAGAAAGGAGATGGTGGAGAGAGGAGAGGAGGAGGAGGAGGAGGAGGAGAGGCTTCCATCTGTTACTGTGTTTCTGCTGAATCAGGGAGGTGGCTGAGTTTCTAAATGTCAGGACTCCTCTTGACTCCACACACACACACACACACACACACACAGAAAGGGGCTGTGAATGTTGGAATGCAGGCAATTTGCATTAATGAGAGTTTAGTTGAAAGTTTTGGCAAAGCCAGAGCGAGATCAAGCGCTGCAGACAGAGAGAGAGAGAGAGAGAGAGAGAGAGATGCTGATGAGGACAGCTAACGGAAGAGAGGAAGCCGACAAATCAGTCAGTCGACTAGTCAGTAAACAATCAGTCAGCC
The DNA here is from genome assembly GCA_014281875.1 of Nibea albiflora. NCBI lineage: Eukaryota > Metazoa > Chordata > Actinopteri > Sciaenidae > Nibea > Nibea albiflora. The sequence goes on from CM024790.1 coordinate 27,084,887, forward strand.
GAGCACGTCAGCAGTCAGTCAAGTGGCTGCACCGAGGCATATTCATGAGCTCGGCTGTCAGGAAAATCAAACGCAGGAGACACAAACAAGCAAACAGAACACGGCGCCGTGAGAGAGGAAGCTGCTTCTCTCTGTCGGACAGCTGACGGCGAAACACGGAGAGTCAGGACGCTTCACACACACGAACAGTCTCTGCTCGCAACCTCATACGCGACGTTTCTTCAGAGTTAACTGCTTCCTGCTTTATTCAGCACAAACTAATGGATTCATCATAATAACGTGTTTGTATTTCAAGTATTGGACGCTGTTTGTGTTTGAACGCCTCTTCCAGTAAGAAGTCTGAAGAGGAGGAAGTTATTTAATCAGTAGCAGACAGTAGACGTGACGAGAGGAAGAGGAAATGTTGTCAGATTTATTTAGTTTAATTCAAACTTCTTGAACGTTTGGTCAGCTCGACAGGAACACTGGGTAACTGTTAGGTATGATACATTTTTGATTAACTGATTGATCGATCAGATATTTAATGGACTGGGCAGCTCTCGCTCTCAGGACATATAAAACATAAAACTGAATCTAAATCTGAGTATCTGTAAACCATCAGCGAGGAAGTGCTGCATGAGCTCGGACAGAAAGTCGCGTTTGCGTGCCACACCGCCGTCATCTGCACCAGTGATGCCCTTTAGCTGTGTGTGTGTGTGTGTGTGTGTGTGTGTGTGTGTTTCTGTTCTACGCGTAGGTGTGAGTCTCTCTGGGCAAACGAACACTGAGCATATGTGTTTGAATGTGTGTCACTATTAACCCCCATCTGCTCTCAAGTGATGTTCAGCTGGCTGCTGGCTTCACTATTGTGTGTGTGTGTGTGTGTGTGAGAGAGAAATCCTCTTTGTGTCGATTCATCGTTAAAATTCTTGTAACACAGTCGAGAACATCCTGCGTGTCTTCATATTTAAACGAGGTCGCGAGTCTCGGCTGAACGGATCCGTCAGCGCTGGTTTCACAGCCGGCTCGGCTGGTGGCCTTCGGGTCAAAGCGCTGACCATGAATTGCAGCATCCCGAACACGAACCTTCGTTGCATGTCATCTCCCATCTGTCTCTCTCCCCTCTATTGTTCCTGTCAGCGCTCGTCTCCACAGATCCAGTTAAAAAGGCAAAAATATGAATTTAAAAAAGGTTTTTGGTTGTTTGAAAGTCGTGTTGAATCTCAAGTGCAAAATGAGTCATTCACTTATGACTGAAGGGATGAAGTTCATCCAGGGGTCAGTTTCCTCAAATAAAACAGGAGTGAATATTGTAACCAAAGAAAAATCTTTCCTACATGAGTTCTTCTTTCAGGTGATCTGCAGCGACACCTCTAGATACTGAATCCAACATTGTTTAACTTCACCATCTCGTGTTTTTTGGGGTCGTTTCCAGTTTTTCGGTTACACTGGGCTGAAGTTCATCAAGATCTGCGTCAATGCCGTGACATACGTGTGCTTTAATCAGCTGCAACCTGCATCTCTACATCTCAGCAGGACCACAGAGACTTCCTCAGCCTTCGCCAGCTGAAGTTTTAGCCCCACGCAGAGTCGAACAAAGTATCGATACTGTGATACTTTTACGATATCACCCATAATTTACACATCAGATTGTATCTAAAGTACCTACATTAGCAGATCTACAATCAGAACGACACCACCAAGAGAGAGACGTTATCTGGTGACATGTTGAAAAAGAGGTGCACCAGCACCACGGTGGGACGATCTGAGAGGTTCAGTGATTCTGCAGGAGGTGAGAGAATCTGAGATGTAGAGGCGCGACTGTGGAGAGATTTATAGACAATGAGGAGGATTATGAAATTGATCCTGAAGCGGACGGGAAGCCGGCGCTCTGAACGACCCGTAGACGGGAAACGGCAGCTTCAGAGAGCGAGAGTTAAAGTAATCCAGCGTTTGTGCTTCGGTCAATCGGCTAAAAGGAAGGCGTGACAGTGGGAGTGACAACCTGCACATAGATTCACGGACTTCAACCACAGTGTGCGAAAAAGGTTGGTCGTGAACCAAAAGGACGGCTGATTGATCGGTCATGCCAACTGGATCGAGGAGTTCATTGGTCCACAAAGATTATCCCGGCCTATGGCAACAGCAACCTCCTCTCTGAGGTTATGTGTGTGTGTGTTTGTGTGTGCTGAAAGCTGCATGTGGCAGCGTCACATCAGAGAAGTTTCTCTTTTCCTTTGTTGGTTTCTCGACGCATGTTCGTTTCGGCTACCTGCCGCTTGCAGCTGCTGCTTTAAACTTCGACTTTCTAGAAATCTCCAGAATTACAGCTCTTGTTTTTTTTGGACACAAACTCCTCCTGCATTAATATAAATTGCTTGGGCTTCGGTGAAACCACCGACTGTCTTTACAATCAGAAAAATTGATGAGTTCAGTCTTTGTATTCTCCGCCGTGCGCTCAAATTGCTGCGAGCGGCTCAAAGCGCTCGTGGGGAAATCAGCAAAACAGAGATTAAGCATGTCAGTTGGATAGTCTATGCTGCCGACTATATTTCATGCATTTGTAATGGCGTTTAAATTATTTGTAGCTGTAATATCTTTGAAATTACGACCCCATACTGACTCCAAACCCACTGATATCATTTTTCTTTCGGTATTTAATTATTTCTATTTCATATTCTCCTGTAGAGATTTTTTAATAATTTGGGTTCTTACATGCTGATTGTGTTTCCGGGATTAATCCAGGGAATGTTAATGGTTTGAAATGGATGGTTAGATAATGACATATGGGTAATTGTGGTAAAACCGCACATGCGTTGGCGTGTATGTGTGTATGCGTGTGTGTGTTGACGTATATCGGGCAACGAGGCAAGATAATGAGTTTCCACTGTATTTACATTTTTCAAACCACGGGGGCAATTATCCAGCTATCAGAGCCGGCGGCTTCGTGAGTCGAGGGGAAGCTGTAATATTGATAATTTAAGTAAAACGCTGCAGCGTTCCATTTGTGTTGCTGTGATTTGTTTCAGTGTAATAACTAAGTCAAATGAAAACGCCTCATTTATATCGAGTACGAGAGCGTCTTGTTTATAATAGAGTGCAGATTATAAAATATGCAACGACTGAGCAGCAGCTTCAGGTTCTGCTTGGAGTTTAATTGAGCTGCTTTACTCCACAGTACAGATCTTAATGTGCACACACTTGATTGCACACGGGGGAAAAAAAGCTATTTAAAAAAGAGACAGACTGCAGTTCCTCAAATGTCCACCTGAGGCTGGCTGCAGAAGTGAGTCAGTCTCCATAAGTCCCCATGTTAGACAGCAGAAATAAACATGTTTACAGCCTGGTACAAAAAACAGTTTTGGTCTCTGTAGCTAATTTCCCCGTTCATGACAACTGTACTGAGGGTGAATTTATATACAACTCACCTGTTCACGTTATATTAAGGCTTAAAGTTATGCAGGATTAAGAGTGTGGACGCAGATTGTTTGAGCACCCAGGCGTCATTCAACCTGCCTCAGGTCCAACGAGCCAAGCTGGTAGCGGCCGGTCCAGAATCAAGACTCAAAGGACTCATAAATCACCCATTATCATGATGAGAGAATGAATCAGTCTACAGCGACATCAACAGTCCAGTGATGCTCTGAACAGCACTGACGCCACAGTTGGATCTAAAGGAGAAGCTGCAGAACGTTTTCTCAAACCTCTTCAGAAAATAAGAGCCTGGCGCTTTGTTGCAGCTCCAGCGATTATCCCGCTCCAAACCGCCTTAAGCTTCTCTGGTGGGTTGTCAGTGCGCTGTGTGTTTATGCACATATTATCATCATAACGTGGCGTACACACGTGGTTCTGCATTAGCCATTAAATCTTTTCAAAAACTATAATCATGAAGCACTGTATGTGTGTTTCATACAGTCATAACATGCTGCACACACACACACACAGCACAACATGGGTTCTGTTTTCCAACAAAAGAGACCACCCGGTGTTTTCTTCATTGTTCAGTCTGTATTGTTACTCCACATGGACATTACTGCCACCTCAGAGAAAAGGAAGGTAACATGAAAGAATGTCAAATCTCCCACTGACAAAAAAAAAGAAAAGTTTTTACAATCCGCGTTTCTCCTGCAGGATCCCTGAGAGGAGCGACGCAAAGCTGAACTCACCTTCCAGCTGTACTACACCTGAGAGGAAACGCCGGACATCCAGGTCAGCGCTTTCAAAAGAACCTGCACAAAACGCGCCTGTAACTTCTGAACAGTCGGATGCCTTTTGACTGCAGGAGGTAAACACGCAGCCGCACGCTGTTCTCCTGCACAAACTGCGGCTCGAATCACGGAGCCGCTGAGCTACAATGTAAACGTTCAGTAAATCAATCGCCACATATATCCTGAAGGCGGTGACCTTGAGCGAGACACGTTCTGTCACCACACACACAAACACACAGCAGATATACACACACATTCAGGTCGTATCACACACACACACACACACACACACACACACACACAGCAGAATGGCCAAATACCAAATCTCTGGCTGCAAAGACGCCGGCTCGCTGCCGCACGGACACACAAAGTATAATTTGAGTTTAACAAACAAACAAATTAAACTCAATTTACACTAATTATCGTCATCTGGTTGTTTGACTCTGGATGACAACGCTGACATTTGTATGCGCTAACTCACAGCACACTTTGAGGCTATTCAAAGCCGCAATACACAAGAGCAAAAAGAAATCCCATCATAAAGACTACCAAGTATTTTTATCCAAGCACAAACATCAGAGCTCCCTTAAAAACGCAGCTTTGAGTTCGTCCTCGGCGAGTGACTTCACTCAAGGTGGATTGTTACTGTCTGAAATAAGAAACGGCCCCACAACAGTGATCTCTACATGCAGCCACATAGATTCTGCATATAGCATCTGTTAGCTGAAGCTGTATTTACTTCAAGCTGTTCAAACTGTCAAATCAAAACCAGGTCACATGGCCGCGAAGCGTGACTCCAAGAGCCAGTAAAGACAAACAATAGATTATTAAACATAAAACCAATGCAGTAAGAAATCATTTAACCATCTTTACAAAATGATTCTTCACTGTTAAATGTCTAAACACGAGCAGCTGCTGAAGTTTGAATCAAGATTACAGGACCGTAATCAAAGAGGTTAAACATCCAGCACTGAAACACGCTTTCTTCTGACTCACCTTCTATTAATGTGAATTCATTTGAAATTCACGTGTCCAAAAATAACAAATTCAACCCGAGCTTAATGATTTTTTCCCAGCATGAATGCATGCAGCAACAGAAACATTCCCTCTCTGCAGAAAGCTATTAATAAGAACAAGATCGATATAAAAAAAATCCATTTTCTACAACTTGGAATCTGCGTGGTTGCTCGTTGCCCTCTGCTGACTGAAATCACGAAGAGCGCAAACACTAATGAGCCTCTACACACGGAGTCAAAGTGCAGCAGCATCTATTCATTATCAGCACAGAGGTGCTAAATAATTAAAGCGGGCGAGTTTAAAATCTGAATCATGATTTATTTATCTGTTTTCTTTTTTCTATCGATACAGCAGCATGAAGAGACGCAGCTCGAGCACGCAGCGTGAACAGTGAGCGAGCTAACCGGCGCCGCACGTCTAACTGTGACCGCGTGCGTCGTGTTGCTGTGGTCAGGTGGACGCCGTTCATCTCCAGTGTTCTTGTAACGGTACAGGTGTCAATACATGATGCTACGATACGCTATGATGCTCCTGCTACGGAGCAAAGATGGTTGAGGAATGGTTTGAAGAACACAACAACGAGTTCAGCGTGTTGACTTGACCTCAATGTTCCCCAGATCTCAATCCCGTCGAGCATCTGTGGGATGTACTGGACAAACAAGTCCAATCCGTGTAGGCCCCACGTCGCAACTTCCAGGACTTAAAGGACCTGCTGCTAACGCGTGTGTGCCAGACACCACAGCACACCTTCAGCTCCAGTGGAGTCCACGCTTCTGTGCTTCAGGGCTGCTCTACATAATATTAGATTAGAGAGTCTTCATCATATTCTAATAAACTGCTCCACTGTGTTTCAGTTTGTGCTCCATCTCCTCTCCTGTACCTGAAACATGCCACCAGCACCAATGAATAATGTTTTAACTCAGTGCCTCTTTCTGTTTCCGTGACGTACAGCTCATAAAAGTTTTACAATTAGTGCCTGAAATGTTTCGCTGTGCAGCCGCAACAAGAAATCAGAAGCTTTCTTAATTAACAACTGACTAAAGTTTGATTTTTTTGTGCCCGGTTGTGACAGATTTTGGCACATGGGGACTGTGGCCGGAGGTTTTTTTCTTCTCTGGTTGCTACATTTGTCCTGTCTTGTGTTTGCAGATAGTGCTCAGCAGAGTTATTTGTACTGAAAACAGCTGCTGCTGGAAATCTGGTCAGAGAGAGCGCTGAGCCTGAAGTACAGTGAACATGAAGACACCAAAGAGCTCCGTGAAGCTGCAGAGCTGAGTCACAACTCTCTGTGGGTTCAACCACACAAGCCACCACTCCAACGCTACCGCTGTCACTTCCTTCATGACTTTGTAGACGTGTACAGACTGATTCACGTCTCTGTCACTTTCCACTTAATTACAATGCACCTGTTAAGGCCGGAGAAACCTTTTCGGCCACTAGGAGGCATCAAAATGTGTTGAACTTTTCATCAAACAGCACGTAAAGAACAATAATGTGACACTGCACTGCAATATTCACTTTCTTTAAGCTCTTTCTGGTCTCGATCTGACCCTTTAGCTGCTATGTGTTCCACTGTGTTCACCATCTGCTGACTTTTTCGCTTGTGCTCGTCATCTTCTGCGCCGACTTTCTCGAAGTAATGATATAAACAATCGATATTTCCTGAAGGAGAAGTGCGAGGACGTCGTGAAGCATCACAAATCTTTGAGTCAGCGTTCAATCAGATTGATCTCTGCACACAGCTAAAGAACGGGATGTATCCGTCACCAGAAACTGGGACATTTTGCTCCATTCGTGAGAGAAATTAATGCAGAGCGAACTTTGATTTGGCTGCACAGTAACTCCCAGGATAGCTCCACCCACCTTCAACCTGACAGTATTAATCAAACACCTGTGAGACGAGAAGTTAGCGGAGTGCTACACAGTATCTGTTTGACTAAAGCATGAAAACTCAAGATTATTCGAGTTCTGCCAAATAATCTGTAACTGAAACATATTTTTATAACTAAGCAACAGGGCAGACTGATCCACACACAGCCATGAACACACGGACGAGCATCAGAAATCCTCCGCATGCTTTTGAGAATAATAAGACGAAACACGTCCACAGAGGCGAGCAACCGATGATCCACAGCAGCAGCCCTGCAGCTTCACTGATCTTATCCTGACTCCTTTCTTCCCCCTGAGCTTCGTGGTCCTGCATGGAGCATGCAGCTTACCGCAAAGCACCAACTCCGCACCACGCTGTGCACATTAAACGCTTCCACACATAAACACGAGGCAGAGAAGCGTGCCGCACTAACGCCTGCTACCTCCGACAACGCCGCTCATATAAGATGTTTAACCTTTCGGAGGCCCTCGCCTGTGGCTTCACGTTCGGATATTACTTGCGTGCAGGAGGTGGATTTCCCTCCGAGCAGTCCGGATAACTTCTGTCACATCTCACCGTTGCCTCCAAGTAACAACCTCTGTGGTTGTAAAGGTCCAGTGTGTGTAATTTAGTGGATTTATGGGCAGAAATAAAACATTCACTAATGTTTCCATCAGTGAATAATCGCCTGAAAACAGCGAAATCTACAGCCGAGAGCGGGGTCCTCCTCTACGGAGTCGGCCATGTTGAACCGATATTTTTGTACGGTAGCCCAGAACAGACAAACCAAACTCTGACCTCGATATGAACTAATGTGAATTTTCCAACATGTTTGGACGGAGAGGGGGAGACGTGGGAGATCTGCAATCTGCAATCCTACACACTGGACCTTTAGACGTCCACCTGAGGCTGGCTGCAGAAGTGAGTCAGTCTCCATAAGTCCCCATGTTAGACAGCAGAAATAAACATGTTTTTAAACAAGCAATTTATATACAACTCACCTGTTCACATTATATTAAGGCTTAAAGTTATGCAGGATTAACAGAGCGACTATGATTGACAGGTCACAGGTGTCTCATCACCTCCTCGGGTCCACCCACGCTCCACCTCTTTGATTAGCCACAGGCGGAGGAGGCAGTGCTGCCAAGATGGCAGCGGCCAGAGTCTCCACACAGAGTGTTACAGCAGCTCGTTTATTCTGTCCATTATTGTTCTTTTTTTAGCAATGTTATCCAACTTCCAGAGATTTCCACCATCATCAAACCTCTGCAGCCACAAAACAGCTGAAATGTGTTGAAAGAAGTCGTTTCCCCCCAAACATGCGATTTCAAAGTTTAAAGAGACACACATACACAACATAAAGCATTCCTTTACATATATGTGCACAGCTCGAGCCTCGGTCAGGCTGCAGGCTTGCAAGAGGAAGACATGAAAATATTCTGAGCATGCAGTGAGGTTCACATCTGTGAGGAGGCTGCAGCCAGTCTGCTGATATTACACATCAGGGATGCAGAACAGGACATGACAGAGTAACAAACCCGACCTGTCAGCTCCTCCTGGTCTGCTTCATGAGGACCGACAGTCAAACAGGCTGCTGAGGTGTGTGTATGCCTCTGTGTGTGTGTGTGTGTGTGTGTGTGTGTGTGTAAACTGATTCACAACTGAGATCAACAGTTCCAACAGACACACGAGCAGTTCCGTGGATGGAGATCAGCTGTCCGTGAACCAGAACCAGAACCAGCATCCACCATCCTCCATCCGCGCCGCGCTGCGTGCGCAACATTCAAGTTTGAGAGACATTTATAAATCCAATCCAAAAACAAAGAAGCAAGAATGAGAATATAAGAAGCAAACTGAAGAATTGAACAGATGAAATCAAAATCAAATCAAAGTGACATCAGAGAAAAGACACGGCTGTTATCTTCAAACAAAAAGAGAAGGAAGCGACAAAATATCACAAAAATAAATGAAAGAAACTGGAAATAAGCCGGAAGACGGAGGCTTCCTCTCAGCAACAAGCAGCGGGTAAAAGCTCCGGCAAAGACTGGCGGGACAACACAGACAGAGAGATCCAGCCGCTGGAATTCAGTGCGAAAAATCTATAAAAACCAAAAGAAGCAAAGAAAGAAAGAAAGAAGGAGGAGAAGAAAAGAGGAAGAGAGAACTGACCTGCCGACGGGTGAGGACAAAAACGCTCAAAGAGGCTGAAGCGAGAGGGCAGGCGGTGAGGTTCAGTGTGCGCTCGGTAACCGGGCTGAAGCTCCGACTGCGCGCCGGCGAGTGGGGCGGTGATGAACAGCAGCGGAGAGCCGACTGGAGCGAACCAACTGAGCGCTGGCAGGCAGGGGGAGGACCGGGCAGCACAGCGGCCGCCGGGAGCTCCGTGCGTAATTAGGCACCCGGCTGAAGAAGCGCACGGACGGAGCCAGAGGGGCTCTTAAAGGGACACCCCACCCAAAAAAACAGGACGTTCAATCATCAGGTGAGTCCTGCTGCATTAACACAAACACCCCTACACACTCAACCCTGCTGCACTTCATTAAGTGCTGCTGTAGGGTCAGAGGTCATGTTTGAGTAAAATAATAAGCGAGCCCGATATATAATTTTTAATGAAGTCCAATGACACACACCCACACACACACACACACTCAAACCACCTGATCCAGCTTGTTTACCTTCACCAAGCTCTCACCAGCCACTAAAAGTCAGTCCTACATTCACTCTTGTCCGGCGGCTTCTTGCTCGCTCACTCTCTCCTTTTTCTCTTCTTAGTTTCCTCCGTCAGCGTCCTCTTCACTCTCTTCTCCTCTGCCATTACGTCCACAGAGGCTGCTGAGCCAGCTCCGGTCCTGGAAAGACGCCGGCTCCCCTCCCGGTGGTCAAAAAACGGCTCAGGTACAAACACTAACACCCCCCTGGTGGCGTGCGCTCGCAGTTCAGGCAGCCTGGCTAACAAACTGAGCTAACATGAGCTAACAGCAGCTACTGTTTACTTCACTGCCCATCAGGAAACTCTGTAAATCACAGAGAGTTGAGGCGGAGCAGCCGGAGGACATCCCGGCCCTGAAAGAGGCCCGGTATTCGGCCGGGTTTGCCAGGTTCAGGCCTTGTGTTTTTCTCTGGGAATCATGTATTGACACCTGTACCGTTACAAGAACACTGGAGATGAACGGCGTCCACCTGACCACAGCAACACGACGCACGCGGTCACAGTTAGACGTGCGGCGCCGGTTAGCTCGCTCACTGTTCACGCTGCGTGCTCGAGCTGCGTCTCTTCATGCTGCTGTATCGATAGAAAAAAGAAGAAAACAGATAAATAAATCATGATTCAGCCCGGGAACAGACGTACGACTGACGGAGACACCGTTCACCTGATCACAGGTGAGTGTGTGAATTCTTTCAAATCTTCTTATGGTAGAAAAGTTACACAGTGTTGCTTTAGTGCATCAGCAGGGTGCACACTCGGCAGTGGCCTAATGATGTTACGCTTCTTCAGAGTATGGATCTTTGAAAAGCTGCGAGATGTTTGGATGCTTCGCTGCACGGCTGTGCTCTCTGTTCAGAAGTGATGTGTTTTCATAATGCAGGCTTCATTGAACGAAATCACGATAATGGAAGCATCCAGTTTCATCACGTCTCAGATTTAATCGATCCATCAGCGTTTCTGTCCGCGTCACGTGCTTCTGAACAGCGGAAGCTCGTCGTTCTCATCAACTCACTCGGCAGTTCTTTTCTCTTTTCTCGCAGGGAAGACTGAAGTAAGTAGACTGAAAATCACAGCAGGAACTTTGATTTGTCCACCTGTTCCAGTGTGTTAACATCTTCATCACGGCGTCAGAGCACCTCTTCAAGTTTAAGGTCGCATTTCTCAACTTCGGCAACAGGCTGCTTCACTTCCCGACTCGTGTGCTTGTACTCGGCTTAGTAGTAAACCACTTTTTCCAGATGAAAACATGAAGTCGTTGTTTCTCAGCTCAGATCTTGACAGTTTAGATGGACTGTACTTACACAGCGTCTCTCCCACTCATGAGGTGACCACAGCCTGCATGAGCTAGCTTCAGTCTCTCGTCCATCGCAGTGAGACTGGTTAGCATCCGCGTCACACTCCATGGCTGATGTTTCTGCATTGTGGTCACTCCACCATCAGCTTTTCTGAGTTTATCCCTCTCCATATTCTTGACAGCAGTCCTATCACGTCAGAGCAGTTGAATCTGGGGAATTAATTCCGAACGAGTGGGAGAGAGTTCTGTCAGCCTGCCATCCTCTACAGCATGTCAACCGGGAATCACTCTCAATTCTCGATGGAGTCGGTGCTACTCCCGCAGACTTTACGCTGCTTGCTCAGAATTGAGAACATGTCATGTTGGATTTTTGTGGGTGCCAGGACGGAGGCTGAGGAAAGTTTCTTATAAGCATATCTGACCCAGGCACATCACAAACTGCAGAAACAGAAGAAAGAGACTCACAACAACAGTAACAAATAAAACACTCTATCTTTCTCTACCAGTATCTCCTCTCTCTCTCCTGCACACACAAGCCAAAATCCAGGATACACGAAGGGACAAATACTGGCCAGTCCAGGCGGTGACGGAGCAACATCTTTGAACTGATTTAAATATTATACACACAGCACCAACTATTTCACTGATTCTGGAGAAACTGGATCAGATTTTATGGAGAAAATGTTTCCTGGTTTTCCCTCTGATGTCCTCCGACTGCTCCGCCTCAACTCTCTGTGATTTACAGAGTTTATGACGGACAGTGAAGTAACCTGCTGACAGCTGGAGCTGCTTTTAGCTCATGTTAGCTCAGTTTGTTAGCCGGGCTGCCCACTTTCTGAGTTCAGAACAGTGGGAGAGTGTTAGTATTTGTACTACGGGTATTTTGGGCCACCGGGAAGCAGAAGAAGAGGTTTTCATGCTGACAGGGAGCTGAGACAGTGTCGTGCCAGAACCGGAGCAGGGCAAGTGGGCTCAGCAGTCTCAGGTTCCACCTGATTGTTTGGTAGAGCACATTTCCTGCAGCGTCTTTACTGCTCCTACAGCGAGCAGTACAGAGAAGCAATAAAATAGAAATCAATAGAGCAGTAAATATTCTCGACACATCATAACCTCTCACTGATTCCTCGCAGCTCCGAGCATGTACAGTAATCATCCTCATTGTTTGTGCTGTTACTAATGTTTACCTCACACGGCAGCCATAAAGTTTCCAGAGAGACTTTTTGAACTTGGAGCATCAGGTTGTTTCTTTTTCGACATCAGTGAAGTTTGAAACGCTTTAAAAGCCAAAAGGGCAACGCTGTGCACACACACACACACACACACACACACACACGCGTGCACACAGAGTTATCTATGAACACAGCTCAGAACAGACGGAGATGGGAGTTATTTGAAGAGGGGAAGAGGAAGATTATTTATTTTGTTGTGCTGTGTTTTCTCCTTCAAGGCGGCCAGAAAGAGGAGCTGAAAAACAAGCGAGGGGAGGGAAACAGACAGAGAGCGATGCAGACTCTCTGATAAGATAGAAACCCTCGGCGGTTTGCAGCTTCTTGTAGCGATGGAAGGCAGAAAAGTTGGAATTGGACTGATTAAGTCAAAATAAAAACCTGATCTCACGTCTCATATCCGCCCCCGGCGGTAACCGGAGACACACAGCATCCATTTAACATGAACATAACATTACAAACATCAAATTCATGTACAGCTAAATGCTAATACAGGAGAAGGCTGTGGACGGGGAGGTGGTGGGAGCTGGATCTCTACAACGGAGGCCAGCGGGTGCAGCAAAGCTCAGAGATGTTTGCAGAGTGAAATGTGTTGGACCACCTATTGTGAGAGACATGCAGTACATGATTGGAGGGTTCTACTGAGCGTGCTGTAAATTGACCTCCATTCCTGCGTGAACCGCTCCGATCGATGTTCAATTTCATCTGGAACCGTTTTACCTTAAAGGAGGAAAATGTGTCCACATAGTGCAGCGAGTGGTAAACTGTTTTCAGCGGTCATCAACAGAGTGCAAAGCACTGAAGATATTGAGATTGGAGCCGCATGTTATTCGGTGCACACCCAACGTTCTTCACGGTGATGCCGTTGGACCTTTTACCTACTGGTTCTCCAAGATTCGCTTATTATCAAGTTCTTTAAGAACCTTTCTGAGTCAGTGGGTTCAGCTGTCATTAGTTAAAGCCATAGGTTCACAAAAAAGGTCTTCACACTGTCCCTTTGTTGGTTAATCTTTCATCCAAACCAGGTCAACATGCTTCAGGGTTGGAGGAGGCTGGAGCCAATTCCAACACTGGGCGACAGGTGAGGTGGCAGGAGAACCCGGAGAACCCGGAGAACCCGGACAGACAGGTGTGAAGCGTGCAATGATTACTCGTCGCACTGAAGATTTCTAGCTGCTGCATTTACTCGGTTTAACCTATTAAAGCTAATAATCAGTATTTTTAATGGAAAAACAAACTACACAGTGAATTATCACCCAGCTCTGCAGTTCAGCTCATTGATCCACAACTTCATTGTTTTGAGTAAGTCTCTTCTGACAGCAGCTCGAGCAGCTGAGGAGACAGATGATCCTGTGAGTCCAAAACATTGTTTAAAGGAACGCGAGTACAGGACTCAAGTCATATCTGACTCATGATGTCCTTACCTCAAACTAAAGGAGCTCATCAAGACTGAAAACTGACTCTTTGAATCAAATGTCACGTGTGGACGTTCGTGAAACATTAACATGTACGTTTTTAATTACGGTTAACGGTCAGTGTCTTTCGTGATATTGTCATTAAAGTCGATGAGCTGTCAAAGGCACCAAAGAGACACAGAGAGGTTTCAACTTTTAAAGTCTCCCAGATTTTGTAACCACATTTTCTTCCTTTGTGCTCATATTGAATTATTTTCCTTCCCTCTGAGCTGCAGTGAATCAGAGGCAGCGAGCGCTGAAGAGACTTATTTGATTTTCTTCAGTGAGAAGTCTGATGTTGAGGCACAAAAGAAAGACAGAGCTGCTTGTCTGAAGCTGTTCTCCTTCCGGGGTAAAAGAAAGTGACAGAGAGAGTTTCTTAATAAACAGCTTACATTAAAAGACTGATTGAAACTGAAGTCATCGGGCGGTGGAGAGCGAGAACAGAGCGATGTGGACCTCGCTGTTCTTAAAGCAACATTATGACACAGCAGCCAGTTTAGTCCAACAGTAAAGTTTATTTTACTGTCCAGGATTTGTCCTGAGCCGCTTCCTGTTTACCCGATGTCATGCACAATCTATCTTTCAACTGTTTTTCTCTAATGTGAGATCCGACATTTGTTAAAACTGCAGTGACAGAAAGAAAGAAACACTTAGAAACTGACTAGCTCTTCATGTAAATGATGGCAAACACAGACGCGTGAATCTGCTGCATGTTTAATAGTAAACTTTTAATTTTCTTCCTGAACTGGTTCTGCCACTTTCTGAAAAATAACCTCTTTAAAATTACATTTACTGAAGGAAAATCAGGATGCAAGAACACACGACGCCGGACTCCATCAGTCTCAAGTAAAAGCATCGAGGGTTTGTTTTGGTTTCTTGCCACCAGCTGCTGTCTGTCTGTCTGTCTGCAGGGCCACATCTGTCCCCGCTGCCTGAAATCCAACTGTCTGCAAACATTCGAGGGGGAAATAAATGTAATTTTAAGTTTTGTTGAAATGTAGATATTCACCACGAGGAAATATCCTTCGCTCTGTCCTCCAACTGTTCCAGATGACATTTCACCGCGTGAAGCAGCAGATGGGACAGGTGTGGGCTGCAGTCATGTGAGACACTTCACACACTTTTGTACATTTCAACGTCCAAAGTAACAGCTGTGGGTGTCGGTGAAGTTTGTGTTTTCTGCAGATGTACATGAAATTATCTTCTTCTGTTCTTCTGGAAATGTTCTGTAAGAGAAACACACGCGTGTGTGTTCTCCACACGGCTTCGAGAAAACCAGAAAAATATGATCCAGTCTCACCAAAATCAGTGAAATAATTGGTGGCGTTCGAATGACGGAGGCAGCAGTAATCTGATTACAAGTCAGTGAATTTTATGTTGGAAAAGTTCTAAAAATGTTGCTTCAACACTTTTTGGTGCATGATTTTGAGCACGCCTTAAACCGGCAGTCTCGTGTTGTGAAGTTCTTTACTTAAGCTATCATTGGTACCTCAGCTAACCCCTGCACTCCCTGCACAGCACATCCTGCAGTCAACAGATTTGGGAGGAAACATAATTACCTTCTCTACTTAGTTTGTCCCAATTAGCGTACTTTACACAAACTCTGAGGATCCAGAAGGAAATCCTTTGTCTTATAATTTTCACCCCTGAAATCTTCTTAACAAGTTGCTATACCAAAAATAGACAGAGGCAACTTTGGCGCTTAATGAGCTGAGGAAGTGTTGTGTAAGCAATCAGGCTGTATCTGGTGTGGGGGTGGTTAATGCCTCTGCGAGAGGCAGCAGCTGTGGGACGTACTTCTTCTCTCACCCACGAGGAAAACAGATATATACAACACAAATGTGTTACATGCACGCAGGTGAGTGGAGCATCGTGATTGGAGCAGATAGGCACAGCTGACATTTGAACAGCAGTAGTGGTTATTTCCCGGGTTGCTCGGTGAGGCTACGTGGTGCGCGACTCAGGTCAGGTCGTCCTGCCACGGCTGCCGTCGGTTTGAGCACGTGCAGGATCTCTGACGTGATCTTCATGCAGTGCTGATGGGCAGAGAGAGATCGGAGGCGTGACGTGAAGCCGAACACAAAGAAGCTGTCGGAATCTTTGAGACACAGAAATATTTCCCACAGTCAGGCTGAATGATTCATTTAATTTTAAATATTTCCTTCAGAAGTTACGAGACGAAACTCGAGGACGAACACGATGTGAGCTTGCCAGCTTCTGCCGCCGAGCTCAGAGAATGACAGAAAATAATCAGAAGATTAATTTGGGATCAAGTGAACTTACATTCTTCACGTACCTCCGCTGCAGACAAAACCGGGCCTTGATCCGATGCTGTTCACCCTGTTTTAGTCAGCAGTAGTTAGAACTCCCTCTTTCAACGAGATGTTGTCTCACCACTAAAATGTTAATCACATCCATCAGTCATTCACTGCACAGCCTGACATTTGAAACTTTTTGTACCTTTTTTTCTGGTTAAACTTCAAACCTCTCCTTTAATAAGCGGCACCCGGCGTCGGTAACAGTTTAAACCAGTAAAGGTCAGTATTAACCCCCCACAGGATGCATGCAGTCAGTGTACACATTATTCTCACCACAGATGAAAAATTGCAAGGCAGTGAAATAAAACGCCGACAGTTTGATTTGCAAAGGTTGTTTTGTGTTTCTTTTAAACTTGGACTTTATTTTTATGTCAGAGTGACTAATGGGAGCTTTTGAATTGTTGCAGTGTTCAAATGTGCCCATTAAAAATATGATTATATACAATTTAATATTATACAGTTAGCACAAAAGGAAGAAAAGTTCTAGTTCAGATTCAGGTCCGTTTATAAATGAATCAGTGAAGTTCGTCCTCGTTACCTGACAGATTCATAACATGAAAGGAAAGTAGCTGAATGTTAGCATCTGTGCTACCATTACAGGAAGACTTCTATTTATGTTTCTATCAATGAACGGCTTTGAATAAATCATACTGGTAGGAAACATGGAAAAACACTACACGCTCTCACACGCAGGGACAGAGCGCATTATAAGCATGTCAGCATGAGAGCAGGATTCCCATTGTCTCGGCGTGTAGCTGAGCCTCACCTCCACAGAACATGACAGTTTAATTTTCTCCAGTTGACCTTCTCATACAACACATTCACCGATAAGCTCAGGTAGGAGCTGCACGCGCGCCTCCCTCCTCACCCTTTACTCCATCTCCGTTCCAGTCGTCTAACCTCAATAAATACCCACCTGCAGATATAAACCGCTCCACGTACACGCAGAGCGATAACGAGTGAATCGCTCCCATGTTTAGAAAGATTTTTAATTCCTCTGTGTGACTGTTTGTCGCAGTGCGCACAGTGAAGAACGTCACATAGCTTCTAAACTTGTTTCTCTACTTCAAATGAAAAAGATTTTTATAAAAGTACAAACAGGAAACAGGAAAGTAGACGCCATAATAAAGAGAGAAATATATTTCATTACCTTAATAGCACAATTAACCGGCAGCAGCAGCTTCCTGCAGACCAGCTTTCTATTCTTCTTCTAGACTTCTATACGATCAGATTTTGGCTTTTTAAAAATAATAAATCTCCAGCAGTGTCACCAGAAAACCACCATCACACCTCCTCCTCCTCCTGGCTTGAACATTGGTCCACCTCACACAGCATCAGACCAAAATACAGCTTTCCTCTGGCCTCATGTCTGTTCTGTGTCTTTCTTGGCCAAGTTAGTTTAGTTAGTAGGCGATTTGCTGTACTGCCTCTGAACGCCACAAGTGATGTTCTCATTAAGAGGGGACGTAATTCTACTAATCAACTTTTGACACGACTCACCTGTTCATTTAAAACCACGTGTCGCCCTCATGAAGCTGATTAAGAGGATTCAAAGAGGGAGAATATAAAACTGCACCACATAATTCTTCTGTGTGTCCGTGTCTTCATTATTAATCTACAAAATAAGAGAGACCGCTAAGAACTCTGACTGCTGCTGTGTCTCAAAAAGCAAAGTGAAGAAATGAGAGCTGGACAAAATTTCTGTTCCCAAAAAAAACGTCCTCACTGTCGAGGTCAAAGTTGAACTCTAGAAAGAGAAGACAAACACGGCAGACTGTTTTTAAAATCATCGGTGTGTCAGTGCTCGCTGTTCATGGCACAAACCTTGGAGAAGACCGGTCCAGTATAAATGGATCGGACCTCGCTCGCTGTATGAAAATGAGACAGACAGACAGACAGACACTCATCTGAGTGTGAAGTTAACAGACAACAGCACACAAACACACACTGTTTCCCCATGAATACACACACACACACACACACAATGATAGACCGGTGGACGCCCACCACCAAGCTCCAGCACAGAGAAGCTTGTCTGCTTGGACACACATCGTTTCTTTGGTGTTTGGTGACACGTATGTTGTGGCCTGTGGGAAGCTGATACAGCCACCAGGTTTGCGGTAATTAACTCCCCTGGATCACAAATAATTTGTGCATGCTGCGACACCAGAGGGACAAAAAGGCGTCAGTGATGACAGTAAATATGGTAAAAGAGCACATTGTTTTGCTACACACACACAGTAGTCACCATGAAATGATGAAATGGAAGTGAAATGGACTGCACCGCACGCTATCCATCACAGATCAAACCGAGTGTGACACCAGGAACCTTGAAAGGAGGCAAAAAGTGCAGCGATCACAGAGGGAGCCACGGAGGGAGCAAAGCGATGTGTACGGAGCGCACGGAGCAGGTCAGGGTGGACGGATGGGTCAACGAAACCATCAGTTCATCTGTAATCCCTGCAGCGGGTTCTGGCTCTGCCTCGGGCTCTCCTCCCAGGAAAGGAGGCCCAGGAGGATCCTGATCATGGCCGAACCACCTCAGCTGGACGCAGAGCCAACCTACACTCGACGCTGTGCACTGCATGCAATCAGAGGTGGCTTGATGTTAATGAAGCATGCAGAAGAAGCCACAGATGATTTATTTATTCATAAATGACTTGTTGGTACGAGCGTAGTGAATTCTCCACCCACCCCCACCTCACATTTACACTGTTGTCTTCCTTCCTCCTGAGTGAGGCTTGGTTAGACCAGTGTTTTTCAACCCTGGTCCTCGGGGAACACTGCCCTGCATGTTTTAGATGTTTCCTGCTCCAACACACCTGATTCAGCTCATCATCAAGCTCGTCATCAAGCTCTGCAGTGGCCTGATAACGAGCCACTCATTTGAATCAGGTGTGTTGGAGCAGGAAACATCTAAAACATGCAGGGCAGTGTCCCCCGAGGACCAGGCTTGAAAAACAGTGGGTTAGACAACATGGCCGTCGTCTCTGTGACGCTCAGCGTGGTGCCATCTGAGCCAATGATGGGCAAAGAGGTGGAGCGTGGGTGGAGCCGAGGCAGGCTGGTTACTGCACCTGAAACAGCACCCGCACTTTAAAAATACATGATCCAGAAAAACAGGGCTGTAAAATGAACTCAGCATTTTTAATATATTGTTTTACGGCACGCTGTCACAAAGGCCAGATGTCAGCGCCTGACGAGTTCTTTAATAGACGCTTTAACTTCCTCGCTGTTGTTCAGCTAGTTTGGTTGTTAATAAGTTTCATACATAAAAGTGTGTGTGCGCGTGCCTCTGTGTGTGTGTGTGTAGAGATGATGGTAATCTCTCACGCTGACAAATGGCTCTTAAAAATAGACAAATGACAGCGCGGCGGCGTGCGGTAATTTATCACATACACACACCAAAACAGCTATTATGAATGTTTTTATGATCTTCAGTGTAACGGCGTCAACAATGACACGAAATCAGACAAAAGGTTTAAAAGCAGCCAACATAAGATGTGTCACTTCATGTTTGGCTGTTTCTTCATCAGAAATAATGCAATCATCACAAACATCGAACTGTGGAGCAGAACCCGACTGCACGACTCAACATAAAGTTTTTATTAACAAAACAAAAACTCAGACAGGAAGTGGAACCAAAATAAAACAGGAAATCACAACACGAGACAAAACTGAATTAACTGGCCACGACACATCGGTTCAGATTTATGACATAATCTTTTTCTCTTTTCAAAAATAACTGTTAAAAAGACAGACGTTAAAAAGGAAGTATAATCTTCCGTGTTCAGTTAAACACCTTTAACTTAACAAGGTTACAGTATTTATGGCCTTTTTCCCAGTTACAGTTAACCTCGTGTGTATTATATAATCGCCACATGGCGCTGAATAGTATTTCTATATTCCATTCACAAACGGAGATACTGCACGCCTCGACAGCTCGCATAATACTCAGCTTTCATAACTCAACAATGGGGCTTTTAAAAGACTAAATGCTATATCTGTTCTATAATTTCGCTCTCTAATTGAATTCCTAAACATACGCGGCAGCACAGAGCCCCATAAGAAGCACTAATCCACGCTCCTTCATTCACTTTTGCAATAATTGTTTTCTTGTGGTTAATATCCATCAAGCTTAATCCTGTCAGTAGTAGGAAATGTTTCCACGGATATGACTTGGATTTCTTCTAACCCTTCATTTGCCTCTGGAAATGTTGCGCTGAGGCTGATTTAACTGTTTAAGAAAATGTATTATTGTTTGCTTTAAGCAGCGAGTCCCCGCTGAGCGAGCGGGCCACGCTTGGCCTAGAAAGCATCAAGACAAATACAGATGCAGAACTATCATCATCACAGGAAGGTAACGAGAAGCAGTTAGGAACAAGGTCGGCCTCGGAGAGTTTTGTGTTCTAGATTGGTGGTCACATTACACCGGATCCGTTGTGCCTCCAGGCTGAGCACTGATGGTGCCACCTCAGCGCAGCGGCTGTTCGTACATTTTGTTGTGTACGCAAAACAGATTTTCCTAGAACTATGACAACAAAGTGTGAAGATGAATCACGAGGACAGCGGTGCCAAGCGTGCTGCGAGACTTCTTCATCTCCGTTCTTCGATTGTGCATTTTTAATAAGACGACATTTACATGAACTATATTTGTTGCTACTTTTCAAAACCAGGAAGAGAAAACAGAGTTATCAGCAGCTCTCTGAGCTCATAGCTCTGTTCAGCGCTCTCATAAAACTCACCTGTGACAGAGCCGCTGTTCAGATAAGTGTTGTTAGACGTTATTGGATGTTTAAGTTAGCAGCTAGCTGACTGAGGTTTGTAATATGATGCAGGTAAACTCAGCATAAGTTCTCCAGCACCTTGAAGCTGAGTCTGTGTGAACTACATGACATGAGGCAAAGCTTTGAAAAGACAAATCTCTGATCCCATAAAATAAATTTAGAGTCAAAGAGTCAAGGCCTGTGGTTGTGTTTAACATAAGTTAGGGCCACATAATTTAAATCTCATGATGTAAATGGGTGCAGCTGCACTGAGGTTCATATGATGAGCTGATGACCAAATGAGACAAACGTTCAGAAATGCAACCATGCTTTCCTCCTCCTCCGACGACGACGTGGAGCGAAAGCTGTCGTCTCAACAATCAGGTCAGCGGTTGAATTTAAAAATATCAGGCAACACAAAAAAGAAGAATTTGGCTTAAAAGAGAGGATCTGCTCTCCAAACAGGTGGTGGGTTTTTTTAATGAATTCCCCCTGAGCCAGCCTGAGGAGCAAGTCCAACTCTGCAGAAATGTCGAGCAGGTGGAGGGAGTTCAGGGAATCGAGTACCTTGAGAAGCCGATCAGCGACAAACAGTGAAACAAAGAAGACCTACTTCATACCTGATAATAAGAGAGTCCAACCCAACAAACGGCGGCTACAAGGACGATGAAGTGGACTGTGAAGAGGCCCTGCAACTCGACTGTTTCCTGTTTTATTTTGTAGTTCTTCCTCCTCTCTTGTGTCTGTAACTTTACTTCCGTGTTTGTTGCGTTTCCCACCGGCTCTGCCCTGATTAGTTTTCACCGGTGTCTTGTTATCCTGCTCCTTTGTTTCAGTGTCACGTTGGCGTGTTTCGGCTCTTCGTACTGTTTTATTCTCCTGTTGTTCTTCTGTATTTTTATGTATTTATGATTTTCCGTGTGCTCCCAGTTGGATCTGTTTCCTCGTATGTGAAAATAAACAAAACACAGTTCGAAGCTTGTTTCCAGTCTGCAGCGTGCAGGCATGAGTTTGAGGGTAACCAGTCATCTGCAGCCAGCTCTGTCCTCCAGTTTGGGAGTTGCAAAGAATCGGCCTTATTCCACTCAGAAAACCACCCTGCTCATTAGTAGAAAATCTTTCAGGCTGCATGTAGTCCAGACCTTCAGGAATAACTCATCCCTACAACAGCTGTAGCCCTTGTGTGGGGGAGGATATTAAAATCCTCTATTCCAGAGGGTAACGCTCGGTGGAGACGTGTTGATCCAGTTTTGCAGAACACAGCGACTAGAAGGAGTTTTTCCAAGAAGCTCGTGTGAGACAGTAAGTCCCAAGAGGGAAAGAAAAAAACAAAACAGGTTTCTTAATTTTTATTTTAAAGATCCTCTGAGACGAGTGTCCAAAACCTGGAAATCAATTTACATTCCCAAAACGATGGAAATAAATCCTCTTATCTCACCTTCAATATAATATCTGTCTTGTATTTATTCATTTGACGCAGCATTAACACGAGCATCGTGTTTGTGTTGAGGCTGTAATCCTCTAATCAGCGTGTGAAGAAGCACAAAGTCGTTCTTCTCTTCTTCGTGGATGACTCACGAGATCTGCACATTTAGGACAGGTAAAGGTGTGATGAACACACACCTGCTCGTACATAAAGGGTCACACACATCAAGTTACAAAGAATTACAAAGGAGCCTCAGTGGGGAAAAAAATCTGATGTTAAAGACACAGATGTGTCTCACGTGATCGCACAAGTCAGGACGACACGTTGGTAATGAGCGGTGGTGGAAGCATGGAAAGTGTGTGTGTACGTGTGTGTGTGTGTGTGTGTGTGTGATCCACAGCCAATCTGATGGGATTTTAATTAGGTTAATTATATCTTTGTTGTTCTGACATTTTAACAAAACCTTGTGCTGCAGTTGTGCCAGATTCACATCAGCCGCCATAAAAACCAAATGATCTTAATACAGTTGGCAGAATATCAGGCGGCCTCCAACAGCAATGAAATTAAAAGTGCCTTAATAATTCTCTTATTAATTCTCATTGTTCACACTGATCGTCTGCAGCTCACTGAGAAGACGATGAACACACACAGATGATGACGGCGTGTTTCCTGGCTCTTCTGCTGAGGTTGATTTTTTTAAATGTATTATTTAACCGAGATAATTCAGCGTGTGTTAATACCACTGTGGTAAATATGGACTGCTGTGCACGTGTGTTTATTATAGTTGGTGGTGTGTGACTTAGTGCCGTGAAGCGTTACGTACTTCTCGTGGCCGATCAGAGCTGCAGCGTTGCATAGTGCAGGAACAGATGAACAAATGATGGAAACACAATTCACCTCGATCTGGCTGTACATTAATAGATCAATAATAGATTTACTAGATCAGCCGATTAAAACTCTCTTCACTGTCCGACGTGTTTTGTGCTGCTCTCCTCTGCCACAGCCGGCAGAAGTTCAATGCATATTAAAATGAGTTCAAACAAACACAGTTGCTAATGAGTCGCTAAGCTACAGTGCTACAGTAAAAGGTCTACAGGTGTTCTTTCAGTGTGTCAGGTGCACGTTTGATCAGCCTTCAGGTGAGTGTTCGTGTCAGCAGACATTAAAGGGCTCTGATCTAGATGAGGCGGTCACGGCTGGTGATGCAGGGCAGCTGGATGATTTACTGGAGAAAGACCTTACAGGCAGCTACATCTCCACCCACCCTGAGCTCCACCTTCACACATTTAGCAGCATGATATCATGTTACCCTCCTAAAGGCAATTATCAGGAAGCATCCTGCATCCTTCCTCGGCGTACACACACTTTACACCACTGTATGTGTGTTGATCTCTTTGTTTGGACAGCTCTCGTGGTTTCACGTCGTACGAGATGACTTCTTCACTTGGCAGGAATTACTATTTTGGTTGCTCTTTTCTTGTGAGGAAAATCAAACTTCTGCTTGCTGAGAAAAATCCAAAATGTTGAACTCTCCGGAGAGAAGCTTGGAGCGATACCTTTAAGCAGAAAGCCTGGCTGTCAGTCCAACATCTTTGATGCATATTTATTTGTTTTTAAAAAAGCTGTGAATTCCCTCATTGACTGATTATTGTCAGGAAAATGTAGCACAAAATCTAGGCCAGACAAAATCACTGCAGGCATTGTCCCTGCTGTAAATCAGCTGCCAAATCAAGACGCTCTGTTTTCTAACGTTGAAAGTTTCGGACTAAAGATTAACAGCCTTCGATTGCACGGTCCAACCTCCGGAGCACCGACTCTGCTGAGCGGCATCACCTCCAAACCACACGTGAACAATCAAACCCTCATTCAAGTCACCTTCGCCCTGAAATTCTGGAGTGGAGACTGTCACGCCGACAGATGAATGTATGCTATGGCCTGTAAATTCTTAGCTTGCGCCCAGTGTCAGCCGTTTACTCACACAACACAACACAAACGGCTGAACTCTGATAGAATATCCTCAAGGATGAAGCGTCCTTAATCTCTGGGCTTGGAGCTGGCAGTGTGCTGGTGTGTTCGTGTGTGTTCTGCCAACAGTCAAAGGTGTTAAAGGGTCAGTTCAGGGTCGCTGTTCAGGGTGAAGGTGAGGAAGCAAAATTGAGTTAAGGTGAGCAGCAGCGAGAGGTGAAGTTAGAGGTCAGGGCTGCTGGAGCAACACACCGCTGACAGCCAGCTTCATTTGTTCCCTCTCACACAAACACACACACAGTTTGTTGGACCTTTAACCTTCTTCAGAGACCCGGATGTTGGTCATACACTTGCACCTGGCAGTGTGTGCGGTGCTCCTCAAACATCTGCATCATTTCTGTGGACGTGGAGCCGGCTGAGGAAGACAGTCATGCTGCCACCGCCACCACATGTGCAGAAGAAGAAGTTGATGCTAAACTTTATCAGCTTGACAGAGAATGGAGGAGAAATTTTAGAATGACTGTTGAATGTTTGAGCAGTTTGTTATGCAGGTTTCAGTGTTCTGTGTCAAAGTAACCAACGAGGACAAAACGTTTCCCTGCAGCTGCGAAGTTCACGTCTGTTAAATGTGCTTGTTTTTGCGTCTGACACGACCCTCCAGGTAAAACAGACATTTTCTTGACTTTGACTCGATCTGCAACGTGTCGAACAAATATTGCTTGAGGAGAAGCTCGTTTAGAAAGAAAAACAAAACTCAAATTATAAACTTCAAAGTTCTTTCCAGTCCGTCCATGTTCCAACCCTCACCTGTGGTCATGAGCTTTGAATGATGACCGACATGTCCAACTGGTAGGAGACCCCCGTGCAGACGCAGAAGGACGTCTGGTGCCACCTCGACTGGATGGAGTCCACAGACCGCTGTGGAGGCAAAAGGAGTAGAGAACCTGCAGCAGGATGAGAAGAAGCACAAGGAGAAGGAGAACATGGGCCGAGAGGAAAAAAGGGGAAGGCGACACTCCAAGAATCTGACGAGAAGACTTCCTGTTAAACGCTGCTTCTCCTCCGGCGACACACAACCTTTAAAATGCAGGACTAACCTTTTCACAACCTCCAGTGAACCTCTCTCAAACATTTAAACAACCACTCCGGCCTCTTCAGAAGTTTTCACCTGAACCTTCCTACATAGCACTCCCCCTCCACACACACACACACACACACACACACCTTTTCCCATGCTTGGTAACTGAAAGTCCCCCAGAGCCCGCATGCACTCGTTAACACCTCATTTTCTCCTCGTTAAGCCGAGATCAAAGACAGGGGGGTAATTAACGAGGTTCACACCACTGTAGGCGATCCCTGCTATGCTGCGGCACACACACACACACACACACAGCACACCTGCTCACACAGTAATACACACTCCTCACGTGCACTGATGACATGCACACACCTGCCGCACCACACACACTCATACACACGTTTTCAGCACACACACGCATGAACACACACGTACACAGAAACAAAACAGTGAGTTTAGATTGTACAGCAGACGTTTTCTGTACTACACAAGTCCTACAAATAAATCATTTATGTCGGTTTAATGCACAGAAGTCATCTTGTTATTATGGCTCCTGACTTCAGGGGACAAAAAGTTGAACTTTCTGGTGGCTAATTAATTAAGTCCTGCTTGATTTCTAATAATAATAAAGCTGGATTATAAATCCAGAAGCTCCTCCGTCGGTCTGAAGTCCCGCTTACTTCTTCACAGCCCTCAGCACACACACAGACATCCATTGCTCAGGCTGTCATGCATATGTTAATTTCCTGTCACACTAATTTATTTCAAGGTGACCAAACAGCATAGTAGCATGCAACAATCAGTGTGTGTGTGTGTGTGTGTAGGTAAGTCAGTGAGAGATGGGAAGAGGATTTTAATGGAAACACGAGATGGTGACGGGAAGAGAGTGACGGTCTGAACATGCATCACCTGCCGGGTGAAGTAAGGATGTGCTCTCAGTTTTCTGTCCTTTGGTTGCACGGGGCTGCACACGGTGACGGCATTAAGCCAGATCAGAGAAGACGCTCTGCCATAACTGCGATGAAACAATCAGAAAATAACGTTTCTCGTTACCGACGCTCCTCTTTCTCTCATTCACAGTCTATGTCGCTCCAAAAACAAAGGAAGCGCCTCGGCGTCATCGCTTTGCAGCGTCGACTGAAGCAGCTGGTACACAAATAAACCAAGCCAGGACACAGTTAGTCCGCGATCTCTCGTCCAGTGTCAGTGACGTTTTAGACTATGGAGAACTTTGACAGTGACGTCGGGAAAAGTTAGTCTACTTTCTTGAAAACAATAAATAGTAGACAGTAAAATGACTAATAAACTAATAAACACGTTAAATGACTCAACAACCTGATGAAGACACGATGGCACAAGGCAACACTGACAATCTGGCAACTTCACAGAGGAAACCAGAACTGTATACAGCGAGGGCTAATGAACTATTGGAAACAGGTGTGCAGGCAGGTTGCTGCAGGAAACAGCGAGCAGGCGAGGGAACGTTCCAATATAACAGCGACTTCCCAGCAGATCGCTCTTTGCTACGTCCAACAGAAGCAGCTTGCTGCTGCCTCTAACTGCCAACCCTGCAAAAAGCTGTTAGACACGCCTGTGCGATTCCCGCCATGAGAAATTTTAACATGCACGTACAGGCCGGAGGTTTTCAGGAGGAAAGTGACGCGTGAGGCAGAGTGTGTGGGAGCGAAGGGGGATTAGACGGAGTTCTGTTTAATGATCTGCTTAATCGTTAACGTCTTTTATTTGTCTCTTACTCTTTATCGCTTTGGCAGTTTTGTTTTCATTGTACTAATACGGTTAATTAAAACTGACAGGTGCAGAGCAAACATCAGCCTTCTACTTCTTCATGTTTTACATTTAAGTGTTATGTAAAGTAACACACGTCACGCCCTCACTGCTCTGTAACGAGACGTCTCTGTTAATTAAAACACCAACTGTCGCCGATTTACTTGTGTGTGTTATATTTTAAATCCTCTTAATGTAAGCACTGGGCTGCTGGAACATTATCTAGACTCTGAACTGCATTTAATTTACACACACACACACACTGTGTTTGTTTCTTTAATGTTTTAGCGGCTGAGCTGAACAGTATGTGGCAGCGAGCAACAGCTGAACATGAATTTTCAGTTTGCGAGTGATTTAAGTGAACGTGGGCACGAATGCCGAAAACAAAATCCAACTGCACTTAATTAAAAGCAGCGAACTCACATTTATACTAAATAAAAATAGCTTCATACAAAATCACCTTCCAGCACCTGCAGACTGAGGCTGGCTTCAAGGATAATCACCTCAATGCTCGACACGTTGTACACGCTGTATTTTAAGAAATCACAGTTCAGCCAATGTCAACAAACAATGTGTTGTTTTTACAGAAATATCACTTGTAATACTTTTAATATTTTCACATGAATCAGTTTTAGATGCATTTGTAACATTCATCTATTTCATACAAGCTGCTTGTTCTTATTCTTATCAACTGGTGTGTGACTGAAATAAAGACTTGGGAATTAATTGTCTTCCAGCAGGTTTATTCTTATTCTTATTATTGTACGCAGTCTGCAGGGAGAGAGACAAAAGGTTACACGTGAGCAAAGCATTCATCAGAAACGACAAAGGATGCTATCATTGTATCATTTTCTTCCTACAGTTTGTCTGGAGACGTACCAGGAAAAACAGAATAAGCCAGTTATCGTAGTGCGAGGTCACAAACTGTTATCTGGAACGTGCTCCTCGTCTAAGAACACCACGAGGTAGAAAAACAGGAGAACATGACGGCCGAGAGTGAAAAACAGCCACAGTTAATATAAGAAATAAGAATTTGAATACATTTCTACTTGCACACATCCATAATTTCACGTCACTATTTAAGTATTTAGTATTTTCTCTGCTGTTTAAATTACATACAGTTTTGTGTAAAATGAGAATATTCAGTGAAAATCTGTAAATAAATGTTTCTCTGCTAAACTGTAACTGAATATTTCACTAAATTTTTCATTCATTTTCATCCTGGAAGCTTCCCTTCCTCCCTCCTCTGACAAGTACATCCATGACAGAACACTGTGATGCAAATACCACATGCATATTCAATGCAACACGCTAAATATCCCCCCGAATGCACACGCAGCATTCCCTGCACGACAGCGATGTGCCGTGCGTCCCCGCGGTGCTCCGCGCAGAAACACGAGAGGTGTTTTTCAAGTGTGTAAGCAGGCTAATCCTCAGCAGCGTGCTGTTAGGTAGCTGCCCTGAAGCTACAGGAGCTCAGCGAGGCTGCAACTGTGCACAGATCAGCATGTTGGAGGTTTAATTTAGCAGGAGAGCTAGTGGCACACACACACACACACACACGTAACAGGGAGCTCACAGAGGCCCCAGGGTTTTTTTTGGGAAGGTTTACTAGTTACCAAAGAGGTGCTGGAGCTCTCAGGGGTTTCCAGGGATTCTTGGAGGGGGTCTGAAGATGTTTGGAAGGTTTTTAAAATATATTTTTAAGATGGCACCTGAAGCGGCGTTCAGGGATTCTGAGTAACGTTTCGAGGTCATTGGCTTGGAATCACTGAAGAAGGTTCTTGGTTGGTTTCTTCAGGGAATTCTCGAGGAGTTTCCAAGGCTACTCAGAACTGGATGGAGGACAACTCAATTAGACTCAACAGCAGTGCTACAGTCTGCAACATTAAACCTCTGTTCATACACAAAATCCTCTAATCATGAGTCGCGTGCTGAGAGAGTAACTGGCTGTAAATCGAGTACAAAGGTGACGGAGGATGGTGATATGTCAGAAACGGGTTCGAGTAGACCAGGGGTATTCAATTAAGTCCCCAAGGTCCGGTTATTACATTTACAAGTAGAAGGTCCGAGCGAAAGTCATGGCCACATTTTTAAAAAGTAACTAATTGTTTTTACTTAAGTTGCGAGATATTAGACACATATTCAATCTCTTATCATAAATAAAAGTAGTTCCCACTTTGAATCAATGCCACGGTCTCGGAGCAAATTTCTATGTGCGCTCAAAACCGCTCTATGGGGAAAACACTACTTATTTCGCCAGTGGTCGCGGTCCGGACAGAGCCATTTCCCGGTCCGGATCCGGACCGGAGTCCGCTAATCCGTGATGCCCGGAGTAGACACTAAAGCAGACCTGAGGCTCCTTGAAGTGTTTCCTCAAGAGAGTTTGAAGCAGCCCTAATGAAGATGAACGTCCTGAGAGAGTTCACTGCGTTCCTAAAGAGACTGGAAGGGTTCCTGACTGCTTCGCAGAGTTTCT
The DNA here is from genome assembly GCA_014281875.1 of Nibea albiflora. Taxonomy (NCBI): domain Eukaryota; kingdom Metazoa; phylum Chordata; class Actinopteri; family Sciaenidae; genus Nibea; species Nibea albiflora. The sequence continues at coordinate 27,114,462 of CM024790.1, forward strand.
CCAAACGGCTGTGAGATCTTGGTTGAAAAGAAGGCCATGTGATGAGGTTTCACTATCTGCCCTGACCTCTTTAAGAGTCTTTTCAAGGAGGCCTTGATAGTTCTTGAAGGTGATCTTTGTGAACTTCCTTTCGTCCTTGACAGCTCCTCTGCATGCAGTATGCAGTATCTGAAATAAAATGTCCTTGAGCAGACGTCAGCTTTCAGGAGGCTCAGTCAGGATTCACCATAATGGGGTTCGTGTTTCAGTGGAAGTCCACTTAGCGGTCCTTGAAGCGATGCTAAGGGCGCTTCAGAGTTGAGAGAAATGCTGCAAACAAGCAGTGATGTCAGGACCGACAGACGCGAGTGACGAAACCCATAAACTGTTCAAACCAAACTAAATTCTTCCTCTTGACCCGCAGTGTGGATTCCTGTGGTTCTGGACCTGGATGCTGAGTCTGTATATCACGCTGTGCCGGTTTACTTTGCAGCATTACTCTTCCTCAGCTCCAGTCCACTCATATAACACGCTGTATGAAGAATGTGTTCTGCTGTTGGAGCTCGTATGCATTATGAATGGAGCTTGCCGCTTGTAGCTCCTCCTGGGAGGGAAGAGCAAGCTGGAGACTGTGATATGAGCCGAGGTGGTACGGAGAGGAGAGACAAACAAGAAGACAAAGGAGGAATGGTGAGAATACGGTAAACGAAGGAAGGTTATATCAGACCTGCTCTGTCAGTATTCTGTCCGGAGGTGGACTGACAGGTCCTCTCCCCTCAGAAATGTGTTTTTATTTGGATATACTGCTCTCATCTACCATGAGCCATGAACTGACAATGTTCTCTTACCTTGCTCAGAGAGAGAGAGGAACGTGAACCCAAAGATGAGATGAGAAAAGAAGTAAGGGGAAGGAGGCAGGAGGACTTTGTTGAAACTGAATGGAGGACAGATGATAGAGAGAGCGAGAGGAAAGGAAGGAAGGAGAGTTTGACCGGAGGAAGGAGGTGGGCAGAAGAAAAATGAAAAGCGGCGAGAGAATTAGAGAGGGATGGAAGAGGAGAGAGATGAAGCATGGGAGGAAAGAGAGAGGAGGTAGGAGGCACGGGAAAAGAGTGAGCAGGAAGACGGATGGAGATGAAGAGAAGGGGAGAAATGATGGGAGGCTACTTTTCATCATGTTAATGCATCGCCTCACTTCCTGTCTTCACATCTTCTTATTGAAGGACACACAGCATCCATTTAGACGTGTGAGCTGTTTAACCCTCTCGAGCCCAGAGGAGAAATAAAGTCCTGAGCTTTGCATCGCAGCCGATTCTTTATGTTTATCTGTGGGGGGAGAAAATAACCTCATTTTGCTGATTCACCGGCGCTCCCTCGCTCTCATTCACCGTCTATATCACCCGTCCACTGCCTGCTCACGTTCTCTGTGAACCAGAAAGAGGCACATTACAGAAGCTGGGTACACAAACTGGGAGAGTATCACAGTTTGGTTCATGAACTTCACCTGGACAGAGTGTTCGGGACATTTCAGGCTGACTGTGGAGCGCTCCGTTCGGATGTCAGGTTGCGTTTCTCTCTCAAAAGCTGAATCTGACTCGACGCTGCGGGTCACTGCACGTATTCGGCTGAGCGGGTCTGAATCAGACTTCATGCACACACAAGCACTAAATGAAATTAGTGATTAAGAACTGCAGAGGCCATCGGAGCAGCGATCACACTGAACACTGAGGATAATGGTGCTGTAGCGCTGGCACACACAGACACCGTTTGCTTCTTGCCAGTACGACACAGCGGATCGATAGTGAAGTCTGTTTCCTGTTAGCCGTGAAGTGCATTACTGAGAGTAACTGACTGCGAGCAACAAGTTCCCCAGCTGCACTCTTTAAGGATCACTCGCTGTACTTAAAGAGATCTGTCCGAGCGCTGAGCGATGACGCAGCCGCGACAAAACAACTAAAGGAAAAGCAAAGAAGTTTTTCACTATGATGGATTCAAAAGTGCAGCGTTCAAACCCGGCCAGGAGCAGGATTCAGTCATTTGTCAGCGCCTTCCCAGGAAAATCAGTTTTCTGATCTGCTGCTTCTTAAAGGTCTGCTGAAGTTTAGACAACTTAAAGAAAACTAAAATCGACTCCGTGTCTGAAACAAACCACTCAGACACTTTGTGCGCTTAAACAGCCGCTCAGGCCGCTTGGAAGAGTTTCTGGAGGACGTTTAGCATCCATCACTCGGCCTGCCTGCTTTTTAGTCTTTTTTAACTCTCTCGTGATGAAGCATAATATCCACAGGCAGCTGTTCAGACAGGCTGCATGTTTTAATCTGATTAACTATACTGTATGTATCAATCAAGGCCCCCGACCTGTTTCACTGTGAGCTTTCAGTTTTAAAGGCGACTGTAGAGCTGAATTTATACTGAACACGTGCACGGACGGTTTAAATTCACCTTCAGTGATCGTTTCACTTTTCACTCTTCATGCCTCAAACCAACAGAGGTGGGAGAAGATTTACGACCGCCATGCCACGCAGTGAGAACTTCCTCCTGGGCTCGATGAATTCTGCAGAAGATTTGCCAGCGATGGCTCAGCCATGCAAACAGATTCTTTCAGGTGTGCTGCAGGAAAGGAAAGGACACAACTGGGACGGGAATTTAAATTCTCCAGTTCAGAATTCAGATACTGCACAATAAACATGTATTTACTTTAATGTTGGGGTCCAGTGTGTCAGATTCAGGAGGCTCGCCTTCAGAATATGGCAGACGGTGAATATAACATGCACAACTATGTCGTCATAACAACACCACAGGTCTCCTCCACAGAGTCCATCATGATGAACCACCAACATATGAAGCGAGGGGGTTACAGTCAACGATCAGATACCCACAAATCTCTCTGTCTCACACACACACACACACACACACACACACACACACACACACACACACACACACACACACACACACACACACTCTCTTTCTGTCTGTACTTGCTGATGTTTGCCTGCTGAGCTGCTTCCTTATTATTCAATTAGAGAAGGAAATTCATCTGAGCGTCTGCAGCCGAGAAAACCTGCTGGAAACTCTTCACACAGTGCAGAGCAGTGTGTGTGTGTGTGTGTGTGTGTGTGTGTGTGGGTGTGGGTGTTGGTGTGTAGTTGTGTCACAGTGACAAATTGTGTGTTAGAGAGCATCGTGAATATGTGTGTAATGTTGCTTGTCTGCAGCTGTGCGTTACAGTGTGTGTGGTAACTAAGGAGTGTGTCACAAATGTGGGAAACGTGAGTGTGTGTGTGTGTGTGTGTGTGTGTGTGTGTGTGTGTGTGTGTGTGTGTGTGTGTGCTGTTGTTACACAGGAGCCCACCTTCTCTCTGCTTCCTCTGGGTTGTTACGCAGGTTGACTGATTGTAGTGAGTCTCATTTGACATCCCATGATTCATTTCAAGAGGTGAAGAAGGGAGAGTGTGTGTATGTGCCAGATATACCCTGAGAGTGAGAGAAAAACTGTGTGTGTGTGTGTGTGTGTGTGTGTGTGTGTGTGTGTGTGTGCTTGGGGCCCTCAGGGAGAAAGGATGTAGGAAAGAGGCTGATTATTTTTCTCTCTTTAACAGCATATTACATGATGGATAACCACATCCGCTGGGACACATGATGGATAGATCTCACACACATTTAAAAACACACAAACAGATAATCCTCTCTCACACACACACACACACACACACACACACACACACACACACACACGCTGCGTTTCCACATAGAGGCTGTTGTTGTGTAACCACGGTACAATGAACAGACTCATCTAAACATCAGCAGCTGCCGTTTGCAGGTTGCTGCATGTTACGATCGACTGTATTTTGTATTTGGTGTGTCAGGTGACGTGCAGACGCGGCCGGTGTGTGCCGAACTTCAGTCAACACGTGTTATTGTGCAGCACAGCACAGGGTTGCTGGTTACACCCCCCTCGCCTCACCCCACGTGTCATTGGACTGCTGTCGACTGGCGTTGTCCGTCTGTCGTCCAACATCTCTCTGGAGCTTTTAACGTTTTTCCAGCTCAGTTTAAGATTTAAATTTCAGGTTTTTTACCGACTGCAAACTGGATTTTTATTATCTTGCTGGTTCAAAGAGAACAGAACCAGTCCAAAGCCGGGGAGTAAACCAGCCGTGACCATTTGTAGACGCTGCACACACATTGGTCAGCATACATCCATGCATCTCACAGGTTAAATGTACAGATGATTTATTAATGCAGAGTAAAAAATCTGACTGACAAATTGAAGGTCTGCTTTACTATTAATTTACTGGAATAATTCTCACTGCCATCGTGTATCATCTGTAGATCTTCGCTTGTAGAGCGAGTGATATTAAAATAATAAGAACTGATGAATTCCATGTAGAAATAGTTTGAGTTTCAGGACTTCATTTGAATTCATTCATTCTGCAAGTTTAAATAATGAAAGCAGCAAAGTTTGAGCACCACCAAGAGGCTGACGTTTGTTTTTTAAGTGAAATATCTTGACAGCTCATGGATGGACCAGCAGGTCGCTGCCTCTTACCCTCCACACACTGCTGCACAACGCTGCTGCTGTTCGCTGCAACAGCTGATTCGTGTGTCTGTCGTCTGTTCAACAAAATATCTGAAAGTGTTTCTCACACTTGCATGAAGCCTAACATATTGCACTATAAGGACGCGTGGGATCGTCTTCTATTCACAGACTTTCTGAAGACGTTCGGTTGCTAGGCTGCCTCAGTGTAGTAACAGATGCAGCAAAATCAAATTTCTATCTAAACTTTTTCATGCAGGTAGCAGGTGAAACCTTGACCGCCCACTTTGTCATAGCTACAGTATAGAAATGCTCTCTATAGAGCGTGTAAGAGGAGACACACGCTATAGAGTTCTTTGCAGAACTTTGCAGAAGAAATGAAATCTCTCTCTCTCTCCTTGGAAAGCCACGACGATCATAGTGCCAAGCTTTATTTAATAATTGGCATCAGCCGCTCCTGACATGTGAAAACACAGAGTGTATGAAAGGCCACAGACAAGCAGACTGTGTTGGAGGAAAATTGAGGTCAGCGGTGAAGCCAGAGCTACAGGAACGAGAGTGAGATTAGGAAGCTGACGAGGGCAAGGAAGGACAGTTGTCAGATGAGATCAGGGCCAAATTTGTTGACCATGTGCTCAACCACGGTGCTCAGCCCAACCTCAGCCGGCACATGGGTGGATCTGTGGTGAGGAAATGTATCTTAACTAACAACTACGAGGAGTTCATGTAACCTTCAAGGTTAAAGATAAAGGTCAGATTCCCATTACGGAAAGAAGAAGCTGAACTTTAGTTTCCTGTAATCACGTTGAAGCTTTCCAATCTCTGAAACAACGTGTGTGTGTGTGCGTAAGGACTTCTCACCTTTCAGCTGAAATACTCAGTAATTTTTAGCCGTACACTCACATTTTCTTCACCTCAGTTTATTCTTATTCTGTTGAATCGACGTAGCTTTGTCTGTTTGTTCATCTCTGGAGTTTCTCCACAGCAAAGTCAAAGTTAATTTTAGTGTCATTACAGTATTTCCCCGTTAATTCTGCCAAAGTTTTATATTTTCACAGTAATACTGTGTTTTTAAATATTGTCAATGTAAAAATTAAAGTTCTGCATCATTTGTTAATTTCCAAGTACTACACAGATGTACTGTTTTCAGTCTTTTACTGTCGGTATTTTACAGGGTGTATTACAGAGTGTATTACAGGGTGTATTACACAGTGTACTACACGGTGTACTACAGGGTGTATTACAGGGTGTATTACAGGGTGTATTACAGAGTGTACTACAGGGTGTATTACAGGATGTATTACAGGGTGTATTACAGGGTGTATTACAGGGTGTATTACAGAGTGTATTACAGAGTGTATTACAGGGTGTATTACAGGGTGTATTACAGGGTGTATTACAGAGTGTATTACAGGTTGTATTACAGGTTGTATTACAGGGTGTATTACAGAGTGTATTACAGGGTGTATTACAGGTTGTATTACAGGGTGTATTACAGAGTGTATTACAGGGTGTATTACAGAGTGTATTACAGGGTGTATTACAGGGTGTATTACAGAGTGTATTACAGGGTGTATTACAGGTTGTATTACAGGTTGTATTACAGGGTGTATTACAGGGTGTATTACAGGTTGTATTACAGGGTGTATTACACGGTGTATTACAGGTTGTATTACACGGTGTATTACACGGTGTATTACAGTCCTGTAACCCAGCTTCACATTTTATCTCGTCTGTTGGATGTCACTGCAGTTCACCGTGTGTATATTTTCATCGATGAGGTTGGCTTTAATCTATAAAGAAGGGGACAAGGTCAGAAATATTATTGGACATCGAGTCATTGTGAAAATCCCCTGACGGCATTGAACGAACATCCAGTCCCAACACGCCGCCTTTGTCATCACACTGCCTCAGTCCAGCTGAGCACAGGCGTGGACCGGATCTGCCCAGGTGTGGGATCATTTGGTCTACAGCTGGTTCATCGACCACCAACAGTTCCGATGCGCTGTAGATGAGGTGCAGCAATCATTTCCTGTATTTTGAATTGTTTTAGGTTTTATCTTTATTGTTTCAGAGAATTCTTTTATCTTACTGGATGTTTTATTCATTAAGGGGTCCAAAATACTTTATAGAAATTGTTGTTACTGTACTGTTGTGACTGAAAATCTTCATAGTTGTATCGTGTTGTTGGGTTAGCAGAGAGATCTTTGCAGTCCAGCGGTCATGGACTCTGAATCTGAAGTCCTTTTTATTTCTTTGTGTGAGATCTGATGTAACTGAGGTAACAGTCGGCTTTAATCTGGATTTGATGGATCTGAAGTGTTCCATTTGTTTCTTGTTTGTTTTGTTCTTTCTGCTGTCTGAGTCTAACTAAGAAGAACCGAGAAACATCTACACGACACACTGCTCCAGTCAGGATGTTCACACGCAGAATCGCATGGCTTTAATAGGGAGGCCTTGCAGCTGCATACAAGCAGATCTTTAAAAGATTCAACTGAAGTTCAATGAAATGAGTTCTTCAGCTGTACTGTGTGTTTGCTGTCTGTCACTGTTTTTGTCTTTAAGGTTGTAGCCAGACGTTAAAGTCAGCTTCTTCCCGAAGAAGAGGAGCTGGTAAAGCTTTGTGACTCAGAATGGTTTTGCTAAAGTGTCATCCACAAAATAAAATATCTGAGCGTGTGTATTACTCTTGAAATATGTTTTTTATTTTTTATTTCCAAGCTGCTCCATTTATCATTCGTCTCCTTCTGCCCATAACGCTTTGAATTATGAGATTGTTTTCGACCAACTTCTCCTACATATTCATTCACGGTGTTTGCTTGAGTCGAGTTGACTACTCTCCAGTGAGCGTGGCCGTCTAGACGAGTGCTTTCCAACTCATTTCACAGAGTTCTTCTGAACCGCAGTTTAGATTAATGTGGTTCCCTTTATGTCTTCGGTTCCCTCAGCAACTTCTTCAATATATGGACCTGCAGGAGTCCTGCAGGAGGACAGAGACCACGGCCAGGGAGCTGTTTGTTGGTGCAGATGGACAGGCATGGGAAGCGTGGGTTGACGCACAGGAATACTGTTATTCTTGAAGTTATTATGCTTAAAGGCGGCACAACTTTTGGGGACTTCAGCTAGTCATTCACAGTCGCTGTGTTTAGTCCACCAGAGACCAGTACCCAGGTTTTATTCCTGACCTTTAATTCATGTCACACAATAAAGTAGTGCTTATCCATCTATCGCTCATCCTGGACAAGTCTCCAAGACACCCTGAGAGAACCCTGCAGACACGGGGAGAACATGCAACAACTCTGCAACGGACCTGGATTCTTTTAGGTGCCTTTTTATACGGCTAAAACACATTTGTCTGCTGACCCCGTCCATCCTGATCCTGAATATTTGTTAAACTTAACTGAGAGTGCTGAAGTATTTTGCCGTTGTTGTTTTGCCTTGATCGAAGTCCAGGGACGTATTTTGTGTGTCTTGGTAACCAGAATTTAAAAATCGGTCAATGTCACCGAGTTCTTTCAGTCACAAGCAAAAGCCTGACTGCAGATGTTTTAATCTGTATTCTTAGCATCTGTTGAAGAGAGTAAATCACTTTGAGGCAGAGAGCACAGCGGATGAAGTGATGCAGCCCTGCTTGACCCTGCTTTGCAAAACTTTCAGACTGAATGAATCAATTCATTTAATAACCTGCCAACATGTTTACAGGGAACTGACGCCCCCCCCAGCTGCCAGTCCACCACCTCCGAGGCACAGGCCTCCCCGGGGCCGCCAGTCACCCTAAACTGTGGTCGTGTTTCAGTGTGTTCAGCAGGAAGTACTGATGTATTGATGGAGCAGACTGTGGAGGTCAGGATGAGACGAGAAAATGAGATTTTACACTAAATATCTTAACATAAAGGCGAACACATCACCTGAAGAACTGGGAAACTGTGAAAACACAATCTTGGAGGTTCAGTGTATTGTTGTCTAACCTCATTACTACAGATTTGGCTCAGTTGTTGGTTTTGGTGCTGTTTGTTTGTGCTCCCAGGTAATGCTGACTCACCTCTGAGGGGGGGACGACAGCTTCCTGCCAAATTGGTTTCAGGTGTTTGAGCAGTAAGCAGGTTACCAAGTGTGCCTGTTTGAAAGTCATTCAAGTTTGTGGAAGAACCACACGTGAACACAACTTTGTTTTCAACTCCTTAAAGCAGTAAACCATTTTTAATTAAACGCTGAAGCCGAGCCTTTGTCGGGTCTCGTATTTAACTTGGCCCGTGGAATCTGTGAACCAGATCACGGTGGCTGCTCACGAAGCCGGCTGCTCTCACTGCTGATTTTTCAGAGTATTGCCGTGTGCACGCAGGCTGCACAGAAGCAGCATCGTGATTCAGAAGCTTGACGCAGCCGAGGTCGACGTTTCAAGACCGGATACATCATGACACGTCGACAGTTCATAAGCTCGTCTAAATGAAGCCTCCGTGTGCTAGAGGGAACCCTGTCTCATAGACACTGCCAGATATGTCGTGGTGGAGATAAGTAGTCTGGATTAAGCTCTTCATATCTGGTTCCTACAGTTGCGTTCATTGTGAAGCTATTTTACAGCTTTGCTGGTTTACTGGAGGTTTTGAGGGTGTGAGAATGCCGAGCCGAGCCAGCAGCCTCTATGAGAGGGCAACACCTTCTCATCCCTGAGAGGACGCTGATGGAAGAAGCTGAGAAGAGAACATGAAGAGCTTGGTGAAATAAAATACTGAAAGACAGACGCCGAGCTGGGCTGACTGCTGTCGGACTAGTCAGTAATATCAGCTGCTGCTCTTCACTTTCTGTGCAGCATTGCTTTAAAACAAAGAGCTCATGGAACAATACTCAGCGATAATGATAGAAAATGGGTCCCTATATGACCTGACAGAGAGGTCGGCACAGCGATCATGGTGCAACGTAACAATCAAAAGAGTTTCTGTCAGTCTCAGTTTTCCAAATTATCGCCGTTCATCATTATATAACCAGCATTTTAGTAAATATCTGTTGTTTTGTTTGAAGCTGACAGCTCAGATCATTAATTAAACTGTGTGAAGTGCAATAAGCAGATAAATTCCTTTGTGATCAGATCCGGTTCAGCCGCTGATCCTTCTTTGATGAGTCAGCGTATTTGAGGGGAAATAAATGTGTACTCTGTGAATGAGTGTACTCAGACTGTCTGTGCTCGTTCCTCCGCTGGAAGAAAAACTGACTGTGCGTGATGAATAAAGGAGTGCGGAGACTCTCCCTCCGTCTGCACACATCATTAATAAACTGGCCCTAATTGCATGTGAACGTCCTCAGAGTAAAAAGATATTTTTGTGTCTCATTTAAGAGACAAATTACTGAACCCGTCATCAATAACCTCCCCATGCAGGGAGAGGTACGATATCTGTGTGTGTGTGTGTGTGTGTGCACTTCTTTACTTGTGAGGATCAGTGTGTTTTAAATGTGGATGATTGTGTGAGTTTAAAACCTTTCGTGACCTTTAGAGTGAAAAGTTTGAAATTGAAATCTGGTATTTATATTTTATGTGCAGCCTGCAGATATCAGGTGACAGCGTACAGTCGTGCAGCGGCAGTAACAGGATCAGGAACCACGGCCAACCGCGGCAGGGTTGTGCAGCAGAGGTGTGCTGAGTTGGACTGCTGTAAAACAGGAAATAACCTTTTATTTCTGATCATGTGGCTCGACCACTGCTGACTCTCTCACTTTGTGTCTCTTCTTTTGCAGCGTCGGAGCATCAGCTCCACGAATCCACGTGGATCGTCTCAGAGTCAGCAGCAGCAGCGTGACGTCGGACAGTCACAGTAGTCGACATTTTAACATTTAACAACACTCAGCCAACCTCAAGTGGACAGTAGAAGAAGTGCAGTTTTTGGCAGTCCTGTGTTGGCTTGGCTTCACAGCCACAGAGGTTGCTTGTTAAGGTCAGGTCTGGGAAAAGGACTAAGTCCAGAGTGTATGTGTGTTTGTCGACATATTTCATGAGACACACGGAGCTTCTGTATTAATGAGATCAGCAGTTATTTAGCACCAGACGAGTAAAGAGAGTCATGCAAGCCAGCAAGTCCTTCTCTCACTGCCTCTGCTGCAAGTAACAACTACTACTGTTACTGGAAGTTCTGGTGACATGCACAGATTTGGCACTGTTTGTACTGTTTTCCCTTTACGCTACAAAACCAGGATATTCCAGGGTTAGTGGAAAAGAAGCTAAAATAAACACGATCTCCGTAGCAGGCTGCCTAACGCACGTGACGTCAGTGGATGTGACAGTCTGAGTTTTAGCAGCACGTGTAGATGATATTTATATTTTTTAAGAACAACATTAAGAATAAAAAAGTGTGAATGCTGTGATGTTGCAAAAACGTAGAACCTCAGCTGAGGTAGAGCAGACTCTGAGACTCTGAGACTCTGAGACTCTGAGACTCCCCAGTTTGATTCCCGGAGGGGAACTCAAGTATGACAACAACAAAACAAAACACTCGGAGGCGAAGGCTACTCTTCACCCTCCGCTGTTTTTCTTCACTGTGTCTCCCACTCACATCACACCGTCTCTTTACACGACACAGGAGAGCACACACACACACACACACACCTCCATGAACCTCTCTCCACTGCCCTTTTATTCCTTCCTAATGTGCTTGTTGTTGCACGTGGGTGTGAAGTGAGCGAGAGAAGACGAGAAGTCATTAAGGTTTTTGGTGCCTTCCAAGGCCTTCGTCAGCGACTGCACCGACTCAGAGACTAACAAACACTGCTCGGCTGTGATTCACACTGTCACACACACACATCTATAAGCCTCCTTCACACATTCTTCACTTTGTAAATTCTCTGGTAATTTCACGTGTTAGTGTTGCTTTCAACAAAAAAAAAAAGACCTTGACGTGTTTCGCTCGGTAAAAGTCGCTTCGTCCTTCTCTCGACTTACTTACAGACGTTTATTTAACTCTTCCTCAGTGGCTTCTGTCTGAATATGAAGCACACGCAAGGTGATTTTTTAGATGTCGTGCCACGACGGCCTCCAAAACACAACAATAAGACAACAATAAGAAAATCATAAACTTCAGCAAACTTAAACATTAAATATACAGGGATAAAGACACATAACAAATCAGCAATCACTAGTTTTCACAACCTTCAAGCTGGATTTGAAGGTCTCAGGAAAAGAGGACGCAGGATTTTATTTCAATACACAGCTGCAGAAGTGAGTCAGTCTCCATAAGTCCCCATGTTAGACAGCAGAAATAAACATGTTTACAGCCTGGTACAAAAAACTGTTTTGGTCTCTGTAGCTAATTTCCCCGTTCATGACAACTGTACTGAGGGTGAATTTATATACAACTCACCTGTTCAGGTTATATTAAGGCTTAAAGTTCTGCAGGATGAAGAGCATGGACGCTTTGACTGATGCGCCGATCTAACATGTTTAATATTTGCAGATGTGTTGCAGAGCTTCACTATCTCTACACCTCGGAGGACTCCATTGTTGAACAGCTCTTCATGTTTACTTACCCTGACCTGTACCTCCTTATTGTGAGGTGAAAATATATGTCTTATATTGTATGTATAAGATGTTTGTCCAGGAGATGTTTCCTGCTTTATTTCCTGCTGAATGCATTTTTGATTCCTTCCTCTTGCATTAAATCACACTGGGATGTTTATTAAACCTGATTGGACGTTACCTGGTTTCCTGAGCTGTAGTTTCTGTCTTTATGTTGCTGCATTGAGAGAATCCTCAGCTGAACCTTTCTACAATAAATATTTGAGCAATGAAAACACACCAAACCGTGTCCACCCGGTCAAAAGAGAAACGCATGAATATGTAATCAACTAAACAGACTTGACTCGTCTCTCTATTCTCCTGACCCGGGACTCTTTACACAGAGCCGTCATCTGTTTCTGTCTTTAAACATTTACCTGATGTCTTCATCCAGAGTTAATTATGATGAATTCTCTCCTTTATTCTGATGTAGGAACACGGCGTGCAGAGGCAGGCCAAGGAGGACGCGCTCGCGCTCCTTTTCAGGTGGCTTTTATAGATAATGAATACATTCAATAACATGAAGTCGCCTGAGGTCGAACAGCGGGGAGCACAACATGGACCGGAGCAGAGCGTGAATACCTGAATGTGTGGGTGAATCTACAGGAGCCACGTCGGGAAGTAAATGAAAGCTGTGATGTGTGTGTGGACCTGCGACTGAAGTTAGACTAAACACATGGAGGTGAAGGACACTGAGCTGTGTGGATCCAGGTGCAGGACAGGTACACTTACCTGATATATTTAAGATGAACAAGTACAACGAAAAGTAATTAAATTACATTTATTTCTTGGAGGTGTAATTCAAGGTCTTTACTTTAGAGGCTTTTGTTCGCTCTGCTGTGTGTTGTTGGACGGGTCATCCAGTCAACCCGACGCTGTCTAAAGATCGTTCAGTTCCCATAACGACACAACCTTGATTCTGGTTCTGGTCTCCGGTGGGTGTTTGACTTGATCCACTGCTGTACATTACACAGAGTGCAGTAAATGCTACCTGGCTGCTCTCGTGCTGTGTCTCAGTCCGTTGTTACACGTCTCTACTCGCTTTTCCTTCTTTTGTCTTTGCAACATGCAGAAATGTTAACGGTCATGAAACAGGAACCAAACGTCACTGACGTTCGTCTCATGTTTGTACGACTTCATCTCATTTCAGTCATTTTCATTTCTTCCCGTTCGCTCATTTTCCTTCCTGTCAAAATAGTTTTCTCTCTTTTAATCTCTGTTTTTTTTCTTTCATCATCACGTATCCATCCTCTCTCTCCGGTCTGCACACCGGCATACACATTCAATAGATACCTGCCCACACACACACACACACACACACACAGTTCTCAGAGGCTCCATTACAGCACTACAGGAACCATCTGTTGGTCGGAATGGAATGCTGCTCATTTGCATATGATTAGCATGTCATTAATGGAGCATTATGCAGAGTAATGTGATTGCTAAACGAGTTTTGCTTCCCCCACAGAGTAAAAACCTCTGTTCTGCTAATCGCTGCTGGCTCACCCTTCCTACTTTCCAAGTGTGTGTGTGTGTGTGTGCGCACAAACGGATGAATCCGGGTGCATTGTTACCATGCCAACACTCTGTACCGGGCTTTAGGTCTGTTGGCCATGTCAGAAACATGTACACACGAACAAAGCTATCACATCGGTGAATATGAGATGACATTTACGTCTAGAAATCTCTGATTTTTATATTTGAGGAGAGCAAATAAGACGGAAATGTTCTGGTTGAGCCGGCTGCCGCGGGTCAGTCTGACCCGCACTGATCCATCGGTAAAATGTTTTTAAGAAATCAGAACAAAGAAAACAAATTTATGCAAAAGTCTGTTTAATCACCTGAGAATGAGAGTCATCATGTCTCTGTTAGCTCACAGTGAGCCTGGCACACTTTAACTGGCTCTGACTATAATTAAATTCTTTGTCTGATTTTACAACAGAACTCTGCGCTGGGCGTTTTATTTTGAAAACCGATTGAATGTCAGTGAAGGTCACACGATGCCCCGCTGTTCATCGAGCTCCACTGGCTACCTGCTGCATTAAATCAAAGTAGTCTCACCCACCTACTTGAACGCCCTCATATGTTACAGCTCCTGTATTCGCCACAGCGCCTCCTCTGTAGCTCTTTATGTTACTTCATCCAGCTCTGATGCTACAGAGTACCTACAGAATATTTGAGGCTGTATTTGATAAGCTGGGAGTGAGAACAGGTCGATACAAACCTCCAAGGAGGAGCGAAGCCACTGAGGAGTACACACCTCCCAGATCTAAATAAAACATCGCTCAGCATGCTCATTGATCAGTTTCTGAATGGATCATACATACATTTACCTGCTACCTGTTGAAGTGTTAATAAAGGTCACATATTCTTCTGCACAACAACCCTGTTCTGATATTGATAACACCTGCGGGCCGATGCGTTGGGATCATGCACATTTAATGTGTTAAAACTTATAAATAAACATGATGTTCTGCTGGATCCCGGCTCTGGCTCTCCACCAACAAGCTACAAACTAAAGCATCACATGTGGACCGGAGTTTGGCAGAGGTGTGGTGGAGTGCCCTGCATGTGACACCCTGCAGTCAGTGTCACCTTCTCCAGCTGTTGGAAGGTGAACGCTGTCAAAAATAACTCTGGATTGTCGACCTCGGTGTTGCCGTGTGAGGTGAGATTTAATAGCACATCAGCATCTGACGTCAGTCCTCTGTCGCCTCGAAGTGAAGAAACACCTCGACTCCTCGTTGTTCTGTCGGTGTTGCCGTCTTCTTCACTTCCTGGTTCTTACAGTTCTCCTCTTGTCACGCATGAGCGCCAGCAAAAGGATTTATCAACACACTCACAAATCATGAAGAATCTGTCCTCTCTGGCTCATCTACACTCCCCCAGAATAATGCAGCAACTTCTCCATGTCGATAAATACCTGGGAGTTCACCTCAAGAGGCTGGCATCCATCACGAACAACTCCTCTCACCTCCTGCATGAGACTGTGGAGGCCTTAAACAGCAACGGAGCGCTTCACCCACCATGTAAGAAGGAGCGCGACCACAGCTCCTTCATTCCAGCAGCTGTCAGACTCTGCAAACAAGGACGCGCGCATCTGCTGTGTCGAGGGAGTGAGACAGCCCGATCCTCTGACCTCGGTTACCACGGCAATAATCAGAAAGGCGCCTGCACAGCAGTCATGGTCAAGCATGTGTCCGGTTCCTGTTTGTGACACGTGTGACATGCTAGAAGAGAAGATTCACTCACAGTGACGTGGCGGTGACTTGAGTCGTGTGGTACCGTGTAACGTTGCTCAGGACGCCGCTCTCGCTGCCGTTCAGACTTTACGTTTAGAGATCTCTGATCACTGTGCCCGTGCTAGCACGTCAACAGAAGATGAATAAAAACACATTTATTGTGTTCTATTATCAAAACAAGAGACACAGTCTGTGTTACCTGAGATAAACATCAAGTGAACCATGAAAGACTCCCTTTAAAAATCACATTTTTGATAAGCGACGATATACATCGTTCTCACGTACACACACAAATCAAATGCATCAGTATGAAGTGTGTTTATGAGCTGCTGTGAGGTTCTTTCTTCCTGACGTTTGCGGGGTTAAACGCTGCCTCCATCTCGTCTCTCTTCACGGCCGCTCGTGAGATTCACTCTTCACCATTTATCACTTTTTGTGTCATTTACGGGGTTAAAAGCTTCGACCTCACACACTCCGGCTCTCAATTTATTCTCTTCTTTTTCAAATTCCTTTTCCTGTCTTCGCCTCTCTTTATCTGACTGTCATTCATGGGGTTAAATGTTATTTCGCTCCCTCGCGCCCTGACAAACGTTTCAGATTCATCTTGGTGTTGATTATGTGTTCAACTCGTCCTCTCTTCAACCTCTCCTCTTATTTATTCCTTCAGTCATCGGTGAGGTTAAAAGCAGCCACTCTGACCTTTTCTCTCTGTTATTAAATAAATGATCTCTCATCATTCAGAGGTTCATGTCTGAGCGACATCATGTTGCTAATGCTCAGCATGCTTGTTAACACTTCAAAGTAATTACCTGCTGCATTTTAATATCACAATGCCGACATCGATATCTGATGCAAATGTTCTGTAATTGCTCCTCGTTAGCGAGTCACACTTGATCATTTTTTAGAGTACTCGTGCATAATTACATGCATGTGCTGAAGATAAACAAGACTGAAAGCATCTTGAAAGAGTAAAAGTGCAAAGTTGAGTGTCTCACCAAGCATGCACAAAAAAACGAATGTTTATAGCATAAACTGGATGTTTGTTTGGCTCTTTAGACTCCAGAGCAAAGACTGTTTGTTGGCTCCAGTTGGCAGAGGTGAAAGTAATAGAAGTAACTTCTTTGGTACTTTTGTGAATATTTTATGAATCATAGGCAAACCTTTCATTTGTATTTTTGTAGCTGCACTACGCTACCCGCTAACTTTCGTTGGTCGTCTTTAACTGATCGAGGTGTTCAGGCAGTGCGTAGCATTCGCAGACGTCTGCAGCGATAGTTTCAGCATCATAGCACGCAGCAGGTGCCAGTTTGGATGGGTTAGGGTTAGACGAGAACAGTGCAGGAGTTTAGAGTCGATGAAGGATTTAAGATTAGGAGACACAGACGAGCCTTCGCCTGGCTCTTCTCTGCGCTGCGTCACGGTTACGTTTCAGTGCAAAACGCTCACTGCCTGCAGCAGCGATTCTCAAACTGCACATCGCATCCACGAAATCTGTTTTATAAATGAGATTCGTTCATTTAAAAACATACGATACTACAAAATTCAGTATAGTATGTCCAGTAATACACTTTGCTTCAATGCAGGCCTGCTGCAGACACGTTCGTGCATGCACACGTCACGCATGATGTGATGGTAAAAAGTCTCTGAGGCAGAGAAGTGTGGATCACGCTGCACAGAGCGCATTCCTTCTGGATCAAGGACTGAGATTATAGAGTTTACTTCAGGTGGAAAAGAAGCAGACAAGGATTAGAATAAGATAAGAGTCTTTGAAGGACTGAGGAATCCGACTTTTACAGCTTTTGGAGTTTCTTTTACTCTTTTTGTGGCGAGTCTTCTGAGGCAGGATGAGCTGCCATGATGTTTCAGAACAACAACACGCATCACTCATCCACTTTCTCCACCGTCTCCTCTGACCTGCACGGACGTCTCTCCATCATCGTTCCTCTGATGCTGTTTGTTTCCTGTCCATCCTTCAGTCTGTCTGATTCATCAGTTCACCGCTCTTTGTGTCTCCTGTCTGTCTCTGACGGGCTTGCATCGTCCATCTGTGGCTTTTATTTTATTATCTGCTCCTTTATTCCGCATCCATCATCCATCTGCTGCCTCACTCGGACGGTTTTAATCATCCATCCTGTCCTCAGTGTTTATCAGTCCATCTAACCTGTCTCTCCTTCATGCCGCTCTCATTTCTCAAGCTCTCTCTGACATCCGAGCGCTTCTTTTTTTGTTAAAGTTGTTTTTTATTCACTTCACTAATGTTTCTTCTTATTCTCCAAAAGTTTTTTAGTTTTTCTCATTCTGCCTTTTGATTCGTTGCCTTCTTATAAAGCATATTTTCCCCTCTCACATACGAAGCTGTGTCCTGCTCACTGGGGACAATCCTAGCTTGGTGTCCTGCTCAGGGACACTCATTGACATGTGGACAGGATAAGCTGTGGGTCGGATCACAGACTGCGCTAATGGTTGGCCCAGTCTTTCATATAATGACGCATTTAAGCAGTCGGGCATCTGGCGCAGCGAAGTATTAGTCAGGTTTGAGTAGATGCAGTTAACACACAGTGTTAATATTAACAAAGGTTTTCTGAACCTCTGACCTTTCATTTCTACGAGCAGATAAACGCGTTGTCCTTGAGCGCCTCACGCTGCTTCAAAATGTATTTCTGGGATTCGATGCTTTCACAGCTGCACATCATTAAATCACAAAGAACAGAGTTATCTTCTAATTGGTGCAAATAAAGTTTTTCGTTGACCTCGGTTTAAAAAGGTTCTTCAAAAGCTCTTTAACTCAACTACGGACAAAATAATTGTTTCGAGCTTCGGCAACGAGTTAAATGTTTTAATTTAACCGTGTTTTACAAATGAGTTTATTTGAACTGTCATCTGTATTTCACTTTTCTACAGGAAGCATCTGTGTGTGTCTTGAAGCTTGTTCGTCACTGTACAGATCAGTGGGATGATTTAATTGCTGCTTCTATTTTTTGATTTCTGATGCTTCAGTTATGAAGTCTCAGCACAGAACATCTGCCTCGTGGAAATCAGCGACACCGCGTTAAAGTAAAATGCTACTTTTGCTCCTTTACGTCGGATCTCTGCACGGAAACAGTCTCTTAACCTCCACTTCACCTCTCTCGGTGTTACCTCCCTTCTTTGCTCCTCTTTCAGGTTCAGTCAGTCCATTTCCACTCTCTCTCTCTCTCTCTCTCTCTCTCTCTCCCCGGAGCGGACGTCTCATTCATCTCCACACCTCTCCTCTCCGGATCCGTACATCCATCCGTCCCATCTGCGCCGGGCTGATGGAGAGAGGAAGAAAAGGGAGGAGGAGGGTAGAAAATGAGATATAGCTCTCCACCCTTCTCTCTGTAGACTCTCCACATTGTGCTGCTGCAGTAAGAGGACGGCTGGTTCTGACATTTACAATGAATTATCAATGGATTGACTGTGTGTTACCTTCTAATGGCGAGCCGAGTCAGCGTGTCGGATCTAATATTTTTAAATTATTATTAGGAAAGTGTGTGTGGCCCGTAATGCTGATGCAGTGTGACGTGTGCTCTGCACAGATGTGTGTGTGTGTGTGTGTGTGAGGAATACATATTAAGAATTTATTGGAGTTCTTCATATTTTATACACTTTGTCAATGCATGATTTTTTCTAAATGGAATAATTAATGAGAACACCTTCATCCTGACCTTTACCTGTGTACCTTTACATTATGTATACTGTCTCACTCTCAATCCGGGCCAACTATGTTTACACTGAAACAAGCTTCCTCCATCAGGAGATGCGGTCAGGAGCTCGGACATCCAGAGGAAGCCACCGCTTCGTTTGAACGTCTGACCGGGTCCGGTGTGCTTCCTTTGGAGATGTTCTGGACACGTCCAACTGGTTGGAGGCCCCAGGGCAACCCACTGGAGGGACTATGTAGCCCATCTGGCAGGGGATTGCTTGGATTGAATGGGTTGCTAAGGAGAAGGACGCCTGGAATGTCACCGCGATCCAACCCTGGATAAACGTGAACGTGGTTCTCCCCGTTTTATGGTTCTGATGATGTGCGGGTGTTTCCACGGCTGTTTAGAGACCTTTAAAATAAAAATGAGCGGTTAAATCTGCAGAGCTTTGCGTGTTTGATCCTCGGTGTATAGGTTTGTGGTCAAAGAAACACTACGTGATCACGAAGGAGCTGGATAGTTTCCCTCAGCTCAGACTGACTGTCCCTTTTCTGGTTTTCACCATCGGCTTCAAGGCGACTTCATTTCCTGACTCCTTATTCATTATTTATTTGTGTACCAGTCTCAATCTGTGCTGGCGTTTGATGTCATTTGGGCTCCTTTTCCCAATTCTCTTTTGTCTCTGTCGTCTTATTTCGCCTCGTTCTCTTTTGTGGAGAGTTGTTTTCACCATTGAGAGTTCCTTTCATATTTATTTTTCTCGCGTTTCATCATGTGAACGTGCAGAAAAAACTTAATTATCAGTTGTTCAAACTTTCTGCTTCTTTTTGATCTCCGTCTCTCTGCCCTCTCCTGACTTTACATTCATGGTGCCAGGCAAGGGCAGCGCATACAATATGCATCAGTACATGTCCTGCAGCACGCATGCTTTTAGTGCTCGCTATGCACTGGAGTTTGTTTGTGGATCCTGATGGAGTTAACACACTTTTGGCAGGTTTCCAGCGTGTAAGATAACTGCAGTGTGATCTGTACGTGGAAAAGCGTCAAGCGGGTCACACAGAACTTTTGCTGAAACTAAAACAGTGATAGTGAGTCCGATAAATGCGGCGTACGTGATCAGATGACGTTGACTGATACTAGACTGGATGCCAGTTGGAGGAGCTGAGGTGATTTTAAGGAGACATCTCGATCTGCATGAAAACTCTCAGCATTGGTTGTCGTGTTCTTCAACCTGTTGTTTCCATGAAAGGGTGTCCGTGCTTTATTTGTTTATTTGCATGCGGCGTCAGTTAGTCAGAAAAGGTTTGCTTAATTGGCTCTGAAGTCAGCGGAGGCGTGGATCGATAGTCACATGAAGGACGGCATGCAGTCGGCGGTGGACCGGGTCAGGATGTGGAATTTTTGTAACGAAACTTGTTAATTTCTAAATAAATCATCCGTCATGACAACCTTCAGTGGCGTAGACGACAGGTGGCACGATGAGGAGATAATCAGTGTTATTCACCTGACAGCAGTCGTCATGTGACTGCCGGTCGTGTGAGTGGTGACACCAACGACAAGTTCAATGCATCGTGCATTTGTGTTGTTGAGATCTGGTGATTGTGACTGTTATCTGATTCGTTTCCATGGCCATATTTGGGCGTCTCGTGCCGAAAACGCTGCTGAACTTTTAGTTAACATCGACGCGTGATTAGCAGCCGTGTGCTCGCTGTCACATGACACCTCGTCATGTTGTAGGAACATAAATATCTCATTCTCCAGCCTTCCACGCTCTCTGTCTGCGTCTGCCTCTGGAGGACGTCGCTGAAGGACCCTCCAGTCGTAACCTGAAGGAGCTCACATCAAAGACAAACCTGATTGGCAACATGCAGCTTTGATCACATGCTTCCTGCTCTCCCAGATGATGCCAGATGCTGCCTGCACGTGTGTGTGTGTCTCCATTGACATGCATGTTGTGTGTGTGTCTGGGCTTTAGCTACACACACTGCTTGGGGGACGCTCATTGTCTGACTGAAAACAGATTAAAACGGCACTTTTACATATAAATGAGAGCCCGTTACCTGCATGCCCTCGCCAAATGAGTTCACACAATATTGATTAAGCACTGCCGGGTAAAGCTCCTGCAGTATATCAGAGTTTTTAAAGGCATCGATGGTGCAGCTGCAAACTGTTCACGTTCTCCTTCCTCGTGTGAAGGAGAAACTACCGTGGCATATTCTGTAAATAGAGCCTCATAAATCTGACAAACTGGACCTTTAAGTAAGCAATGCAATGACGCAGCAGGCTACAGCAACCAGGTGGAATCATACTTTGACACTCTGAGTTTACATTTTGCGTGAATTTAAAATGTTAATTCACGTTTTAACCCATCGCGTTCACGTGAAAATATCAGCGTTCAGGCTGAAAGGTGAAAGCTGGTCGTGAGATCTGCAGACAAAAACATATTCCAGTCGGGTCATCAAGGAAATAAAGTGCTGCTTAATGATGCAGCGATTCACCTTCTTCGTTAGCCGGCCTGTGAGCCATGGCGAAACACGACTGGTTCTTTATTGCAGTCAAGAAAATACAGAGAGGTAAATTTAGATGTGAGTCGTGTTCGTCAGGTGTTCAGCACAGCCAAAGGGGTTGCAGGTGCTGTGCTGGATGATGGGATCCAGGTGCTCCGGGTCTGGGGTGAGACTGCAATCAGGATCCTTTGGCTCCGTAAAGACATCAGTCTAATCTTAAATGTAAACTTCCCCATCGCGTGGCTTCGGTCTGTATGGAGCAGCAGTGTTTTATTAACCATCTGTGTTTTCTCCTCTAGTTGCGTCTTGCATTGTAACTCTGTGCTGCATGGCTGTATTTTCATCCACGAGCACTGCTTCTTGCTGCTCTGCAGGGCAGTGTTCTGTCTCTTTGTGTGGCTCTGTGTTCGTCGCTCCTGTTGTATTATTGCACCGATGCTTTGTCTGCTGTTTCTCTGTACGGCTCGTGTTCCGTCGTCTCCGTGTGGCGTCTCGTTGTCTTCATTCTGTAAATTTCCATCACTACGAGGGTTTAAAAGATCTCGCCAGAGGACTGCGAGTTGAAAGCGATCCAGCTGGCTAACACTGGCACACTTACAGAAATGTTGATTAATGCGTGCTGTCATGAAAATAAGGAACACGGGCATGAAGATGACTGAGAAAACACAAACGCTGTTGTCTGCCTTGGCAGCAAAGTGCTGTACTCTTAACAATATTAAAACAGGCTCACTGCAGCTCATGTCAGATCTTTTGACAGTAGCCGTGTGGGAAATCAAACAGTGGAACTGCTCAACCTGCAAGACAGCCGACTAAAGTTTGTGACCTGCCAGAAATCCATCTGCTTGTCCAAAAGTCAGAGACTAAATAATGGATCGTAACGCTTCTTCAAACCGAGTGTCGAAAGACAGATTCTGAAATGAGTCTGTGACATGGGAAAAAAGCAATAACGCACGAGAGGGAGTGCTGTTATACTGAATAACTGCACGGCTGTGATGCTGATATTCAGTATAACAGCACCTGTTTCATATTTCTGTTAGACCACAGCAGAACTGTTTCTACCGTGATTTCACGGACACGTAATGAATTGTTGAATTGTCCGATGACGCTTGCAGTTAAACGTCTCAGTGCTGTAACTACCTGTCGTGTAACAGGCGGTAGGATTCACATTGTTTTCGGCGTGTTTTTATATTTTATATTCCTTTTGGGTGGTGGTAGAAAAACAAATGCCCCGATGTGTGAGGTGTGGAGCGAGCTGACACAGACCGAGCTGAGGTGCAGAGCAGCAGAAGTGAAAACGACTCAGAATTAATAAACGTTAAAGTTCAGACGTGTCCCTGAGCAAGGCACTGACAGGTTACAATTTATCTCACCCTGCAGTGTGTGTGTGTGTGTGTGTGTGTGTGTGTGTGCATCCCTCGCATGATGTACATGCCAGTCTTGTACATGTGTTCTTGTATATGTGCATGTTCCTGCGTCTGTGTGCCTGTTTTATTATTTCATTTCTGTCTATTCCCGTGTGTGTGTGTGTGTGTGTGTGTGTGTCCAGCTTTAATAAGCCTGTGTGTGATAAGTGCGGCTCTCCGCAGCCTGGAGGAACAGGTTTCACTGTTGAACTCTAAATCCAACAACCTTTTGGTGTCTGACTGAAATGAAATGCCAGGCGCGGCCCGACGCTCTGCTCAGCCCTCCAGCCGACAGACGCGGCCCTGTGACTGCCTCACCGGGCACATCGCAGCGCTTTAATCTCTTAAGATTGTCAAATGTCAGAGCAGACGATCAGTTCTTAACGCATCTGGGTGACCAGACATGCCGCATGGTTGACACCGAGGGCTGCAGACGGGACGGGGAGTTGGACAGGACGGATCTGTGTGGAGAAATTCAATTTGGTTTTGTAATCTGGATCTCGTTTTAGTTTTTAGAGAGCTACGAAAACCAATTTAAAAGAGTAAAATAATGGTAATAACACATTTATTTTAAACAGAGCTACTCAAAGGAGCTTTACATGGAAGCAGAAAGACAATCACAGAAACAGCAGAGGCGATATCAGGATAAAAACTATTACTATAAACTGCAGGAGAATAAAAAGCAGTGAGTAGTAATCTGTGTTTCATTTACGGGTCAGTTGGATGCTTAGATTGGCTTTTTCCTTCACTGAGGTGGATTTTGGGGGATTCCTCTCCTCGCTTCCTTCAGTCCACCTTCAGTTTCTCTCTGCTCTTTCATTAGCAGCTGTGTCTTTGATCCGGAGGCCGCCGTCAGCCTCCGAACACGCAAACACTCACGGACCAATATGAAAAGAAAGAAAAACACTGATTCGTACTCGGTGATATTTCCCATCATACGTCATATCGTGTCCGCTGTGTGTAAACAGCGCAGGAGGATTTGTTCAGTGGAGGGAAGGTGCAGCTCGACCGCTGCTTTGAACTGCAGACAAATAGAGTAACCCCCGAAGGAGGCGGAGGAGGAGGCGGAGGAGGAGGTTGAGGAGGAGGTGGAGGAGGAAGGACTGCCAAGATGGCAGCCAGAGCGACCACTCTGCAAAAACGGCTCTGCAGACAACGTCCACTTTACAGTCTTTGAGTGTCATCGTCTGTCTGTAACTTTTTCTTGATAATATACATGAAAATCATGTATCAGTGTGTGTGTGTGTGTGTGTGTGTGTGTGTGTGTGTGTGTGAGGCTGGGCGTGGCCTAATCCCTCCTAATCATCCTCCTCCTGCGTCAACCTGCACACCTTCTCCTCGTTCATCAATCAAGACCCTGCAGCATGTCTGTGGTTCCACCATGTGACGCTCACACAATGACCAAAATTATTATCACTGTCTGTTACTGCACACAAGCCAGCGAGGTTTGTGAGTGAGTCAACACTCAAACACAAACACACACACACACACACACACACACACACTCCGTATGATGCCACTGTATAAAAGATTAAGTTTAAATTCATAAGGGGAAACCTACTGAGGCCGACACCCCATGAACAGGACAAACCAGGCCCGGCTTTGAAGAACTTCCCTCCCTTTGTTCACTTATCACAGAGCTGTGAGTCCTGCAGGACATGTCGGATCTTTGGGGGCAGATAGTGTCAGCATGGCTCCTGCCGGGATGTGCACGCTGAGATGTAACACACACACACACACATAAAAAATCTGGAGTAGAGCGGAGTACGACTTCAATGGAGAAGGTCAAGTTAGTTGAAGTAGTGAGCAGCCTTTCCGAGTCACAGATGAAAAGAGAGCTGAAAATCTACGTTTCACGCTTTGTACTTGACAGCGGGACTCCACTTGTGGGAGTAATTAGCGCTGCAGCTTTTCTTTTGAAGTGAACTCGAAGAAACAGTTGAGGAGAAAGCAGTTAGCGCTCGTGAGGGCCACACGGTTACTGAGAAACGAGGAGAGGGGAGCAGAACCGACGCTTAGTTTCATGTAATCGTGTCGTCTGGCACAAAGAAATGCATAAAAACGGATGATTATTTTGTGCGATATTATTTTCCAGGAGGAAGCAAAACAAAACAACAGAGCTGATTCACAAAGAAAGGACAAATCTTTAAATTAAAATTCATTTCAAGAATCAATTAAATTTTATTCTAATGGTAATAAATTTCTTAAATGCACGCCATGTGATTTCTGCAGCGAGGGCGTCTCACCTCCACAATTACAACGTGTCTTTTCTCAAAGTTAAAGAGAAAAAGGCATGGTTTGATATCGTGAAGTAGTTATCTTGTTGTTCAGCTCTCACCAAACACTAAAAGTTTTACTCTTGTCCTCGCTTACTCTGTCCTTTTTTCTCTTCCTAGCTTCCTCCGTCAGCGTCCTCTTTGTTCTCTTCTCCTCTGCCGTTTTGTCCATAGATTCTGTTACATTTCCCAGCTCCTGTTCTGGCACGACACCAGCTCTGCACATCGTTACATTTTCTGTATCGTCACAGAAAACTTCTAAACTTTACTTCACCGAGCTTCTTCCACCTCGGCCCAGAGTTTAGTGTTACAGCTCCACATGGCTGCCCTGAAGGTGACAGTTGGCTTTTAAACGCCCCATCAGTTCACCTGGTGGGGTTGTCTTATTATTTTGGATTGGGTTTCATGTTATGTGTTAGCTGAAAGCCGAGTGTTTCCAAGTTTCTGCAGGAAAGTTTCCCACTCCAACACTCACTCTGGTCTGCTGAGATGAAAAACGTTTTTAAATTGGACCAGGACTGGGTCAGCGTCCAGGTCTGGAGTTGGTCTCCGGTGAGGGAATTTCAGGATACAAGGCTAATTTGCATGTTATGTTCCCAAACACAA
Organism: Nibea albiflora; assembly: GCA_014281875.1. NCBI lineage: Eukaryota > Metazoa > Chordata > Actinopteri > Sciaenidae > Nibea > Nibea albiflora. Next base: position 27,140,220 of record CM024790.1, read on the forward strand.
TTTGTTGGTCTCATCTGTTCATGTTTGTGGAAATAACAGGGCAGCACAGATGACAACGGTGGCTGAGGGATGCCAGCTAATCAGGGCTCGTGCCTGTAAGTACTCCCTAAAGCAGAAACCAGAACCAGTCATGCTCGGTCCATTCTCAGCCTGAGAGTCGGTTTGTAAAGGCTGATAGTTGATTGTTGGAGTTTTCTTCATGATATTTTAGAGTTCATCATTTCCTCATCATAAAAAGTTGTTGATGACTCATCCTGCACTTGTGTACTAGTTTTACATCCAATGAAACGAATCTGCCGTCAGCAGGCAACAGAACCGGGCTCAGCAGCCGGGCCGGCCGCTGACACCTACAGGGAATAACGCTACACAACCGCAGACTTTCCAGATTGAAAGATCGCTGACTAACAGATCAAACAATCAGGCCGTGGGCTGTAAAAATCTAATATGATGCACTGACAACTGTGTAAAGTGTTCAGTGTAAAGTTTTCTCTCATGTTTGGTCAAATTTGGGGAGAAAAACTGTAAAAAAAACAAAAGAAAATGACGAAAAATCACAAATCATAATTAGTGGCAGAAGTCATCCTGAGGACACCAGACACACACACACACACACAGGCATGTATACACACCTGCACACATCGATGATCACCACACACACACACACACACAACCTTGGAAGCCCCTGGCTGCCACGGCAACCTTCCAGATAGCGGATTAAACCAAACAGACAGTGAGCCAGGGTTGTAATTAGTGTGTGTGAGTGTGTGTGTGTGTGTGTGTTTGAACACTAAACAGACACACCTGTCGCTAGTCGGGTACCAGTTGTGCCAACCAGACGCCAGACAAATGCCAGCATCACACACACACACACACACACACACTGACTCCTCAGCCGTATCCGTAGCCTGGAGTTCAGTCTGGCTGCATCCACAATGTGATCAGCCTGAAAGTGTCGCTGTAATTTATTTCCATTTGCTTTCATCTCCAGTCTGAATGTGACCCGTTCAAAGCCTCGCAGGAGATCTGGTCTGCGGCAGCAGGAAGCCGATCCAACAAACATCCTGATGTCACTTCACACAGACGAGGAAATGAGAATCAGACGCCGAGAACAAAGATTAGTTTTAATCATTTTGGGTTAAAAACGTCAGTTTGAATCACCTTTAATATTCCAACAAAAAGGCGCTTCAGACCACGTAACCTTCAATAAAGTACGGCTGTCGATAAGGGGAGGTCCTGTTGCACCTCTGCTTCCAATATCTCTTGTTGCAGTTGAACAAATACACTGCAGGCTGTGAGGTCCGGTCTACACCTGCTCTATATGGAAATGTCACCAGATAACAGACACGTGGCGACAGCGGCAAGGAAGAACTTCTGAGGTAGACCTGAGAACCTCGTGATCATGGTGGACGGACAGCTGTAGGGCCGGTTAAGTTTAGAGAGGGAGAAAAGGGGGTCGAAGGTTGAATCAGCTGCTCTTACAAACTCCAGCACAAACCCTTCCCGACGACACTAGCATTGCTATATTTATAATCCGTACAATGCCGGTCCGTATTTATGAGGTGGTATTACACCCTCAGTGTGATCTCAGTGCAGTACATTTTAACAGACAGAATCATAGCATCGTCACGCTCACGGTGTCGGCTGTGATGTTTCGGTCTTACAGGCTAAAAAACAAAACGACTGTGAAACTATTGATAGAGTTGAGGCGGAGGACAATGGAGGGAGAGCCAGAAAACATGATCTCCATTAAAATGTGATCCAGTTTCACAATCAGTGAAATAGTTGGTGGTGTGTGACTTAGTTAATGTACTTTTCAATAAAAAAGAATTTTTGTCCTCCAGTTTTAGTCTGCACTGGAAAACATGAGAGAAAATAAAGACAGAGAGATTTATTAGTGGGAGGAAGCGCCTGATAACAGAAACACATAAGCCAATTTTCCACAGTGATAGCGGCGAGAGAATTAAATAAAAGCTTCACTTAAATGTGAAGGATGGAGATGTACTCGTAGGGAAGGAAAGAGGGGAGGAGAGGAAATGAAAGGGTTCAAGAGGAGAGACTGCGATACACCGAGCCTCACCGTGAACCCGACGACCAGCTCCGTGTGTCAGGAAACACAAAGTGACATTTTGCTTTGTGAAATGTCGACGCCTTTGACTCTTTCACTGCATTTTCACGATCCTCTCCCCACCTCTCAGCTGTTTTTGCCGGTCAAAGTCGACGCGCTCTCCTGCCACCTCAGTCTGCTCGGTGCTGTTAGGAGACAATGCGAAAGGTTTGGCAGCTGCAAAACTTCTTCACAGGAACTGGCAGATCCTGAAAAAGAGCTCTCAGGGTGAAGGTTTATTTTCTTGAATTTGAGTGCTTGAGTGTTTTTTGGGTTTTTTTTTATGTCCTTGCTTATTTTGTCAGTCTTTGTACTGACTACAGCATCAAACTTTGAACCACAACCCACATCAGCTGCAGAATTTCTCCATCTTATTCACATTTTGTTTCTCTCACTTTGTATTCGAAGTACCTCTGCTGTCTTAACTCATTTTCTCACTGCAAACTTTGAATGTTGATTTATCTCCAAGGAGTTCTTCTTCCTCACACCAAAAGTTTTAAAACCAAACTCTTTGGGTGGTTTGCCAAATATTCCTACACCGCTCTGGCCTTTTTAAGCAACTCACGATCAAACACTAGCGAGTTGAAGACTTTATCTTTGAGCCTTTCACTAAGTATTATTCAGTCATTCACTCTTATTTTCTCTTCTTTGCTTCCTAACCGGCCTCTTCCCCTATGCCATTATTTCCATGAAGCCTGGTTACATTGCCAGCTTGCCCAGCTCCGGTTCTGGCACGACATTGGCACCAAAAACACCCGCGGCACCATCACTAACACACCCCCGGTGTGTGACACCGTTCACCTGATCACAGGTCAGTGCGGATCAACAGGATTTAAGTTACACAATGGGGTTAAAAATAATAATAACAATAATGATTTCAGAACACAGGCCCATAATTTAGTTAATTATGTATTATTTAGTTTCTTTGTGTGGACGTTGTTTGTTGCACGCAGGCTCACATTGTCACTGTGTTACAGTAGAAAGGACAAAATAAAGTAAATGAATTAGAGGATGGGGTATAATCTGATATGAAGGTATAAGATCAGAGGTTAATAAACGAGGAAATGAGCTTCTCCATTGGAAAAAAAGACCCATAGAAAAGATGTGGCTTGGTTATAATGAGGTTCATCATGAAGGTAAGTGAAGCTCACTCATGTATGGTTTTCATTTAAAGTTTCTTTCTTACGTTCTTATATTGTCGGATCTTCTCTGCTTCGTGCTGTCTCGGTGGATTTGTTAAAAAAAAATAAAACTCTAAAATAAAACCAGCATTTTTCTAATAAATACAGCACAAAGACAGCCGGGCCTGTTATTTTCTTCTAAATTGATTTCGTGTACGTAACGGTCCGTGTTTCTTCTGCTTACACAAGTGGGGCAAGTCTTGAAAATAACAAAGCATTAAAAAAAATGATTATGGCAGTTTTGGAGCAATGGGACACATCCAAGGGGAGGCGTGAAGAAAAGGAGGCAAGGAAGCGAGAGAAGGAAGAAGAGGACGCGAGCTGATGAGGCGAAAAGGAAAGAGCCTAAGGCAAAACTGATGATGATTATATTATTAAATATTATGTGTTTTGCACTGGACTAAAGCATCCTGAGCCAGAACAGTAAACTGCAAAGGGAAAATTCACAAAGCTGAAGCAAAAACAATCGGAAGATTCAATATTTAAGAAGGAACGAGTGAACAGAAGAAAGAGAAGCAAACATTCAAACTAAAGCAAAGGTTATGCAAGAATGCAGCTGAATTATCACATTATGTATAAACTAATATTCTGGAAAAAAATAGAATTAAACAACATAATAGGCAAATGGATGAGTATAGCAATTTTCATGAAGGGATAAAAGAAACACAAGGCAGAAAGACACAAAGAGAAATACAAGATTAAATTATAGAAACGAAACAGGAAAGTCTGGAGCAGACCTTTCAGAAAAAAACTGAACAAACAGACCTGAACCACGAAGATCTGAGAGGTCTGGCTGGTTGTATTTTGGCCCTAAACCATTAGAGAGATTTCAAAGTCAGGACCTGGACACACGAGAAGGAACTGGACCGGTGTGTCCGCTCCTTGTGAGGACGGCCGCCTTCTGAATAAGCTGCAGCTGTCTGATCCATTTTTAGATGCCTGTAAAGACAGTGTTCCAATAGTCAAACCTGCTGAGGATAAACACACAGGAAAACTGGCTCAGTCCTTTTAAAGCAACGTTGTGGAACTTTTCTACCATCAAATAACGTCCTGTTGAATGCTGTTGATTCTGTCCGATCGGTGTCTAAGTCACACACACACCAACTATTTCACTGATTCTGGTGAAACTGGATCAGATTTTATGGAGAAAATGTTTTCTGGTTTTCCCTCCGAAGTCCTCCGGCTGCTCCGCCTCAACTCTCTGTGATTTACAGAGTTTATGACTGGACAGTGAAGTAAACTGCTGACAGCTGTAGCTGCTGTTAGCTCATGTTAGCTCAGTTTGTTAGCTGTAAGCTCAGAGCACCGCAGGAGTGTTAGTGTTTGACCGCAGGCGTCTTGGTCAAACACAGGGAGAAGGCTTTCAGGGCCTGGGTGGCAGAGCAGGTGTCGTGTCACTTGCATGGTGTAATCAGTAACATGGCCTCTTTTTTTTTTTGTCTCTTACCGTTAGCACCGAAGCCCAAAGCCACGTGAATAAATGATGCAAACTCACACAGTGACCTTTCTGATCTAAACTGAAAATAACTGTGTCACTAACCAAAGTCTGGCTGAGGCAGCAGCATCGCAGACATGAGAGATAGTCAAGGCGCTGCAGAGAATCGGGTTGATCCGGGTTGTGTGATTTTCTTTATTTATTCTCCACGAGGATGAATAAGGAACTTGAAGGTGTCAGCAGAATCCTCAGGCTGAGGAGAGAGGAGAGAAGCTAGGATGTTAGAGTGAGTGAGGAGAGGAGGACGAGGGATGTTCTGCAGGAGGACGACGCAGAGGAGAGCAGCAGGGTGGATTAGGGAGAGGATTTGGTGTGTGTGTGTGTGCCAGAAAAACCTTTTTCCATTAACGTGAAGGTTCAGGTTAAAACTGATGATCTGTCAGTTCCAAGATCCAAGATGGATTCATGTTCTGTCAAAGCCTTTGTTACAGAGAAACCGTTCGTGAAATCACGTGTCAGTCAAACACTGCTGCTGCTTCCTCTGAGCTCCTGGTTGTGTTGGAGAAACATTTCTCACGGTGCGTCTTATCAAAGTCAGCAAGCACAGCTCTGTGACGTCGTTTCATCCGTTCTCCTTCGAACCCCGCCGGGTGCTTTTTGTCTGTTTGTAGGCTTGTAAGATTTCACAGGGTGTTTTTATTTTGAAAGATGACCGGCTCCTCTACGCCTTCTCTGCGTCTGACCTCTGCTCTGTGCTGCCTGACGCTGACTGGTCGTGTCGTCTGTCAGAAACAGAAGAGCCGCTTATTCTCCGTAGAGTGAAGAGCAGTTTCTGAAACGCACCGCGCTGCTTCAAACACTGTCCTGAACGGAGACAGCGCAGCCAGAACGAGTCGCCCGGAGGACTTTATCTACAAGACGTTTGACAAGCGCGCTGTCAGTGTGATCCGGGCCGGGATTCCTGATGATCTCTGTAGAACGGTCAACGGGAGTCAGAACTCGTACAAGTCAAAATCTAAGAGCCGAAGAAGAGGACAGGAGAAAGTCTGCGAGTCAGCTTGTTCTCTGGCAGCCGGTGCGGCGCTCAAACATCCCCAAATGTTTGCCGGGTTGGGCTCTATAACAAAGTCAACTTCTCACCAGCTAAGAAACAATCCTCTTTATCCAAACAGATTATTGCAGCCACGTTTGGGGATACACAGTTTTCACCGAACAGAGACAAAATATTACCAATATGCAGTTAAATATCGAACCCATCATGTTATCTGGGCGTCTGTTCCAGACTGTTTTGTTTGATTCTCATGCGGTGGCTTCGTCTCATATCTGTCACGTCTTAATTATGTTTTGCAGTGTGTGTGTGTGTCTGTGTGTGTGTGTGTGTGTGTGTGTGTGTGTGTGTGTACATTGGTTGGCCTTATTGTAGCATACTCTACAGAGACCTTGGATGAAAAGTTTGTGTGTGCCTGAGTAAACAAGTAGAAGTGTAATAGCTGCTGATTACATAACACAGTGAGGCTTCATTCTTTGCACTGCTTGTTTGTTCCTGTGTTTCTGTACCAGTCGGACTAAATGTACTAAAACATTAGTTTCAGGCTTGAGATTAGAATTTCCTGAGAAGAGTTTTGTTGCAAAAGATGTGAATATTTACATTTTGGAACTGGTTCATTTGTAAAGTAATGTGGAGATAATTACACTAAACCACCTGGTTGATGCTTGGTAAAGGGACATCACTAATTTTGCTTGTCAGAGTCGGTTTACTCGTCATGGTTATTATGAAAACCGTCATTTAATGTCGTGTGCAGCTCTGGAGAAGCTTCGTCAAATCTCACATGATGCCAGGAGACTTGACGTCGATGTTAAAAACTTGATGGCATTGCGAATCATTCGGGCATCTCTCAGGCTACCTCTTCTCGTTAATGACTAATTCAGAATGCTGACGTGAGGTCCAAGAAACAAGACCACATCACTCTTAGATCATGATGAACCTGGACACTGAACATGATGAACTGGAGCTCAGAGCTTCAGTTTTGACTGTTCAGTTTTAAATCTGTCTCTCACAGTGTCCCATGTTTTGTGTGTATTGCAATGCAGCCGGAGTGCTCTTTGAAGCCTTTGTGTGGAATATAGGAGAGTATTTTTACACACACTTCTTTTCAGGTCACCCCATGAATTCCCTCTTAGCCCCTCTCGTCTCCCTTTTGTCCCATTCTCCTGTTAGAAAAAAAAAAACAGAAGCTGGATGCGGCTGCTCCGAGCTCCCAGCATCAGCATCCATCCTGCAGTTTCTAAAGGGGAAGACCAACCAACACCTGCAGCCACTGTCTTCAGTCCACCGTTATTTCACACAATGTATTTGTCAGCCGTGACCCGGGTCAGGGATTGTCACGACTGTGTCTCGAGTAGTTGACTGCTTCTGTCTGTGTGCTGCATTGATGTGTGCTATGGGCGACGATCCACAGCATCAGCTGCATGTTGTATCTAACGGACCAACAGCTTGGCTGCAGAAGTGTTCTGGTTTCCGTTTGTAGTCTGATTAGTGTTTGCGTGAACTTTGGTTGCGGCAGTTCGTGTGATCTTAGGAAACCATCAAAATCATCCGATGAGTAGTTTTTCATTCGTTTTTTAATGAGTTGGGACTGCAGAGGAAGTTTTTGGCCCAGACATCCATTATCTCTATCTGCTAGCTACATCAGAGGCCCAGGAACATTGACTGTTGGCCCTGTTGTCAGACGACAGCAAATGAAGATTGTTCCTCGGCTATCTGGGCCAGGACCTCCAGTTCTATGCACCTGTTATTGCTTATGGTCTGATTAGCAACCTGCCAGAACGGAGCTGGAGACGATGTCATTCACCGTGTAAACTCTCTTTTTGTTGCCAGACGATCGTTGGTGGGTTCTGAGAATGTCCTCTGCTTCCTTTGCTCTCCACACTGCATGCAACAAAGCCTGCTCAAACATCACCAACCTGGACTATAGACGGAAACCAGGACGTCTCTTACCTACAGATTGACAATAACAGATCATTTTCTAGAGGGATAAAGAGAGCAGCTCCAGCAACATCCTTGATATGAATACAGTTGTTCAGGTGTCCACTGCTCATCAAGAGCAACACTGCACTTCTTATTCAAAGCATTGATGCTTTATACATGCTGTAATTTTAAGATATCTGACAAACATTAGCTGAAAAGCTGCATCACAACAAGCTGTGCCAGCCAGCTCTTTGTTTCCAGCCTGTTTGTCTGCAGAGGACCTCCATGATTGAACAAGCGAGTGATTGCTGGGAGATTTATGATACACACAGCCATAAAGCCTCCAGAGGCTCCTGCCATCTTGTTATTTGTAACCAGTTTCTTTGTTGATCCAGTCCAGTGTGTCACAAAACCAATGTATTTTACATGAGCTCAAAAATGGGCCGAGGCAAAGAGACCGTTTAGTCTTCGGCCTCTGGGGAAATTCTCAAATGCTCCTGTGCTCTACATTTATATTCTACTCTGGAAGTCCAGAGGCCGACGAGACTGGACGTAAACTGCTTACACACTCACCTGGAAGCACAATCGCTGTTTGCTTTTTGCTCCGTCTTCGCTTATCCTCATTCTTATGCATCTGCCTTACTGCGAATGTGTAACTGGGCTAACGGCGACATATTTGAGCGTTTTATTCTCAAGTGAAACATTTGGAAATCAGAGATTTGAAAGTTTTTGTTCATTGCAAATTAAATTAAATACATTTTTAGGAGGGTTGCTTCTGCACACTAGGTTGAGATAATATATCAGTTCAGTAATCACACAGCCTGACAGACATTGACGTTTGGCGGTTTTGTGATGTATGAAAGAAACCTCACGGTGCCCAAACAAAGAAAGCATTCATCAGATTCCTGCTTTGACTCAAAGCATTTCCTTCGGTGGCAGCAGGGACTGTGCGATACACTCACCTCTGGTTTGTATAGAGACACACAGACAAATCTGATATTTATCATTTGGCTTCCAAGAACATCAACTATTTCACTTTTATCGTGCAAGCACTTGCTTATTGTTTGGCTGGTTGGCGTACAGAAGCTCGGGAATGTGACGCTTCTCAGCTCTTTGTATGTGCACACAAACGGAGTAAACCTTCAGCTCAACGAATTCCAGAGCTGCATTAAAAATCAAGAACAACGTGACAGCGAGTTTTTGTCACTGGCTCTGAAGTTCGTTTCTGTGCGTGACCTATCGGCCCATTAGTCAGTGGCAGAGAGAGAAAACTGTTTGTTTGCTTTCATGTCTGATTCTTTCATACGTCCATAATCTGTTTGTGCCTTTGAGGCCTGTGTCGTCTCATGTACTAGTCTCTTTCTTTTAGCAGAATTCATTGTGATCATTATAATAATGAGATTTGAAAACAGATCTGCTGCCTGTGTATTCCGGGAAAGTGTTCATGGTAATAAAGGAAGCCAGCGTGACAGTGTGGCCGATTGGTGTGTTTGTAATAGATTTTGGACAAGACTGGAGCGCTGTATGTCGCAGAGGAATAAGACATGTCACAGACGGTACCTGTTGATTTTGGGCCGTGCATGGGATTTGTTGACAGTAAGAAAAATGTGTCTCCCATGCAGCCAATCACAGGATGGAAGCAGCAGCATTAACTGCCCCCTCTGGATGATCTCTCCGTCCTGCTGGGGTAGAAAACAACCATGGGACGGGTCGAGAAGCGCCTCATTATCCCAAAGATGTCCCTCGATGATAACAATGTGTTGAAGCTGCAGTAACTGACAAACGCCTTAGTTAGTGGCAGAAAATAAAATGCATGTTATCTAGAGGACACAGTGTGACCAGAAAGACCATTAAGTTTGACCTTAATGAGTTTTCTCCACCGGTAGGGCAACCTCGAGGGCACCTATTGAATGTTGAATCATGTTTTCTCCACTAGAAGCACTGCAAGTTTTTCCCACCATAATGGCACCTTGAAGGAAAATCCAAAGCAAAGCACTGTACCGTGTTTAGACCGTAAACAGACCTTATATAGCGCCTTTACAGGACGTATCTCATTCACCCATACAGTGATGGCTCTGGTTGCCATGCAAGGTGCCAACTGCTCAGTTTGAGGAGCTAACCATTCACACACCGATGGTGCAGCCTTCGGGAGGAATTTAGGGTTCAGTATCTCGCCCAAAGACTCTTTGACATCCACATCCGGATTGAACCGCTGATCTTCTGATTAGTGGATAACCTGCTCTACCTCAGAGCCACAGCCGCCCCGAGACTGCACTGGAGACGAGGCCTAAGCAGTCACGTATGAAGCTCTGCAGTGAAGAAACTGACGACGTTTTGATCAACAGAGAAGCAAAGAAACAAAGCTGAGACTTCACAGGGACCTTCAGCAGTCTCACTGATGTACCATGTAATCACACAGTGTCTTTTACAATCATTCACTTCTTGTTTGAGTGTTTGAGTCCCAGAAGTCACAACAATCTTAATTAACCTTGAGATTGGGGAGGTTGTGTTTAACAAGTAGCAGGGACGATTTAAATGAACAATGTAATTAGATTTAATTAAGTGTCTCCTGCAGTATTGTCACTGCTGAACATCTTGCTTGCTCTGCTCCGTCTTTGTGAACTCATTTGCTTGCTGTATTTGTCCAAGCTTCTCTCCCTCTTTCTTTCAGACTCCTTCATTATTTATTCATGTTGTGTTGTCAAGCCTGGAAACCCGTATGATCTCCCTAAAATACTGTAAGCGCCACTTTCAGGGTTAATTTCATTGGACCCTCTCAAAGAACACCTGACCCTGCAAAAGAGCTTCCTTCACATTGTTTGATTTTACTTCTATCGCACATATTTCATGTTTTCATTGATTAAATCTCACAGGGAATCGATGTTTCTGCTTCCTCGTGCAACTTCGGAGGCTTCACTGCTCAATTATTTTGATGCCCGTTGAATACATCACCACGGAGAGAAAGACGAGCTGAATCCGAAGCAGATGTATCTGAATGAATCTGTGAATCTTTTCCTTTTTATGTTTAATTAATCATTCATATTTCGACGGTGGAATAAACTCAGAGCACTTTCTGTGTCAGAGCTGAGCCTCGATCGCTCGGGAGGTTGTAGCACTTTTGTTTGTTTGACTCTCGTCTGAAACCTCAAAGATGTCATTTACATTAAAAACGTCAAACAGGAAACTTAACCTGACCATGGAGGCTGTTATTTAGCAAAACATATGAGGTTGAAAGAACTGCTGAAGACAGTCCAATAGGCTGAAGCTTGTTCTCATTAGACCCAAGGCCCCAGAGGTGAGGATCAACATCTGAATATCATTATGTGCACAGACAGCTGACTGACATGCCGTCATCTCCGGGGGCCGACCGGGCTTATCGCTGTGCTTTCCTCGTACGCTTACGATTTAATCAGTCGTCTCTCGCTCGCTCAGTCTCTATAAATTATTTTCTCTTCTCATGTAATTTCTTTTCTTTCATAAATCAATTTCTCCCCTAAGGATTAATTAAGCTGAATGGAAATTCAAACTTAATTAAAAAGGAATTATACATGCATGGAAAATATCCACATTTCATATTATATACATGTTATGGAAATTATCCGCTTTACTTTATAAAGATACATGTATTCATTCGGTGGCATGTTTACATTAATTAACTACTACATGTATTCAACCTATGCCGTCTCCAACACTTGATTTTTTTTTATGGTTTTGTTGGACAAATTAAGATTCACAAGGTCATAAAAATTTAATTAATAGTGGCCCCCAAAAATCTCAAATTAAACAACGTCCTTGGATATTTTTTTGGTTCATCCAAAACGGTACAGTACACTGATTTTCTGTGTACTGTATGAAATCGCTATAAAATGTTGCTTCCCATTGTCGAGGAAGCTGCATAAAATCAGCTTGTTAATTTGAGGATGTTACGTAAAACACTAAAATATTTTAGCTCAGTGATTCGTTGAGCTGCAGCATTACATTGAGAATCATGTCCGATGAGCCTCTGTTGAATCCTGGTGCACCAAAAATGCAAACCGTGACCGCCCACATTACAGGCACAGAGGCCGACGTTAGCGTGGTGTCACATAATATCATAGACAATCATGGCTAACATGACAGCTCGTTGACAAAGTGTCAGTCGGACTTCTCTCCGGGGCCCTCGGTACTCTCAGCTGTCACGTGAGGCCCGACGGGCCCCTGTGGTGGAGCAGTGACCGTAAACCAGCCGCTGCTTGTTAGGACAAAATTCAGAAGCCTTCCACACCAAAGGAGAGACGTGATTCAGACATGTGAGCGTGAACAGGCTTATCGGCTGAGAAGTCAACGTCATCGCGGGTCTAAAAATTCATCATAGTCTTTGTGGTGTTATTGGAAAGTGTCTCCATTTCATTTTCCGGTTCGTTGCCTTTGTTTACTGACTTAATGACTTGGTGAGAGAAGCTCTCACGTGAATTCTTTGGTAGGTGTGGCTTCTCGAGCTCGTTAGAGGGCGTCCATACCCTGATGACCAATCAAAAAGCTCATGAATGCTCATACGTCCTCGGGCGCCGTTGTCAGCCTTCCTTCCTGTTGTCTTGCTACGTTTCGGAGGTTCTCGCTGCTTGTTGTCAGTTTCCCCCAGGTTGCACTCAGCAGCAGGTTCCTGTTGCCTTCAGCCTGTGAGAAAAACAACTAACCTGCCACTTCCTCTAACGTTTATCACTGTCTTGAGATCAGGAGCGGTGCTTTATTGCTCAGAGTCCAATTTGGAGTTTCTGGAGTCCTGATGGAAACAAGAAAGGATTCAAACTTTCTGAACAGATTATGTGGCTGTATCAAACACAGCATCTTCAGGTATTTTTTAAAGTTCCAAGCTTTCACCACCTAAATGACTCCTCACTGTAATCAATACATTAATTCATCCACTCCTCCATCCAGCATTCATGCGTCCCTCCATCTATCTATCCTCTGTCTCCCTTTTTCATTTTTTTTTTTTTAATCTGGTCTCCTGTAAATCTACCATCTGCCATCTAACCACTCATCCATCACACTGACAGTCTCTGGAGTACCAGTGTATTTATCCTCACCTTTCTAACCCTCTAATTATCCACACAGGCCAGACCCGGAGCAACAGAGCCGTTTGTTAACAAGACAGCCACAAAATTTGGCTGAATGAAAGAAGCAGCAGTTGCTTCCTGGTGGGTTTTAATTCGATTTACACCTTCATGTCTAACGGAGGAATTTGTGTTTGCAGATTGTTTACTGTCCAGACACAAAGAAATAGAGCTGAATCTCCCTGCGTAGCTTTGCAGTGACAGAAAAATGGCCACAAACATCACAAGTGTGGATGATGCAGCAGAAGGTTGTTAAAAGTTCATTTGCAGTAAGTACACAGACGCAGGTCGTCACTGCTGTATCTACAAAACAAAGTTAAGTCTGCAAAAGACAGAAATCATGCTGATATCTCTGGACCCGAGTGAGGAGGAAAGTGTGCTGTGGTGAGATTGTTTTTTGGAAATCGTGAACAATGTGTCCTCCGGGCTAAAGAGTCGACGGGTCATGAAACATTAGCGGTCAGACGATGAGACAGGCACTCGCTGCAGCAGTGAGGGACTACCGGCATTCCAGGTGAACTCATTTTGAGTTTGACCTTCGAGTGAAGTCGTTCAGATTATCGAGATGCTGTTGGTGTGTCTGTCAGACCATCTGACTGAGAGAACAATGCTTTTATGACTGAGACAAACGTCGAGCCAACCGTTACCCGGTTAATGGCGCAGGTGAACACAAGTTTAAATTTCCAAAGCCTGCCCAACGTGGGCTGCAGTGTGGCTAATGTGGTCAGCGGATCAATGGAGTTCATCTTTATGGGAACATCAATTTCAAACATTATGACTCACAGGTGATTTCTGTCTGCATAATGTAATAAGCTTAAATCAATACTGAACCAATCAGGAGAGTGATGATTAACCAGCCGGACTTTAAGGAAAGGAGTTACACGCTGTCGATAGATGTCAGAGGACAAAACGGCTCCGTCAATCCGACACGTCTGAAAAATACAACGCAGCAAACATTTCATACAAGAAGAGCCTGTAGTTAATTATTAATGTGATTTCTCTTAACACTCACTGCACCACCTGCACAACACTTTCATTTCACTGCTCTGTTTTTATAGAAATCAGGCGAGTAGTTTACTGTGTGGGCTCCAAACGGATCCCCCGAGGGATCAGGTGACTCCAGATGTTCTACTTTCCAGCTACGAAAATGTTGGAAAGACACACAAGATGACTGAAGTTGTTAGCTAATCTGCAAATACAGTACAGACACCGGGTGATCAATCTTCGCTGGTCCAAATTAAAGCCGCTCTGCGAAGCATTTTAAAATCAATAGTGCAAGAATGGAAAGTTTCTCTTCTTCCTGCGAGGAAGGATGGAAAGAAATATAGTCTCTCACGAGGCATCAAAGCCTCTTTTATGAGACTGAGGTGACCAGTCATCTCTGTCGTGATCTCATTTGCTGAACTTAATTACACCAAGAACCGAATACTAATTAGACAATTATACACTTGCGGTTAAAAATGATCCTCGCAGCACCTTTAAATGATTTTAAATTCTCTCATTTATCTTCCGTGACACTGTCAGGCTCTGTGAATCCTCCATGTGAATCCACTCTGTGCTTATCTTTACACACCTACCTGAAGTAATTTGGTAAAAGATAAAATTACTCGTTTGACACGAACATTTATTTTGGAGTGTAGAACTCGACGGCGTGATAGCTCCATTTTCTCCTGAAGGATTAGCTCTGCCACCGGGACTGCACGGCTAATTTGACAGATAAAAAGGTGGAGATGTTAACATGCAAATGTAATGGAAAGGCAGTCCCTCTGTTCTGACTTCTGCGTGTGTTGGACTGGCCTGACAGGCAGTTATGGTGCACTTCAATAGATGGCAACACGACCTAGCGTGTTAGCACATTGAGCTGAACCTAATTGGTCTCCGTGCTAACAAGCTGCAGATGATTTAACCACGAGATTAACGACTTATTTTCCCGCTTCCTCTCACTTCAACATTGTTGATGGCTTCTCTTTAAAACAACAAATTAAGTCTTCTTTTTCAAATATTCTTCAGGAAGAATATTCCATACTCACTTAAAGTAATCTGTTACAGCAAGCTAAAACACAGAGTGACCACGTGTCTCTTTTCGAAACAAGCAGAAACTGATGTAGCGAGCTCCTGACTGCTCCCAGGGAACCTCCACGTGGCTCCATCTCTCCACATTTGCATGTTTATGAGCCTTTTGTGTGTGTGTGGTTGCATGATGTAAAACTTGAGTGGACCGTTTCTCTCCATTCTTTCACTTTATGAGTGTTTGTTTGCCGCAGATAATAACACTTAATATTTTATCTGTAATTCGGTAGTGACTTTGACTGCGTTCATAAATATCTAGGACGACTAAAATTTATTTTATCTCAGTTTGAATCAGATTTAAAAAACCTGATTATTGGACTAATTATCACTTGAAGGAATTCTCCAAAATGTCCCCGGTTCGCTTGTCTGTCCCCTGTTGGCGAATGTGTAACGATGGCAAAGTCCCCGGTTGGACCCGAGTGCGAACACACACAAATACACACACGCCGACCTGCCTGTCACATCTGTCCCTACGAGACCCGAGAGACTCCACAACTCAAACACACAGTTTTAATTCTCATGATATTACAGTCCAGTGTGACGTCTGGTGGATTAGCATAGTATGTAAACAGATCCATCAAAGTGTCAGCAGGACGAGGCCTCGAACGCCCCGGAGGCTCGCATACCCGAGTATGCAGAGAGAGAGAGAGAGAGAGAGAGGGAGGTTTAATGTAAAGGTGTTGTTTTGCATAGTGTGTGTAGCTGTGTGTGTGTGTTTTCAGTATTCAATATTTAATATGTCCTCCAGGTCAAGTTGCCCCTGAGATCACAGTTCATCAATACAGCACTACAATGTGTGAGTGACACACACAACAAATATTTCCCTCGTGGTTACGCTGCACAGAAATAAAAATACAGCATCTGGCCTTATCGTGAAATAACGTTCACCTCACCGCTTCTTTGATATCCCATCTTACTTTTACACTCACACACGCAGATGCACACACCTGCTGGTTAGCAGAACAGACAGCACAGCGAGTCATTGTTTATATGGTCACTTTACACCCACACACACCTCCACACTCAGACACACACCTGGAATATCTCCTACATGCTGAGTTCAATGTCAAGGCAGAAAAGATGTTTACTCAGCCAAGACCTCTGCAGCCTTTTCACAACATGGCAAAAACAATACATGCAATATATAAACTAATAAAATCTTTAAGTTCAACATAACTTAAATAATTTGATTCTGCTGCTGTTATGTTTGAAGAGCGTCCTGTCAAAGGAAATGTTATCATACAGACAGAGGGAAGCTACTGTAGCTAGCCTGATTCTGTCCAGCTCCTCTTAACTCTACCACGTCAGATTCTTTTGTTCAATGCAAACACAAACAAACGGGGATCTGCACGCTGTAACTATTTCTTACACTGACTCCCAGTGAAACTGATTAAGCAAACAGGTTTGTCGCAAAGAATCTCAGCAGTGACTGAATCAGGGCTTCTGCAGCACGGCAAAGAAAATGTGTCAGTCATCACGCGTGCTGCTGAAAGTTACAGAGATTTTATTAGCTTTTAAAAAAGGTGTCTGCATTCATATTCAGATATGTGTTTGTAGAGATTAAATGTTGTTAATAGGATTGCGAAGGCGATCTTCGCCCAGACATCTGGGTAAAACGTCTGGGTAATATCACAGACGGTACAATGAATAGTGACTGTAGCCAGACTGTAGACATTACGACTGTCGGTATCCTGGATTATTGGAGCCAGAAGTGACCAAATTTGGATAATGACTCACTTCTGGAACCAGCTTCAAGTGGACGTTAGAGGAACTGCAGTTTGTGGCACTTCCATATTGCTAGCTTCGTGCCTCTCTTTGACATCCACGACTGTTTAACATACAAATATTTTGGTATGAACGTGTGAATACATGAAGTCAGTGAATGTTTCTGTCTCCACTGAGCCGCAGAGCTGCTTCTCATTCAGCTATTAGAGGCTAAAGTAGTTTGTCTGATTAGTCAAGTGTTTACCAGCCGAGCCTGATTCCTGACAGAGCCACGGTATCCATCAACATATCCATTTTAATTAACACTCCATCACAATTATCTTTGTTATCAGCAACGCAGTGGGCTGAGGTGAGTGCACACACACACACACACACATTCTGTCAATGACTGAAGAGCCCACAGAGGCAGGATGTTAGAATATTTTCCATCGAGGTGCCCGGAGCAAAAACATGAAAACATAATGGAGGTCAGCTGACCTCTCCACACTCTACACAAACTGATGGGTAGCCTCTGCGCTGCACAATGAGAAACTAGAGAAAGAGTAATCTGCGGCCGGTTTGAACTTTTCTGTGCCCGCTGAGCAGGTTTGAAAAATGCGAGACGAGCTTTGGAGGCAGAAAACGGGAAAATTCAAATGTGCAGACTGTGTTTGAGCTCAGCACGAACCACAGTGTGTTCACTAATCGGGACGTGCGCTGTAGATGAAACATCAGAACATCTGGTGCAGATGTGATGTTTTCTTCTGGATATGACCCGTGTCTGAACTCTGATAATTGTTGTCAAAGAAGGATCCAAATATAAATGTTGGGTAGGTTTCTGTTTTATCATCACAACAGTAAGTCGCTGAGCTCAGGCGGCAGAGCATTTGTTCGGCCTGCGTTCACCAATCAGTCAAACCGCAATTATTCATTATTAATTCGCGCAGGCTTCATATCTACAAAACAAAATCTTAACCACAAGATTCACACGACAAAAACAGACCACTACAATTAGACTCCATTCAGACCAAGGGTTCATTAGGAAGATCCAATCAGGCAGTGATGAGCTGACACCGATACAATGGCTAGATCGACAGCCTCGAGGGGGAAGAGGCTGATTGAGCTGATTCAGTTTTCCTGTGAGCGTAGCAACATGATCGCCAAAATGAAACCAACATTCACAAAACCGAGATTCACGACTGAGACTGTGCACAAACAAAGAAAAAGATGCCTTCTGTTAGACAGACTGATGAAGCTCGGCGTCGGCACGGTTCTGGTTAATGACTCTCAGTCATCGTGGAAACGGGGACACATGCACGAGATTCATCTGCACTCCCGTAATTATCAATAAATGGATGTGGAAATGCTCTTAATCATATCTAAACTCGTGCCCGCTCCGCCGCTCGTTACACACGTCAACGAGAGGAAGACGGACGAAAGATAACCAGCGTCAGAGCAGAGCAGCTGTCACGGCTTACCGTTACGCACAGCTGCGGCTATTCATAGAGCTTAGATGACTTATTCATCACGTGTACCTGTTAACCGCCATCATGGTGATGTTTCTGTTATTAGAGTACATCAGACGGGTGAGTCATGATTCATTTAAAGAGGTCGTTTTGAAACAGACTTCCCAGAAGTCTCCAATGAAAATATGCATGTTTATGGTGTGTACACATCTGGCTCAGTGTCAGCGTTTGTCCACGCCGCCTCGGGCCTCTTTCCTGGTGACATTCCCCCCGTGTGCCCGGCTACCAAACTGAGCTAACAGCAGCTCCAGCTGTCAGCAGTTTACTTCACTGACCATCAGGAAACTCTGTAAATCACAGAGAGTTGAGGAGGACATCAGAGGGAAAACCAGAAAACATTTTCTCCATAAAATATTGTTAGTTGATTCAAATTTTTGATTTTTTTTAATGCAGTGCAGCTTTAAAGTGACACATCGTGTAAATTTAACCCACCTCTGCCGGCTCGCTATCAGATTCTGCTCTACAGGTGCAGAGTGTCTCATAACGAGACAGATTTCAGGTGGAGTATCACTTTAACAATTGAACATGTCCGTAAATGTGTTTACATGCAGTGATTCAGCCCTGCAGTAATTGAAATGCTAAGAGGAATCACACACACACACACACACACACACACGAACATTGATGAAAGGAAGAGTGGTGGCAATACATCTTACACATACAGATACAAAAACTCTATTACACTGTCTGCCTGCAATTAGAGTCAAGGTGATGAAGTGTGCGCACACACACACACACACACACACACACACACACACACACACACGCGCGCGCACACACACACACGCGCACACACACACACACGGTGATCAGTCTATTTGTCAGGGAGTTAGTTAACCTCATTTACTTTGCTGAGAGGAACTCTCCGTGGTCCCTTCTCAATCAGCAAGTATTGATCTGCTTGTGTGTGCATACATGACACTTATAAGCGTGTTTTGTGTGTGCTGTCTGTGCATCTGAATGTGTGTGTGTGTGTGTGTGTGTGTGTGTGCTGCACAGTCAATGCAGCGCTCGTTCAAATAATGTCCAGATTCTCAGTCTTCTGTGGGAGGAGTTCAGTTTGAGTTATGAAATGCAGCATGTGGCTGTAAAGCGTCACTAATCAGCACGTTTCTACGCTGATAAATCATCGACTGCAGATAATGTGGACGGGCTGACTCGTAGTGATGAATTCACAGATCGTTCTCACAGACTGTGCAGCTAAACGAAGCTTCCTCTGCAGCACGTTTGCTGTATACGGTTCGGTCCGATGAGCCTCAGTGCAGCAGCTGTTTTCACCACACCAACACTTCCTAAAAGAGGCTGATCCGTCACGAGATCACACGTCTTAAACTCTGCAGCCTTCTAGCGCCTGCACATGCATCATGCTGTACATCGAGGTGGCTGGAGCCGATCACAGCTGTCAATTAATGAGAGGCAGGAAACACCCTGAACAGGTTGCCAGTTTATCAGCTGACACGCTCACATTCACGTCTTCCAGCTCCTCCTGGAGGATCCCGAGCTGTTCCCGGGATTCTGGGTCTGCCTCAGGCATCCTGATCCGATGCTGAACCACCTCTGCTGGACCCCGACACAAAGGAGCAGCAGCTCTTCTCACCCTCCCTCTCAGGCTCAGCCATTAAGATTTAATATTTGGAAAATAAGACGCGCTGCTTCAAATTCTAAATATTGTTTCATTCCACTGTGTGCTGACATCTTCCCTGTGTGGAGTCTTTATCATCACACTCAGGTAGAAACATACGTGGCAAAGAAAGAGTTTTAAATTCAGATCTGTCTCACAAATGAACTTTAAAGGTTTAAGGTGTCAGTTTAAACTTTGGCTGATTAGTGAAGCTCAGCTGCTGCCGCTCCGTATGGACATGGATGCAGCTCTTCTGGTCTGAGCTTGAACTCTTCCCTTCAGTGTCATTTAAATTCGTCTGTTTCCCAAAGTGGATTGATGCAGAAATGAAAGTTGGTCTGATTTGTGAGTCAGATGACTGATCTCAAATTCAAACGCTTCACAAACACACTGCTGCTGTAGATCGGCCTCTCAGCCGAGAGGGAAATGAACCTGTTATTGATCCGCACAGCTTCAGTGACTGTGTGTGTTCAGCTTTTAAACTCGTCTGTGTGTGTGTGTGTGTGTGTGTGTGTGGTGTGTGTGTGTGTGTGTGTGTGTGCGCTTACTGTCATTACTGCCGAAGCTAATTGCAAGCAGAGAGAGTAATGAAGTAGTTTGCTTGTTCGTGTGTGTGTGTGTGCGTTTGTGTGTGCACCCTTTATCATTTTGCTGTCGTTAGCACTGATGCTAATTGCCAGCACACAGAATAATGAAGTACTTCTGGTGTGTGTGTGTGTGTGTGTGTGTGTGTGTGTGTGTGTGTGTGTTCCTGCATCCATTTGTGCAAGTTCAGTTGTGTAACTGTGTATCAAGTGTGTGTGTGTGTGTGTGTGCACCATCAGTCACTGTCCTGTCGTTAGCACTGGTGCTAATTGCTAGCAGACAGTGTAATGGAGTGGTCCCACAGGGCTGCTCAACAACTTCAGACTTCAATACAGCCAACACACACACTCACACCGACCGTGTGTGTGTGTGTGTGTGTGTGTGTGTGTGTGTGTGTGTGTGTGTGTGTGTGTGTGTGTGTGCCCTGATAGGAGGATTAATGAAGCAAGCAGGTGAATTATGTTTGTGTGTTAGTGTGTGTGACAGAGACACACTGGAAGGATTAATGGCAGAATGGTGTGTGTGTGTGTGTGTGTGTGTGTTGTGGCCTTTCAGATGAGTAATATAGTCCAGTAAGGATATTTATCCAGTCCTCTCTATCAGATCTAATGAGACTGAGGTTAAGGAGCGACGTCAGTGTGAAAGGAGAGGCAGCAGAGTGAAATCACGTTTGAAAAGTTTTCTCTGAAGGAAACTTAAACGTTCGCTCGCACAGGGAGTCTGCTCGCTTTTTAGAGCCAGCAGAGGTGAAAAGGTCAAAATAATACGAGCACTACACTACCCATGAACCTCTGCAGCTCTTCCTGTAGAGAGATCCCAGTAGCTCTCAGAATGAGACAGCTGACCCCCTGATGGACGTCTGTCTAACTGCCAGTTCATCTCAGGGCTGACACAACAAGCACCAGTTAAACCTGCGTGTCTTCGTGGGTTCTCCGGTTCTCCGGTTCTCCGGCTTCCTCTCACAGTTTAAACTCCTTCTGACTGCGAGGCAGCGATAACCGCTGCACCACCGTGAAGCTCAATAACCGGACAATCGAAGAACGATAATCAAACAAACACTCTGATGCTAGCGAGGCCGTTCATATTGATGACATGAATTCAGGGTGACGGTTTTACTTTGTGGTTCACTGTAGCAGAGCTTCATGTCTCTAAAACCTCTGCTAGTTTGGGCAACGGTGAACTCAAACTTTTACCAGCTGGAGCTTTTAGCCACGTCACACAGACTTCATCAGCTAATAAATGCTCGACTGTTTCTTTTGGAGGATGCAGTACAGTACACGGATATCAGCACAAAACATAAATATCGATTTGATGGTGGCTTGTTTCCAAATACAGGAAGATCAGACTACGGTACAGAAAAACCTAATGATGTCATCAGAAATGTTAACTATGATTTATTACGTTTTCCATGTGATCTAATAACTGCGGCGACGGTAAAGACGCTCGAGATGCTGACACACCAATCTGCAGCGTGGACGTCAACCTACACACGATGGTTATTGCTTTGCAGAGTGTTTGGGTTCAATGACTCCTGAGGGGACGTTCATCTCATCTGCACAGGCATCACGTCCATCGAGCCAGCAGAGCTGACGCTGTGGATGCTCTGCTGGACTGCGTGCACCTGAAAACATACATGATCAATCTGCAGGGTCTGTTTAATTACAGCATATTTACAAGATCATCTAAATCTTAGATGATCTGCAGGACGATATGATTCATCTTCTGGTGATTCATTGATCCATCTATGCACCCCGACCTTGTCGCTTTGCGGACATCAAAGCTCCAACATGGTCACACTCCTTCCTCTGGGTTTGATGGAAAAACATCTGAATCGCTACGGCCACTGGAGGGCGTCGTCACATGAACATAAACATTTAATTTTAGGATTTTACCACATAAAAAAGTTCTTGAATCAAGCCTCACCATCATTTTTTATCCATTTCCTCAAAGTCTGCAGTCTGCATGTTTTGCAGCCTCATGTTTTATGTGTTGGTGGTATTTTTCTGTTTTCCCATGTTTTTGTGTCTCTGTGACTAATGGGCACAGCAATTTTTAAAATTGGTCCAGTATTGAGTGAGAGTGCTGGCTGCTGGCTTCACCGAGTTAGACGTGAAAATGTTCTGGCTCGACGTGCTGCTTCTCTCTGCTGCCCAAACTCTCCCTCTCCGATATCTTCACATCGAACTCGGTGAATTAACGGCTCATTTTGACCAAATCACCTGTGGTGAATGTTGGAAGAGTGAAGAGACAAACTAAGTCTTTGGCTTACGATTTATATTGAGTTGAATACCGTACAAGATACGACGAGATACTTTATGTTCAAACTGATCAACTTTGCAAACATTCTGAATTTAGTTCCTGCAAGGATTTAAAAAATGTGGAAAAGATTGGGAAAGTTTGGGTCGTTCCACGGGTGAACTCGGCGTGTTGGACCTTTGAAACCGGTGTGTTAAGAAACTGATCACGACGGGGATAGTCACAAAACACGAAGTCTCTCGTGGGTTTCCGAAGCTCAACCAAAAAGACCTGTAACAGCACCTACCTGTCAATCAAAGCGTCCACGCTCTGAATCCTGCATAACTTTAAGCCTTAATATAATGTGAACAGGTGAGCTGTATATAAATTCACCCTCAGTACAGTTGTCATGAACGGGGGAAATTAGCTACAGAGACCAAAACTGTTTTTTGTACCAGGCTGTAAACATGTTTATTTCTGCTGTCTAACATGGGGACTTATGGAGACTGACTCACTTCTGCAGCCAGCCTCAAGTGGACGTTTGAGGAACTGCAGTTTTTTTGGCACTTTGGCTTTAACGTTCCCAGAGGTTGACCCTCAGACTCTGCAAAGCTGAAGCCAAACATCAACAACATCCAGAAACACCTGAACATTAAAACATATAAATAAGAATGTGGAGATCCAGGAGGACATTGAACGACACCAACTGGGACTTGAACCACAAACTGTTAGCTACGCCTCCAACCCTCTGAGAACCTTCAATGGCCCGATCACTTGCTTTTGCAATCCAGGGCTGCGATCACTCGGACCCGAGACGGTTAATCTCAACAGACGCCATTTCCTTTCTTTTAATCAAGACGTCCATTAAAACGTCCTGATTCGTACAAAGCTGGTTATAGTTCTGACGTGTGTTCGTCTCTGTAAGCCTGTAATCATTTAAATCAGCATTCTGTGTGAAAAGCCTCTAACCAGCAATCTAACAGTTTTGTGCTCAGTGAATAGCGGGTCATTGTGTCAAACATCAGTGTGATATTCACAGATGAGAGACCACGAAATGACTCCAACAGCCAATCAGAGCCGGAGCATTGAACTGAGATGTGCATTTAATGTCATTTAAGGAAGTCCTGCTCTGACGTTCGACAACAGCTGACCCCGTGCACTGAGCGTGTATGATGCAAAATGACTGCAGACACACACATTTAAATAAATCCTTAATTAGAGATGCTGTGTGTGTGTGTGTGTGTGAGAGATTTAAGTTTAAGTGATAAAATGATGAATCGATCACGGAGACGCAAATAAATGAGCAGAAATTAAAAGGAAGATTTAAAAGAGTGTTTGTTCTTAAATGCTGTGTGTGTGTGTGTGTGTGTGTGTATGTGTGTGTGTGTGTGTGTGTGTGTGTGTGTGTCTTTACCTCAGAGACCTCTAGAAAG
This sequence comes from Nibea albiflora, assembly GCA_014281875.1. Lineage (NCBI taxonomy): Eukaryota > Metazoa > Chordata > Actinopteri > Sciaenidae > Nibea > Nibea albiflora. The sequence continues at coordinate 27,164,175 of CM024790.1, forward strand.
AAAATGAATGGTGAGTAATTGTGTTTAGCTCCTCTGGTCTGACTGCACTGTCAGCTCAACATCAATCACCTGCTCATCCACACACACACACACACACACACACACACACACACACACACACACTGCATACCCCCCAAAACACACACAGGTACAATGTGCAGTACAGTGTGTGTTACGTTTCGTCACATCCTCTGATTTAGCACAAACACACACTCACTTGTGAGAGCGGCGTTCATGTAATACGTTTCTAACTCCTGAACTGAGAGGCTCATTTTTACCTGAGGCTACGCACTGTGTGATGAAAAATGAAGCCGTATGTAACACCTGAGGCTGGTTCCAGAAGTGAGTCAGTCTCCATAAGTCCCCATGTTAGACAGCAGAAATAAACATGTTTACAGCCTGGTACAAACAACAGTTTTGGTCTCTGTAGCTAATTTCCCCGCTCATGACAACTGTACTGAGGGTGACTGCATCGAGCGGTCAGAGCTGCTCGCGGTGCGGCTGGGCGAAGTATCATCCACCTTTTTCCTTTTTTTTTGCTTGCAGAGCAAACCAGAATTTCCAAAGTAATTTTTCCGTTCTGATCGTCCCCCTTTCTTGTTCCACACGTCCTCCAGCGGAGCTCATGAATCACACATTCATTCACTGTGATCTCATTATAGCTGAACACTTTCCCTCACAGCCGTGTTTGAATGCCAGGTCACACCTCAGGAAGGTCAGCATGTTCGAGTTCAAGCTTTTCTTTATAATCTCTTTCCTGCTTTTTGGCAAAGTAGAGTTTAATTAATACATTTTAACCTTAACCTCAAACAAATCTTTGAAGTGACAACCGAAAAAAAACGACCTTACTTTGAAGGACTGAAGCTCAAATTGATTCTCACAAACATAAAAGTAGAGAAGACACAGAGAGGACAAGCCATCAGTCATGAATGTTGCTTTATAATACACACAGCAACACCTGATACGACCCTCATACTGTGACGAGTCCCTGCATGCACTCCTAATGCTCATAATCCTGTTTGTTTTTATGAAGTTGTTATATTGTTAACTGTGTTTTTTTTCCCTGACATGAGGGGGAGTAAATAATGAGTTTAATCTCCAGCTGTTCTGTGTTGCTACTGCGAATATAAATATAAGTGTAAGAGCCTGAAGCACGATGGAGCTGACAAAGAGTGCAATGTTCCCGTAGCTGTAAAAATGAAAAGTCGAGATCATCTTAATACATCCAGCGCTGCAAAGATTTGCTGAATGCACCATCCTGCAAACACACCAGCTTCCCGTCTCGTATCCCCCCCCACTGTTTATGTTTGACCCACATTATGAATATCGCAGGCTGAGTTTTATGATTTCAAACTCCCACAGTTTCTGCATGACGGCATCTAAAGTTGCAACCTCATTACGGCTTCACGGCTTCACTAAAACGTACCCGAGAACAACTTCTACCATCTAGCAATAATAAACGTGACCTGTTACAAACGTGGAGAAATGAACTCGACTTCCCAGAAAAGCTTCTGTGGGTTTCTGGCCCACATTATTTACATTATAAATTCTATTGCATCACTGTATAATTGTGAAAAAAAACACTAACTTATTCATGAAGGCATCTATAGTCCATCAACAATCATCTGTTTCAAAAGAAGAGATGATTTACAGTCCACGCGTTAAATATTAATATGCGTTTCTGTTTCAGCACAAACACATTCAGTGATTTTCACATGAGAAATCATTTAACACAATTTATTCTGATTCTGAGAGATTTTTGGAAACTCTAAGATGTTTGTTAAGTTAGAAATTTTCTGTCAATCGCCCCTCCATCTTTCAATCCGCCCCAATTATTGCTTAAACTTTAATATTTAAAGTCAAAAGCTCCAAGCAGCCAAATCACTGTTGCTTTCACAGTAATAAACTTTGTTTGCCTTTAATTTACAGTAAAAAGCCGTTTTGCCATATAATGACCATGAAAATACCAAATGAATGTCGTATGTGGAGCCGGTGTCGTGCTAGAACAGGAGCTGGGCAAGAAAGCAATGTAACCAGGCTCAGCAGCTTCTATGGACATGATGGCAGAGGAGAAGAGAGTGGAAGAGGACGCTGACGGAGGAAGCTAAGAAGAGAAAAGGAGAGAGTGAGCGAGCAAGAAGCCGCCGAGTAAATCTGGGACTGACTCGTCACCTGCTCCTCATTCACCAATCAACCACTGCGGTATAAAGAACCAGCTCTTCCACGCAGACTCCATCATTGTCCTTGCACCACGTCTAGTTCTGTTTGTTCACGACGGCGCTCTATGATTCGTGCCACCGCCATCAGCCCCGCACCGGCCCGGACGCCCCCTCCTCTAGATCACAACGCTTTAACACTGCATGGCATGTTTGAAAGAACACATCTGATTATAATCATCTCTGATTTATTCATTTGTGATCTGTAGTCACTGATTTGGACTTTTAGAAGACATTAGAAATTTTTCAGAATAAAAGCTCGAGTTCAGCTCAGCCTTTTATTTTGTAGGCAAAATAATGCGTTAAAAAAACAATCCAAAGATTTTCTCTGGGGGGGAAAAACCAAATTACTGATCTGTCTTTAAGACAGTTTTCTAATTGTCTTGTCATTCATCTGAATGTATTACGTTCGCAGAGAGAAGAAGCTAAAACAGGTCAGAACATCAATTATTACTTTAGAAGTTTGTTCAGACACACAAACACACACTGACCTAATTTCCTGCAGTTTATTGTCCTTGTAGTTGTTTAAAATATGAACGTGTGTCTTTGTGTTAAAGCGAAATGAGCTCATCAAAAAATAAACAAGAGTTGATAATAAACAGGCTGAATTTAAAACCCAGCTGATCTGGTCATCTTATTAAAAACACAATGATGCCATCGAGAGCAACAGCATGAGAGCTCCTTCTTCTTTCACACTGATAACACATTATATGCTGTGTGACATGTTACTCTATCTCATGTCACACCAATGTTTTGCATCATCCAGAAGTGACACACCGCCGAGCATCGGAAAATAAATCACACTGTGCAGAACAGCGTCGCTGTCGCTAAAGCTGCTGTGCTTCATTCGAGCCACTGGCTCCATGATATTCATCCCATCAGCCACCTCCATGAAGAGCAGACAGTTGGCTGGTGACGGTGCTGCTCAGTCAGTAGAGCATCCGCCCCCGTGTACGAGGGTTTGAATCCGACCTGTGGCTCTTTGCTGCACGTCATTCCCGTCTCTCTGCAGCCAACAAAATATCTTTCGCAGCTCTGCATTGGCTTCATTTGCCAGACATGGAGAATTATCTGTTGGTCATGTTACAACATGTTTATGATATGTTTAACGTCTGGCGGTCGGTGGTACTAACTGCCTCTCACCCTGTAGCTTCAAAGGCCGCGGCTCCAGAAGAAGACGACCTCGTTCTGACCTTTATCTGCACCTTCACCTTCACACTGCCTGTGTGTCTTTTACGGAAAGGCCAAGCGGTTGTCTTGCATGTGAATGTCGGCGGCAGCTTGTCACCACACCTTGTCTCTCCTCCTCTCCCTTCTCCTCTTTGTCTGTCACATCCTTTCTCATTCTACATCTTTTCTCTGGTTGTTCCCTCCATTTCTGTCCACACCTGAATGTCTCCATATCAGCTTTTGGAAGTGAAATCTTCTTTGTCTCTCTCTCTCACTTCAATGTGTTGGTTGACTATTTGCTCCAACAACAACTCATAATTTAATGACTAGCGTCACGCGTCATCTTTTCCTCGACGGCCTGCAGCAGGAACAAATCAATAGATAAATTGAAGGACTGATCCATTCGTCTAGTTTCATTCAGAGCCGACTGCTGCTCGTTTCCTCGCCCTGAGAGACGGCAGCGAGACCTGAGATGTCATTTATTCTCACAGTTAACAGCCCCTGCTCAACATAAAAGCCTGAAAGAGAGAGAGAGAGGATTATTTGGCTGAGCATTCGGGGATGGAAATGACTGCGTTTATCTACGTAGAGGGTCCACTGTAGTCAAGATACTGTGCAAAGAGAAAAGAGAGGGAGGTAAGAGAGAAATGCAGGCACCAAAACATGTCTGACGCTTTACTAGAGCCTCTAATGTTCACTACACAGAATATACAACTGCTGCATGAGAGGAAACTTCTCTGTGCTCATCGTTTTTCTCTTAAATCACGACTGGACGGGATCTTGGGCTGAATGGAGTGGGTGAAATATTGACCGGAGCATCAAATACATAATCATCCGCTGCTGAAAATAGTCCCAGATAATCCTGCGTGCGTGTTGTTGCTACAGTGCCACCGCTGCTTCAGGAAACTGTACAGCAAATCACGAGCGGCAACCATTTCTGACCTGCACTGAGCATCTCGTAGATGTCGGTGATCCTGAATAAGCAGCTGCACTGGAAATAATCTCAGTGTTTAGCGTTACGACGTTAAACACTGACTGTGTGACAAAGTTCAGCTTGTTTGATGGCGACTCTCCCCCTCTGAGCTTATTGTAGTCGCTGCTGAGACTCGACCTGACTCATACTTACAAAGTAGAATGACACGGGGAGAAAAGCAGTGAACAGGCTACATGAAATCTATTTAATACCTTTGTTTGCAATGACACCACCTCCTGCATGAAGAGACGATTCCTGTCAGTGTTCAGATGAGATTTTAGTTATTCCACAACTTCAGTTTCGTCTAGACGACGCTTCCAGCTCGATCTGTAGAACTTCATGGTTCGTATACAAACGTGGCACGTCATGTTGTTGCTGCTTGTCAAACAGTCAAAGACACACTCCCAGAAATCTACAGGCTTCTCCAGATGTTGTGTATCGAGGTCAGTAATGGAGTCTGAGCGGTCGTGCACGGCGGATTCTTTGACTCTCAGGCTGCTCTTCTGATGAACTTTTTCACCGCCTGGTTGAAAGTCTTGCATGATGCAGTTCATGATGGAGGGATGTTCCTCCATCTGTCCATCTGTCACCAGTGCCATCGTTATGCAGCTCAACACTGTTGCTCTGAAGGTCTTTGGAGAGCTCATTGCCTCGACTCATCTCGCCTGATAAATTGGTAAGCTTTTGAGTCGAGCGTGACGCGTGTTTTTGCATTATTATTTAACAACCTGAGACTCAGCAGCCTCTTTCTCCAGGATAACTCATCCCACCATCAGTCTATATTCACCTTAAGCTGTGAGCATGAAGCAGATTGAGTTTGTAATGACAAGCCAATCACGTGTAGCATCAGCTCAGCGGGAAGATATTTCATAATCTTGCAACAGATTGCCGTGATATCTGCTCATTGCATTCAAGATACGGAGAGAGGGCGCATCAATGTTATCAGGCATTCACATTGATCTTCCAGTAGACTGCAAGTCGAGATACGAGCACAGCCCGCGCTGTAATGTCTTCTCTGTTTTACGAAAATATATCGACGCTTCTCGTCTCGGTTGAAGTTTCGGAGAGATGAAAGCTGGTTCTGGTTTTAGGGGGCGGCGGGATAAACGAATGAATGGAAGGACACACGAGAGGTGGAGGTTAGTTTGAGGGCTGATTTATCTTCTTGTTGAGCAGAGAATTTCACTTCACCATAGTTACGACACACGAGGAGTAATTCAGCTTCGTGTTAGCAGATCAGCACAACTAAAACACATAGCTGAATTCGTGGGTTGTTTTTTAACTTCATCTGAGGTCCACGTGGACGTACACACAACTGCTTCTGTCACTTTTGAAGAAAATGAAGTGCAACACTATGAATGACTTTGAGGAGAGGCTATCGAAAGTGCGTGTGTGTCGGTCCATTTCTTAATGCTTCCCTCACTGCGTCCACGTTTCCCTGCCATCGCTTCCTCTTGTCTTCAGGGAGCCGAACTAAGTTTGAAGGAGAGATACGATAAAAATGACGAGAGACGAACAGAGAAAATGTGTTTTAGAGAAATTCTTCCAAAGCGTCATTTGAGGGAACATCAGCAGTTAACGGCTTCGTAGTTTGGTGGTACGTGATGTTTTGACTGAAGAATTATAAACCGACAGCTTTCTGATCTGCACATTCACACACCGACGTCACGGCCATCAGGAGCAATGTGGGGTCAGTATCTTGCTGAAGGACTCTACAGCTGCACAGAGAAGCCATCTGCAAAGTATCTGCATGACCCCCTTAAAATTCACTGACATTATACTGTCCATTAAAACTCTCTAAATCCCCTTAAAGGGTCCAGTGTGCGAGCTTCAGTGGGCTCTATTTACAGGAGACAGACTTGGCAGAAATGAAATATAATGTGCAAAACTATGTATGCATAATCACTGAAAATAAGAAAAGGTGTCCTTCTAAATACGTCGTGGGTCCTCTTCCAAGGAGTCTGCCATGTTTCTACAGTCACCCAGAACAGAGCAACTAAACACGGCTCCAAATCAGGCATGCCGTGTTTTTGTGGACGCTTTTCGTGTAACACTGACAGCTAGAGGTTAAAATAGGTACTGCAGTCCAAATTCAAAATGCTGGAGTCGACTCAGAGCTCATTATATCTAATCTTTGTCTGCATTTATTAATATTCTGTAATGATTTAATAATCCAGGTTCAGTTCAGTGCTCTGCACTTCTGCACTCGATCCTCCTCCATGAAATCTCTGAACAGAAATAAGAGCGTCACAGCGTTGACACTCTGATCGCCGTAGACTTGAATAAAATATATGTAATCATGATCAGAAGTAACACCTGAGACGATGACGTGAACTTTATCAATCTGCAGAAATGTGTTAGGCCGACTTTGGGAAGACGGAGAGGTAAAATGTGGCTTGTTGCTCCGTAGCAGCTGCTGCAGAGTCTGCTCGAGACACACACAGTATGTTTAGTTATTGACATCAGATACAACATCACTGACATTCTACTACAGACTGATTCTCCTGGGGTACAAACCTGCGCAGTAGATTGCAGATGTAAATTAAAATGTTTTGAAGGGAAAACCGTCACCTCACAGAGAGAGACACGCTTCCTCCTCACAGTCGTCTTAAATTCAATTTGGTTGCGCTGGTTTCAGCAGCGACAGATTTTAATGGTGGATAAAAGTTTGGATCAGAGTTATCGTATTAAAACAAAGGAAACGTCAGCTCGGCCAGCTCGTGCGGAACAGATTATAATGTGAAGACAGAATCTGTGCAGAGCTGATATTTATGTTTCCTGACCTCATCACTCCACACGAGAATACAATAAGCTCAGCATAGCAGAACTCGGGGAACGACGACAGTGATCCAATTTGAAATGTGCAGATGAATCAGTCCGCGCGGACTCTGCGAGGTGGATGTGGGATGCACGATGTGCATTTTTTTTTCCTGTTGTGAACCCTTCAAATGACACAAACCTCCTACAGCCTGTATTTGTTGTGTCTATAATGATTGATCAAGGGCGGCGATGCTGTAATGGAGGTCGGGGGCCGTTGTGGGTTGGAAGACTGAGCAGGCTTTTAGCTCAGACGCTGCATTAAAACAAAGAAAGTGGCTGTATCGACGCGGGGGTGTTGTAACAGTGAGATGATGAAATATGCTCCAGCACCAGTTTGAGTAATTAATTCATCAGTTTGAGGGATCACACGCCAAAAGACTGCACGGCAGTTTATAATATACAAAGAAGAATCTTACAACTCTATGAAGTTATCACTGAAACAGTCGCTTCAGCCTCAGTCTTGATTGACTTTTAATTTCCAGTGTGTAAGCTTTAAGGTGAATGGAATCATATCATATTCATAGGTATGTTTTCATTAGTGTATGATGACTGTTAGGACCACTAACAGGTGAAGGGAATAACACTGATGTGGGTGGGATACATCAGCCAGCAAGTGAACATGTTGTCCTCAAAGTTGACGTGTTTGGCGTGCGTGAGGATTTGGGGCGACTGGCTCGGACCACCTCCAAAACTGCAGCCCTTGTGGGGTTGATCTCAGTCTGCAGAGGTCGGTACCAATCAAAAGTGGTAGACACGTGAGCCTCAGAACTGGACCAAGGAGCAATGGAAGCAGGTAGAGGTAAGATCGGGCCTAAAAAATCCAGCCCGACCCGGCCCGGCCCGCGGGTATTAAAGCCCGACCCGGCCCGAGCCTGACCAATTAACTTGATTTGCAGGCCCGAGTCCGAAGCAAACCCGAAATTTCATATTTTATTTGTGAGGACTCGGGAGGAGGAGGGGTGATTTATGATAACAAATTAAAGCCTGTAACGAAATCTAAGTTAAACAAGACTTTACAAACATTTACATCTTTTATATTTCTGTTTCTGCAGAGGACATTAACCGACAATTTTCAATCATTGACAGATTTTTTAAAGAGTTGACGGGAAAAATTTAAGGCCGTCCGTCATTTTGACGGGTTGAAAATTGGGCCATAAACCACAGCAGCAGTACGTCCTTAAGAATCTAGCGCGGCACTTTAAGAGAGAGACAAAGAAGAACAAAGTATTCCTTAGTTTAGTATCCACACATCGTTTTAGTATACATTTTTATAAACATATATTTATTTTTTAAAAAGTCAGCGAGAGAGAAGCCCGGTCGGGTCGGGCTCAGGCTTGGCCTTAAGATCTTACCTCTAGAAGCAGGTGACCTGGTCTGCCATTCATGTGGATGTTCCTTTGACACGTACCACCTAGTTAAGCATTGTCTTGTGCAATCTTCCAGCTCGTACTCCGTCTGCAATGTTGCCTAATAATCTTCAGAAACACAATCTCATCCTGTTGCACAATTGCTCATAAAACCAGAGTCGCTGGAACTCAAGGACTTCACCAATCCTCCGGTTTCACCCTCACCTGCCAGAGTTCCTCATTAGCTCTTCTACAAAGACACTGCAGATGTTTTTAGCCACCGTAGCGATAATTAACTATGCTACGGCCAGCTCAACTTGTTTCAGTCTTCTGGAAAACCTCGGATATCAGCCACCACCAGCTCTGCACCACCCGGACACCCCCTCACTGGATCGCCCAATCTTCTCGACGTTCCCTTGTATTTGCACCATGCTAGTCTGCTATCATTCACCATAACTATTAAGTGAGGCAGGCGGTGATTCAGGTGGTTGCGATCAAAGTGGACCTCTTAAACATCAGAGTTACAGCTTTCAGCTTCAGCTTCTTCTGCAGGAGGGCTCCCACAAAGTGTCCTCTTGAGATTGAAATAAATTAGAGAGGGAGCGGGCTGCGTTTCACTCGGTGCTGATGTCAGTCTGAACATGACTGATGTCCGGCATCTGGTTTAAATCTTTGCTTTGAAGCAGTTTGGGTCAGTTTGTCATATTATGTGACTGCAGGTCATTAGCTGCTGCACAAAGATAAAATATAAAGACTGTAGTAACCTCCGTACTGTTATGATGAATGGTACAGCCTGATACACACACACACACACACACACAGAGAAATGCTTCTCTCAGCGTTTATCTCAGAGTAATTAGCTAACATCTCCTCTCATCTCTCACCTCTTTACCTCCTCGCGCTCTCTCTGTCTTCCTGCCTCCATCCATTTCTTTTGTTCGTGCAGCTCCCACCTGATGTCATAATGACTCATGGGAGAGATTATTGACTTCCTGCTTTATCATCAGAATTCACCGCGTGGGACCGAAAACATTATACAATGATTGCAATGAAACTCCAACTGTGTCTCTTGAACAGAAATAATGATTAAACAGCCATTGTTTTGAGTCATTTTTCTGCACAGATATTTCACATTGCAGCAGCTCAAAGGGCGTCTACACTTCCCGGTATGGATTAAATGGGAAAAACCAGCAGGACAGGTTAAGTTTCACTGAGCTAAAAAGGGTGATCACACCAAAAAAGATATTATTCGCCTTCATATTCAGCGGTGACACTTGATTTCTGAACCTGGGCGGGTTTGTTGCCAGATTTCCCTCTTGGCAAAGATGATTGAGGACAGCAAACATCTAAAGATTGACAATGAAAACTGTCAATTTGATGAAAAACGGGCAATGGGCAAATGTTGATATGTCACCCTCAACCATCAACAGTGACCGCCAGAAACGTATGCTGGTCACACATTTGTTTGAGAGTTTATAGAGCAAACAGAAGACCCAGCAGCAAAAGGACGACTCTTCAACACACGCCGTCCTGACCGCCGTCCCCGCTGAGTTGAGCTGACCTCACCTTGTTGAACCCACGCACTCCCTATCGATACCTCCTATCACATTTATCAATGCTTCTTGCTGCTTGATAAAATCATCAGATTCACTCATCGATACCTTCCACTGTTGTATCAAATTATAGCTCTTTGTCATCGATACCCGAGACTGTGTGCATTCAATTACAAAGAAGATCGGATCGATAGCCGACAGCTACCGCAGCCAATCCTGAAGCCTCATCAATGCCAGCCGCCCGCCCTGACAAATGGTAACGCAGACAGATCAATAGGTTGTGCTGATGATAACGTCACCTCGGCCGGGTGTCACCGCGGCATCAGCAGACAGAGAATACACCGCCATGTTTTATTTATTTATTGTCCAGTTTAGTTTTTAGTCTTTGAATTATCAATTCATTTCATCACATTTTAGATATTTGCTGATTCTTGTCTCGTTTTCAGTAAATCTCATTTCTGTTGTTTTTTACCATTTCACCACCCTCGAACGCACAGTTTGCCATGGTTACATATGTTTTTCTTTGTTGTTGTTGCCTCAGCTGTTTTATTGCAGTTTCTGAAAAGTAACTGTAATCTGAGTAAACCAACGTTAGTACAAGGCTCCTAATGTTTATTTGTATCATTTTTTAATAATCTGCCACAGATAACCACGTTGACAACAAGCACACAAGAAAACAGTGAAACTGAAACGTCACACCGAGCAGAAGAAACACTTTTTAAAGTGAAATGATATCTGGAAACATTCACAAACAGCACTAAGCACTCTACTGTTCATTTATTGTATTTTTAGAAGAACATGTATACATCACTTACACCATAATCATGCTTGCTGCTTTCATACACACTTTCTCGTCATAGTAGCATAGAGCAAAGTTTGATTTCTGTATTTGCTATGCAGCTGCGTGCATGTCAGTGTGTTAATGAGACACTCACAGATATGTAGCGTGCTAAACATTATGTTAGTTCTGTCTTGGCGATCATTGCTGAAAGTGCGCGGACGCCTTTTTATCACTGCAGAGTTACCAAGCTGATGTGCCCTCACAGATCCAGAATAATGCAACCTCACATTCCTGATCATTCCAGCTCTTTTCTTGTTCAAATTTCTCAATTTCAACACAGTTTTCTATACGGGCATTGTTCGGTTCATTGGGAGCCCAGTAACTGAAATCCAAAAACAAAAAAATACAAACATTTTACAAACAACACATATCAAGTATTTGATTGACAGAAAACATCTCAGCTCAGGAATTACTGTCTAATACTGCTCAACACGGCACAGTGGTGCAGCTGGGCAATCTGGCTGAAACAATAAGATCTTTGTTTTACACCATGATAAAAAGGCTTCGCAAAAGGACATTAAATCTATTTAGTAATGCATCTGGCTCAAAAGGGTCTAGTATCTGAAAACTGGATTTAATACTTGTTGATTCACCCTCTTCTTCCAAACATGAATGAGAAATCCTGTTCCAAAACTCAAGAAATGCCCTAACTAGAGCCAGAGTCAGGGCTACGGTATGAAGGACTCATTCTAAGTGAATGAAAAAATCATTCCACCATAACTTCGACCCTCAAATACTTTCAACCTCCATCCCTTCATCCCTCGACCTTCATCCCTACTTCTCCCCTACAGGACATCATCTTGGTGCATTCTTTTTCATTGCTCTCCATAAACCTGTCTAAACTTAGATCTATATTGGCGTCCAAACCTTGTGGTCAGCGGAGTCCCATCCACCCATCTCCAAATCCCCTCTGTCTCGTTGTCAGTCAGTCCAATCCACAGGCGCCTCTGTAAACTTCTTAGGAAGTCCTTGTTGACAGAGAAACGGTCATCGACATAAGTACAATACAAAGAGTTACATGCTGTCCTCCACTTCAACACAGATTCACACACAACATGTATGCACAGTCAGACACATACCTGTTCTTCTTTGCTGTTGATAATCACCAGGTCTGCACCTCTCTGCTGACAGTCATCTCTACTTTGTTGCCAGGTCTTTGTCAGAGTAGAAACATAATAGAAGCTACCGCTGAAATACACGTATCCCAATCCTGTTTGTATTGAGAGGGGGGAAGTGAAACAACAACCTTAGTATCTTAAACAAAGTTGAAAATTGAAGCTTGGACAGAAGTCTTGCGTTTGGTTGGTTTGGGTTGAAACATTCTCTGTAAACATCCCTGTGCATATTTATTTTCCATGCAAAAGTCTAATGTCAAAGTCAAAGTCAAATGTTCAATATCTCAATATACCTGTGACTGTAGATGGACTGGAGGAGATCGATAGACGATAATAATAATAATACACAACACTTTGACTGTGGGGGCCAAAATGAAGAAGCTGAAGAGACCAGAGGACAAACGGGGAAGTGAAGGAACAAAGAGATGAATATTTTGTTATTGTGCCAATTACAATAACAAAACATTACTGACTAGTCCGACAGCAAGAAACACAGCTCACCATCTCTTTTATTGCACAAGCTCACCAACCACTAACAGTTAAATGTAGACCAGAGGCGTGGATGTATAAGGAATTGGATACTGTGTTGTGTTTGGAGAGTTGGTCAGTGGGACATGAAGCCAGGATGGTTTGATTCCCTAAAATTACATTCTGCATGTGCTTCTGCATCGTGTGGCCAGAGAGCACAGACTTCCACTTGCTGAGCCGCTAAATTCCAGTTATGCAATTTTATAGTGCGTCTCTCTGAAACTTTCCAAATGTTATTTGAACAAATGGATCAAATTCTGATTGACAAACAAGACAAGCCAGAAAATCATTGTAAGCTCATGGGGAGAAGTCTTTATGACCGGTGTGTATCAAATGACGGACGTCATTGCTGTAATTACACAGTTTGACCCCGATGACTTTGAAACCCAGCACACTTCTTGGGGGCTTACTTAAGAGGCATAGACCTGGTTACAGGTCTGTGAGACATCAAAAATATTTTAAATATTGTAACTTTAAGAAATTAATAATTACCTTTAAGTTTTTTCTCCAGATCATTTTTCTCTTTGGCCATGTCATCAAATTCCTTTTGGAGCTGGTCTCGTTCTTTGGTCAGGTTGTTGTAGCTGGTCTGTAACTGGTCTCGTTCTTTGGTCAGGTCATTGTAGCTGGTCTGTAACTGGTCTCGTTCTTTGGTCAGGTCGTTGTTGCTGGTCTGTAACTGGTCTCGTTCTTTGGTCAGGTCGTTGTTGTTGGTCTGTAACTGGTCTCGTTCTTTGGTCAGGTCGTTGTTGCTGGTCTGTAACTGGTCTCGTTCTTTGGTCAGGTCGTTGTTGTTGGTCTGTAACTGGTCTCGTTCTTTGGTCAGGTTGTTGTAGCTGGTCTGTAACTGGTCTCGTTCTTTGGTCAGGTCATTGTTGCTGGTCTGTAACTGGTCTCGTTCTTTGGTCAGGTCGTTGTTGCTGGTCTGTAACTGGTCTCGTTCTTTGGTCAGGTCGTTGTTGCTGGTCTGTAACTGGTCTCGTTCTTTGGTCAGGTCGTTGTAGCTGGTCTGTAACTGGTCTCGTTCTTTGGTCAGGCTGTTGTAGCTGGTCTGTAACTGGTCTCGTTCTTTGGTCAGGTCATTGTTGCTGGTCTGTAACTGGTCTCGTTCTTTGGTCAGGTCGTTGTTGCTGGTCTGTAACTGGTCTCGTTCAGAGTTGCCTTTGGTGTCTGTTTGGCACAATAACAAAACATTAAACACAGATTGTTAACCAGCATCACTTGGGCCTTTTTCAGCAGTACTTACACTGAGTTAGAGCGAGTCCGATCAGAAGGAGAAGACACAGCAGACACAGAAACACTGCAGCAGCTATAAAGAAGGAAGTCTTCTTCCCATCTACGAAGCCAGAAGGTAGAAGTCAGTATTTGCCATAATGTTCAAATAAAATCAAATTCAGTTTGTCCCAAAATTTAATGACAGCATGAATTGCAGTGAGATTTAGTATGTATGTCAATCACTCTACAAAACCAGTGACATTCACCTCAGCCTCAGGAAACATAGCATTTCCCGTGTTTGTGCGTGAACATAGTTAAAATATTTGCATGAAGCTGCAGTTAAGAGCATATAACAGTATGTGCATGACCTGTTCTTGTGCACGAGTGCAGTACCTGAGAGTGCAGGTCCAGTTTCTTTTTGCCTCTTCAGCCTGGTTCACGTCTTCATTTGCGTAAACATTTTCAGATTGCTCTGTCTTGCTGGCAGGGTTGTTGTAATGAAGCCCTGGTCTCTCTACACTGGCAAAGGTTTTCAAAGAGTGATCCATTATGATGTTCAAGTACGCCCAAACAGTTTGCTCAGCGTCTCGATGTCTTGAGGGTGTGCTGGATTGAGCTCAAACAAAACAAGTCCGGGTTTTAATAGCTGGCAGCACAATAACCAGACATGTGACATATTTGAGAGGAAGTTAGTGAAGTTGAGTATGTCCTATATACATGAACATTTCTGCATGGCTCATTGTTTTTACTTGTATTTCTGCTTTGCTGTCTGTCTACCTGTCTCATTCACAACAAATAGTATTTTTAGTCTTGTCATTATTACTACCTTTAGTCATATCTTCATTAAAGTTTATAGTTATAGCTTTATCATGAAAAACCTGGTTTGGTCTGTTTTTTTCCCCTTGTCACCGTCCTGAAGTGCTTGCTCATGGTGGGAGTTGTTGGGTTTCTGTAAATAATAATGTAAAATGTAAGAACAAGATAACTTCTATTGTGATTTGGCATTATTTAATTATTTGTATCATTTTAATGCTTCAAATTATCACCTTCCAGTGCAATAAGTCACATCTGCCACAAATAACCACGTTGACAACAAGCACACAAGAAAACAGTGAAACTGAAACGTCACACCGAGCAGAAAACACTTTTTAAAGTGAAATGATATCTGGAAACATTCACAAACAGCACTAAGCACTCTACTGTTCATTTATTGTATTTTTAGAAGAACATGTATACATCACTTACACCATAATCATGCTTGCTGCTTTCATACACACTTTCTCGTCATAGTAGCATAGAGCAAAGTTTGATTTCTGTATTTGCTATGCAGCTGCGTGCATGTCAGTGTGTTAATGAGACACTCACAGATATGTAGCCTGCTAAACATTATGTTAGTTCTGTCTTGGCGATCATTGCTGAAAGTGCGCGGACGCCTTTTTATCACTGCAGAGTTACCAAGCTGATGTGCCCTCACAGATCCAGAATAATGCATCCTCACAAGGCTGATCATTCCAGCTCTTTTCTTGTTCAAATTTCTGAATTTCAGCACAGTTTTCTATACCGAGAGAGTTCGGTTCAGTGGGAGCCCAGTAACTGAAATCCAAAAACAAAAAAATACAAAACTTTTAGAAACAACACATATCAATATTATTTGATTCAGTCAATAAAACACTGGTAACAAAATAAGAAGCTGCAACGACAGAACGTTCACAGTGGCATCATGGCAACAGAAAAAGGAAAGTTGCATCCAAACCTTGTGGTCAGCAGAGTTCCCATCACCCATCTCCAAATCCCCTCTGTCTCGTTGTCAGTCAGTCCAATCCACAGGCGCCTCTGTAAACTTCTTAGGAAAGTCCTTGTTGACAGAGAAACGGTCATCGACATAAGTACAATACAAAGAGTTACATGCTGTCCTCCACTTCAACACAGATTCACACACAACATGTATTGCACCAGTCAGACACATACCTGTTCTTCTTTGCTGTTGATAATCACCAGGTCTGCACCTCTCTGCTGACAGTCATCTCTACTTTGTTGCCAGGTCTTTGTCAGAGTAGAAACATAATAGAAGCTACCGGCTGAAATACACGTATCCCAATCCTGTTTGTTATTGAGAGGGGGGAAGGTGAAACAAACAACCTTAGTATCTTAAACAAAGTTGAAAATTGAAGCTGGACAGAAGTCTTGCGTTTGGTTGGTTTGGGTTGAAACATTCTCTGTAAACATCCCTGTGCATATTTATTTCCATGCAAAAGTCTATCTCTCTGCAAACTGTTCAATATCTCAATATACCTGTGACTGTAGATGGACTGGAGGAGATCGATAGACGATAATAATAATAATACACAACACTTTGACTGTGGGGGCCAAAATGAAGAAGCTGAAGAGACCAGAGGAACAAACGGGGAAGTGAAGGAACAAAGAGATGAATATTTTGTTATTGTGCCAATTACAATAACAAAACATTACTGACAGTCCGACAGCAAGAAACACAGCTCACCATCTCTTTTATTGCACAAGCTCACCAACCACTAACGTTAAATGTAGACCAGAGGCGTGGATGTATAAGGAATTGGATACTGTGTTGTGTTTTGGATAGTTGGTCAGTGGGACATGAAGCCAGGATGGTTTGATTCCCTAAAATTACAATTCTGCATGTGCTTCTGCATCGTGTGGCCAGGAAGCACAGACTTCCGCTTGCTGAGCTGCTAAATTCCAGTTATGCAATTTTATAGTGCGTCTCTGAAACTTTCCAAATGTTATTGCAACAAATGCATCAAATTCTGATTGACAAACAAGACAAGCCAGAAAATCATTGTAAGCTCATGGGGAGAAGTCTTTATGACCGGTGTGTATCAAATGATGGACGTCATTGCTGTAATTACACAGTTTGACCCCGATGACTTTGAAACCCAGCACACTTCTTGGGGGCTTACTTAAGAGGCATAGACCTGGTTACAGGTCTGTGAGACATCAAAAATATTTTAAATATTGTAACTTTAAGAAATTAATAATTACCTTTAAGTTTTTTCTCCAGATCATTTTTCTCTTTGGCCATGTCATCAAATTCCTTTTGGAGCTGGTCTCGTTCTTTGGTCAGGTTGTTGTAGCTGGTCTGTAACTGGTCTCGTTCTTTGGTCAGGTTGTTGTAGCTGGTCTGTAACTGGTCTCGTTCTTTGGTCAGGTCGTTGTTGTTGGTCTGTAACTGGTCTCGTTCTTTGGTCAGGTTGTTGTAGCTGGTCTGTAACTGGTCTCGTTCTTTGGTCAGGTCATTGTTGCTGGTCTGTAACTGGTCTCGTTCTTTGGTCAGGTCGTTGTTGCTGGTCTGTAACTGGTCTCGTTCTTTGGTCAGGTCATTGTTGCTGGTCTGTAACTGGTCTCGTTCTTTGGTAGGTCATTGTTGCTGGTCTGTAACTGGTCTCGTTCTTTGGTCAGGTCGTTGTGCTGGTCTGTAACTGGTCTCGTTCTTTGGTCAGGTTGTTGTAGCTGGTCTGGTAACTGGTCTCGTTCTTGGTCAGGTTGTTGTAGCTGGTCTGTAAACTGGTCTCGTTCAGAGTTGCCTTTGGGTGTCTGTTTGGCACAATAACAAAACATTAAACCAGATTGTTAACCAGCATCACTTGGGCCTTTTTCCAGCAGTACTTACACTGAGTTAGAGCGAGTCCGATCAGAAGGAGAAGACACAGCAGACACAGAAACACTGCAGCAGCTATACAGAAGGAAGTCTTCTTCAGATCTACGAAACCAGAAGGTAGAAGTCAGTATTTGCCATAATGTTCAAATAAAATCAAATTCAGTTTGTCCCAAAATTTAATGACAGCATGAATTGCAGTGAGATTTAGTATGTATGTCAATCACTCTACAAAACCAGTGACATTCACCTCAGCCTCAGGAAACATAGCATTTCCCGTGTTGTGCGTGAACATAGTTAAAATATTTGCATGAAGCTGCAGTTAAGAGCATATAACAGTATTTGCATGACCTGTTCTTGTGCACGAGTGCAGTACCTGAGAGTGCAGGTCCAGTTCTTTTTGCTCTTCAGCCTGGTTCACGTCTTCATTTGCGTAAACATTTTCAGATTGCTCTGTCTTGCTGGCAGGGTTGTTGTAATGAAGCCCTGGTCTCTCTACACTGGCAAAGGTTTTCAAAGAGTGATCCATTATGATGTTCAAGTACGCCCCGAACAGTTTTGCTCAGCGTTCTCAATGTCTTGAGGGTGTGCTGGATGAGCTCAAACAAAACAAGTCCAGGTTTTAATAGCTGGCCAGCACAATAACCAGACATGTGACGTATTTGAGAGGAAGTTAGTGAAGTTGAGTATGTCCTATATACATGAACATTTCTGCATAGCTCATTGTTTTTACTTGTATTTCTGCTTTGCTGTCTGTCTACCTGTCTCATTCACAACCAATAGTATTTTTAGTCTTGTCATTATTACTACCTTTAGTCATATCTTCATTAAAGTTTATAGTTATAGCTTTATCATGAAAAACCTGGTTTGGTCTGTTTTTTTCCCCTTGTCACCGTCCTGAAGTGCTTGCTCATGGTGGGAGTTGTTGGGTTTCTGTAAATAATAATGTAAAATATACGAACAAGATAACTTCTATTGTGATTTGGGCATTATTTTAATTATTTGTATCATTTTGTATGCTTCAAATTATCCACCTTCCAGTGCAATAAGTCACATCTGCCACAAATAACCACGTTGACAACAAGCACACAGAAAACAGTGAAACTGAAACGTCACAACCGAGCAGAAAACACTTTTAAAGTGAAATGATATCTGGAAACATTCACAAACAGCACTAAGCACTCTACTGTTCATTTATTGTATTTTTAGAAGAACATGTATACATCACTTACACTATAATCATGCTTGGTGCTTTCATACACACTTTCTCGTCATAGTAGCATAGAGCAAAGTTTGATTTCTGTATTTGCTATGCAGCTGCGTGCATGTCAGTGTGTTAATGAGACACTCACAGATATGTAGCGTGCTAAACATTATGTTAGTTCTGTCTTGGCGATCATTGCTGAAAGTGCGCGGACGCCTTTTTATCACTGCAGAGTTACCAAGCTGATGTGCCCTCACAGATCCAGAATAATGCAACCTCACAAGGCAGATCATTCCAGCTCTTTTCTTGTTGAAATTTCCGAATTTCAACACAGTTTTCTATACCGAGAGAGTTCGGTTCAGTGGGAGCCCAGTAACTGAAACCCAAAAACAAAAAAATACAAAACTTTTAGAAACAACACATATCAATATTATTTGATTCAGTCAATAAAAACACTGGTAACAAAATAAGAAGCTGCAACGACAGAACGTCACAGTGCATCATGGCAACAGAAAAAGGAAAGTTGCATCCAAACCTTGTGGTCAGCAGAGTCCCATCCACCCATCTCCAAATCCCCTCTGTCTCGCTGTCAGTCAGTCCAATCCACAGGCGCCTCTGTAAACTTCTTAGGAAGTCCTTGTGACAGAGAAGAAACGGTCATCGGACATAAGTACAATACAAAGAGTTACATGCTGTCCTCCACTTCAACACAGATTCACACACAACATGTATGCACAGTCAGACACATACCTGTTCTTCTTTGCTGTTGATAATCACCAGGTCTGCACCTCTCTGCTGACAGTCATCTCTACTTTGTTGCCAGGTCTTTGTCAGAGTAGAAACATAATAGAAGCTACCGCTGAAATACACGTATCCCAATCCTGTTTGTATTGAGAGGGGGGAAGTGAAACAACAACCTTAGTATCTTAAACAAAGTTGAAAATTGAAGCTTGGACAGAAGTCTTGCGTTTGGTTGGTTTGGGTTGAAACATTCTCTGTAAACATCCCTGTGCATATTTATTTCCATGCAAAAGTCTAATGTCAAGTCAAGTCAATGTTCAATATCTCAATATACCTGTGACTGTAGATGGACTGGAGGAGATCGATAGACGATAATAATAATAATACACAACACTTTGACTGTGGGGGCCAAAATGAAGAAGCTGAAGAGACCAGAGGACAAACGGGGAAGTGAAGGAACAAAGAGATGAATATTTTGTTATTGTGCCAATTACAATAACAAACATTAACTGACTAGTCCGACAGCAAGAAACACAGCTCACCATCTCTTTTATTGCACAAGCTCACCAACCACTAACAGTTAAATGTAGACCAGAGGCGTGGATGTATAAGGAATTGGATACTGTGTTGTGTTTGGAGAGTTGGTCAGTGGGACATGAAGCCAGGATGGTTTGATTCCCTAAAATTACATTCTGCATGTGCTTCTGCATCGTGTGGCCAGAGAGCACAGACTTCCGCTTGCTGAGCTGCTAAATTCCAGTTATGCAATTTTATAGTGCGTCTCTGAAACTTTCCAAATGTTTATTGCAACAAATGCATCAAATTCTGATTGACAAACAAGACAAGCCAGAAAATCATTGTAAGCTCATGGGGAGAAGTCTTTATGACCGGTGTGTATCAAATGACGGACGTCATTGCTGTAATTACACAGTTTGACCCCGATGACTTTGAAACCCAGCACACTTCTTGGGGGCTTACTTAAGAGGCATAGACCTGGTTACAGGTCTGTGAGACATCAAAAATATTTTAAATATTGTAACTTTAAAAAATTAATAATTACCTTTAAGTTTTTTCTCCAGATCATTTTTCTCTTTGGCCATGTCATCAAATTCCTTTGGAGTCTGGTCTCGTTCTTGGTCAGGTCGTTGTTGCTGGTCTGTAACTGGTCTCGTTCTTTGGTCACGTTGTTGTAGCTGGTCTGTAACATGGTCTCGTTCTTTGGTCAGGTCATTGTAGCTGGTCTGTAACTGGTCTCGTTCTTTGGTCAGGTCGTTGTTGCTGGTCTGTAACTGGTCTCGTTCTTTGGTCAGGTCGTTGTAGCTGGTCTGGTAACTGGTCTCGTTCTTGGTCAGGTCGTTGTTGCTGGTCTGTAACTGGTCTCGTTCTTTGGTCAGGTTGTTGTAGCTGGTCTGTAACTGGTCTCGTTCTTTGGTCAGTCGTTGTAGCTGGTCTGTAACTGGTCTCGTTCTTTGGTCAGGTCGTTGTTGCTGGTCTGTAACTGGTCTCGTTCAGAGTTGCCTTTGGTGTCTGTTTGGCACAATAACAAAACATTAAACACAGATTGTTAACCAGCATCACTTGGGCCTTTTTCAGCAGTACTTACACAGGAGAAGCTGAGTTAGAGCGAGTCCGATCAGAAGGAGAAGACACAGCAGACACAGAAACACTGCAGCAGCTATACAGAAGGAAGTCTTCTTCCCATCTACGAAGCCAGAAGGTAGAAGTCAGAATTTGCCATAATGTTCAAACAAAATCAAATTCAGTTCAGTGATTTTAAACTTGACTGGCAAATTGGTGCAGTGGTGAAGACCAGCTTTTATCACCTTAGGCAGCTGGCAAAGGTGAAACCTTTTATTGCACATAAGCACTTTGAAACAGTAATCCATGCCTTCATTACATCGCGGCTGGATTACTGTAATGCACTTTATCTTGGAGTCAGTCAGTCCTCCCTTGCACGTCTCCAGTTGGTCCAGAATGCTGCTGCCCGCCTCCTGACTGGAATACGTAAGGGGGAGCACATTACTCCTATCTTGGCCTCTCTCCACTGGCTGCCTGTGCACTTTAGAATCATTTTAAGATTCTTTGATTTGTTTTAAATCTTTACACGGTCTCGCCCCGCCTTACCTCTCCGAGCTGCTCCATACATACACTCCCGCCCGGTGCCTCAGGTCAGCTGATCAGCTGCTCCTGGAGGTACCAAGGGCTAAACAAAGGCTCAGAGGGGATAGAGCCTTTTCCGTTGCTGGTCCTACATTATGGAAAGACCTCCCTCTACACTTACGACAAGCCCCTTCACTGTCCATTTTTAAAACGCGTCTTAAAACCCATTTTTATTCTTTGGCTTTTAACCCAGTATGAGACCCTGTTTCTGTTTTATTATTATTTTTAACACTGTTTATTTTATTTTATATTATTGTTTTTATATTGTCTTTTATGTTTTATGTCTTTTATTTTATGTTTTATTTCATGTACAGCACTTGTGTCAGCCGTAGCTGTCTTTAAAGGGCTTTATAAATAAAGTTGAGTTGAGTTGAGTTGTCCCAGAATTTAATGACAGCATGAATTGCAGTGAGATTTAGTATGTATGTCAATCACTCTACAAAACCAGTGACATTCACCTCAGCCTCAGGAAACATAGCATTTCCCGTGTTTGTGCGTGAACATAGTTAAAATATTTGCATGAAGCTGCAGTTAAGAGCATATAACAGTATGTGCATGACCTGTTCTTGTGCACGAGTGCAGTACCTGAGAGTGCAGGTCCAGTTCTTTTTGCCTCTTCAGCCTGGTTCACGTCTTCATTTGCGTAAACATTTTCAGATTGCTCTGTCTTGCTGGCAGGGTTGTTGTAAATGAAGCCCTGGTCTCTCTACACTGGCAAAGGTTTTCAAAGAGTGATCCATTATGATGTTCAAGTACGCCCGAAACAGTTTGCTCAGCGTCTCGATGTCTTGAGGGTGTGCTGGATTGAGCTCAAACAAAACAAGTCCGGGTTTTAATAGCTGGCAGCACAATAACCAGACATGTGACATATTTGAGAGGAAGTTAGTGAAGTTGAGCATGTCTTATAAACATAAACATTTCTGCATAGCTCATTGTTAGGGTCCGAGCACGCACTTTGTGCGAGGCCCTATTGTTTTTCGAATGGTCATTTTCTTCCCCAAAGTAAATCGCATTTTCGACGGCCTATATGCACTCAAAAACTCACGAAAATTTGCGTACCCCCCCAAAGTCGGGCGTAAAATTACGTATTTTGGGGGTCTCGCACATGGACGTACAAAAATGGCTCTACAGTGCCACCTACGTTTCAGTTGTCGGAGTAGCCCCTCGACACGGTTTCATCCACGTGTACGAAATTTAGCGGGAGTATGTAACATACCGAGCTGCACAAAAAAGTCTCTTGGTGACCCGGGCTATAGTGAAGCGTACGCCGTCCATTTTGTTTCAAAGTTGGCGTTTTCGTGGTTTTGGGGTCATTTTTAGGGGTAGTATTTGAACAAACTCCTCCTAGAGCTTTCATCCTATCTGTTTGAAACTTGGCGTGTGTGTTCTTAAGGCCTTGACCATATATCGAAAATATTGACCATATCCACCTCAAACTAGGTGTGGATGTTGTCAAGGCCTTGCTGTTGACATCTGAGAAATAATTTAAACGTTTCATCAGAGGGCGTGGCCGTGATGGCGCGCCAAAGTCAAACGTGCCGATTTTTTCGATAAAATATGGAACTCCATTGACTTTTTGGGTGATTTTCAGGCAAAACTGTTGGGCTTTCATATACTTTGTCAGAGCTGTCTGAACCTTCTTGTGGTTGTTCAGGCCAATATTTTGCACAATTCGACTGCTTATTTGATTAGAGGGCAGGGCGAAATCACTCTATAGCGCCCCCTTGAATTGTAGATGAAGACATGACCTACAAAAAAGTCTCTTGGAGCAATGGGCTAAAATTGACAGGAAGCGAGATATTTAAGCATAAAAATCACAATTTTTTGCTGTTTTGGGGCGGTTGAGAAGGGGTCATATTTGAACGAACTCCTCCTAGGGATTTTGTCCAAATGACTTCAAACTTGGTAGTTACGTTCATATAGACTTCCTGACTAAAAGTTATCAAAATTATGAAACTGAGGAAACTGTGTGGGTGTGGCGCTCCATCAAATTTCACCCATTGATACAACATTCAAACTCCCTTGACATTTTGGCTGTTTTAAGGCAAAAGCTGTTGGGCTTTCATATACTTTGTCAGACCTGTCTGAAACTTCTTGCGGTTATTAAGAACAAAAAGTTCCAAAAGTCGGCTGCATAATTAATTAGGGGGCGGGGCGAAATCGCTCTATAGCGCCACCTTGAATTTTTCTTTGAGGCGGCCCCGCCACAATTTTGGACACAGAATTATGAAACCTCAGCTGAATTGTAGAACATGGCAAGACGTACAAAAAGGTCTCTTGGGGCAATGGGCTAAAATTATTAGGAAGGGAGATATTTAAGGATGAAAATCACCATTTTTAGTGTATGGGTCTGGTCCTTTTGAACTTCATCCAATTGACTTCAAACTTGGTAGATGTGTTCATATAGACTTCCTGAGTAAAAGTTAACAAAATTATGAATTTTGATGAAACGGTGTGGGCGTGGCGCTCCGTCAGATTTGACCGTTTGTCCCAATTCTGGCTGATGTGTGCGGTCAAGTGAGCGAAATGCTTTGAAAGCTTCGAAGGCTCGCGTGTTTTCCGCCTGGTGCCTTCCGACGTGCCAGCCCGTCGAATTGCGCGGGAGTGCGAGGGCCTGTCCAATGCTGCTTGCAGCTTTAATTTTTACTTGTATTTCTGCTTTGCTGTCTGTCTACCTGTCTCATTCACAACAAATAGTATTTTTAGTCTTGTCATTATTACTACCTTTAGTCATATCTTCATTAAAGTTTATAGTTATAGCTTTATCATGAAAAACCTGGTTTGGTCTGTTTTTTTCCTTGTCACCGTGCTTGCTTGCTCACGGTGGGTTTTGTTGGGTTTCTGTAAATAATAATGTAAATGTACGAACAAGATAACTTCTATTGTGATTTGGCATTATTTGAATTAAACAGAATTTAACTGAATTTCTAACCATGCCAATGCACAAATCATATATTCCTTGTTGTCATGGTAATTATGTGTTTTGTGTCTCAGTGACATCTGTGTTGTTCCCTTTACTTCTCAG
Organism: Nibea albiflora; assembly: GCA_014281875.1. NCBI lineage: Eukaryota > Metazoa > Chordata > Actinopteri > Sciaenidae > Nibea > Nibea albiflora. The sequence continues at coordinate 27,188,713 of CM024790.1, forward strand.
TAGACTTGAATTACTTCCCTCTTACCTCGGCTTCTGGTCAGTCAAGTGAAGTCAACTGAAAAGCAGAATAATGCCAACTTCCATGGCTGGGAATTTCAGCCAATCCAGACGTGCCAAACGATTTTCTGTTGAAATTCTCTACAGATGTTTACTTCATCAAATGTCCTGCACATGAATCACTGCCATCCGTGTTGGCCCTGATTGAATCCTTACCACACCGCCTCATATTTCTTCACTTGCTTGCCGCTGACTGTCCTGAGGCCGGCTGCTGTCTTCCTAGTCTTGTGGTTCGTCTTTGTTTTGCAACTAGCTGATGCTCAATCTCATCCTCTTCTCCAATGTCACTGTCAGACTCAAAAGCTTCTCTCTCTTCCAAAATCAACTTCAAGGCCTCCTGGGTGGAGAATCTTTTGGCCATCTTGATCAGTTGTGTCTTGTATCAGTTGTCATGGGAAAAGCTCTGTTTATTGAGCCCCGCCCAAAATTTGCAGCTGGGATAGAGTATGTGGATCCTGCAAGAAAGAGCGGGAAAATGTGCAGATGCAAGTGCTTGAATGTTGCTTCGACACACGCACACACACACACACGAACATCCTCTGTGTATTATATTGTAAATGTGTTGATATATGTTCTTCACAGAAAATCTGAGTCTGAAAAAAATAATAATAAATAATTGTATCATCTTTCTTTTGATTTAAAAAATGAAAACCGAACGCTACACAAGGGTTAATAAGACAAGTCTACAACACGCAGGAATGAACATAACTCTCCTGGCATGTACAGATAAGAGTTGATCTTAAGATAGAAAGGGCTCCACCCTCCTTTACCTGGTTCACCTGAAGAAAACCAAGAAATGCAGCCTATTGTTGTTTCACTGAGACGCGGCACAGACACAGAAAACACTTTAAAATTCATCATCAGAGTAGAAACACGACACTGATCGAGAACAAGAACCAGAAACAGGACAGAAACCCGGAGAAGAAGAACCTTCTCTGAGATGGAAGGAGTTTATTGACACCTGACTGGCTACCTTTTCTTTTTAGCTGTTCACCTGCTGTGAGAAAATGGCCTCACAATCAGAGAAGGATCTCTCCTGTACGATCTGCCACGACATCTTCAAAGATCCCGTCGTCCTGTCGTGCAGCCACAGCTTCTGTAAAGACTGCGTGAAAAGATGGTGGAGAGAGAAACCTATGGAGTGTTCGCTTTGTAAGAGAAGATCATCAAGGACTGATCCACCTTGTAACTTGGCGTTGAAGAACCTGTGTGAGACTTTCCTACAGGAGAGAGATCGGAGAGCTCAAGAGGCTCTCTGCAGTCTGCACTCTGAGAAAGTCAGACTCTTCTGCCTGGACCATCATCAGCCGCTCTGTGTCGTCTGTCGAGATTCAAGAGCACACACCAACCACAAAGTCATACCCATCGATGAAGCTGCAAAGGATCACAGAGAGGAGCTCCAGACATCCCTGAAACCTTTAAAAGAGAAACTGAAGCTGTTCGAACAAGTTAAAGGAAACTGCGATCAGACAGCAGAACACATTAAGGTCCAGGCCCGGCGCACAGAGAGGCAGATTAAGGAGAAGTTCAAGAAGCTTCACCAGTTTCTAGAAGAGGAAGAGGAGGCCAGGGTGGCTGCACTGAGGGAGGAAGAGGAGCTGAAGAGTCAGATGATGGAGGAGAAGATGGAGGCTCTGAGCAGAGAGATAGCAGCTCTGTCAGACACCGTCAGAGCCACAGAGGACGAGCTGAGAGCTGAAGACGTCTCATTCCTGCACAACTACAAGGCTGCAGTGCAAAGAGTCCAGCAGCGCCCCCTGCTGGATGATCCACAGCTGCCCTCAGGAGCTCTGATAGACGAGGCCAAACACCTGGGCAACCTGAACTTCAACATCTGGAGCAAGATGAAGGACCTGGTCTCCTACACTCCTGTGGTTCTGGATCCAAACACTGCTCATCCAAACCTGATCCTGTCTGAAGATCTGACCAGCGTGAGACACGGAGAGAGACAGACGCTTCCTAAAAACCCGGAGAGGTTTGATTCCTTCATCTCCGTCCTCGGCTCCGAGGGCTTCAGCTCAGGGACTCACAGCTGGGACGTCGAGGTTGGAGACAGTCCGGCCTGGGTTCTGGGTGCAGCTACAGCATCCTTCCAAATGAATAAAGACATAGACTCACAGTCTGGATTATGGAGAATACTGTATCATCGAGGTGAATACTCAGCATGCTCACTGCCAGGTCCAAACACGGTTCTGTCCATGAAGAAGACCCAGAAGATCAGAGTCAAACTGGACTGGAACAGAGGAACTCTGTCGTTCTCTGATCCTGACACTGACACACACATACACACCTTCACACACACCTTCACTGAGAAGATGTTTCCATACTTTAACACGAACAAAGCGTTGCCTCTGAAGATATTACCAGAGCAAGACTCTACAAAACGCAAAGTGAGTAGCAGTTGGTGGCCTTTCAATTAATGTAACAGAATATCATTTAATGGGAAGATTGCTTGTTGTGTGTCTGATGTAACTGTTTAATCATCATTAATGAATCTTAATCTATGTATGACTGATTGAACTTTGACTTTTAATCAAATATTTTCACATTTTCATCTGTATGTATTATTGGGGGATGACCCTTCCTCTAGTACAACCCTCCGGACATATTTCAACATCTTTTTTTTTTTGTATAAAAATAAAATAAACGGACAAATAGCCATGAAACTTTCTCTGAACATTCATGCTCCTCAGGGGATAAACCGTGTCCACTCAGTCGCTTGTCCTGTTGCACAACTCTCAGTCAGAAATGTCAAATAGTCACGCACATAATCATTACAAACACCGGCTCAGTATATTCATGCTTACCAGAGGACAAACCTTTTGATTATTTTATTAAACTGTTGTTTTTTATCTCAGCGATATTATTTCCTTCTGGTTTGTCGCACAGAAAGTTACAGTTAAAGTGCAGACTGATTTGAGTCTGTGTTAACTCAACAATAATACATCTTTGCTAAGAACATTAAGAATTATGCTCAGTTACATAACAAGTGGATTAGTTCAACTAAAACCTGCAGCCGTGTTGATAAAGCTGCACCATTATCCAAGCATCTCTTCAATGTTAATGTCAGCCTGTAAGCTGATTGGGGCCGGTGCACCTGTAGTCAGTCTATAACTTCCAGTGAAAACGAAGAGAAACCTGATCCTTCATAAAAGGGCAGCACAAAGCTCCGCCTCTTACCTGACTCACCTCACCTGAGACGAACCAAGAAGTGCAAATTATTATTCTTCAACTGCGGAGAGACGCTGAGAGACGCTGAGAGACGCTGAGAGACGCTGAGAGACGCTGAGAGACGCTGAGAGACGAAGGCAGGGCGCTGACTGGAAACACGGTGAGTACTTCAATACTTAAAAAGCGCATGAGAGCTACAAAAAAGAATCAAGCTGTGTGAGCTGACTTTTATCTGCGTACTGACTGTTCTTCATCTTCACTATAGACAGAAGATGGCGTCTCCGTTAGAGAAGGATCTCTCCTGTCCCGTCTGTCAGGACTTCTTCAAAGATCCCGTCGTCCTCTCATGCAGCCACAGCTTCTGTAAATTCTGTGTGCAGAAATGGTGGAGACAGAAACTAGTAAAGGAGTGTCCAGTTTGTAAGAGGAGGTCTTTACTGAGTGATCCACCTCATAACCTGGCGTTGAAGAACCTGTGTGAGACCTTCATGCAGGAGAGAGATCATAAAACTTCAGCGGGATCGGAGGCTCTCTGCAGTCTGCACTCTGAGAGACTCAAACTCTTCTGTCTGGACCACGAACAGCCGGTGTGTCTCATCTGCAGGGATTCAATAATACACAACAAGCACAGATTCAGACCCATCCATGAAGCTGCAAAGGATCACAGAGAGGAGCTCCAGACATCCCTGAAACCTTTAAGAGAGAAACTGAAGCTGTTCGAACAAGTTAAAGCAAACTACGATCAGGCAGCAGAACACATTAAGGTCCAAGCCCGACACACGGAAAAGAAGATTAAGAAGCACTTTAAAGATTTTCACCAGTTTCTAGAAGAGGAAGAGGAGGCCAGGATCACTGCTGTGAGGAGGGAAGAGGAGCTGAAGAGTCAGATGATGAAGGAGAAGATGGAGGCTCTGAGCAGAGAGATAGCAGCTCTGTCAGACACCGTCAGAGCCACAGAGGACGAGCTGAGAGCTGAAGACGTCTCATTCCTGCACAACTACAAGGCTGCAGTGCAAAGAGTCCAGCAGCGCCCCCTGCTGGATGATCCACAGCTGCCCTCAGGAGCTCTGATAGACGCCACCAAACACCTGGGCAACCTGAACTTCAACATCTGGAGCAACATGAAGGACCTGGTCTCCTACACTCCTGTGGTTCTGGATCCAAACACTGCTCATCCAGAACTCGCTCTGTCTGAAGATCTGACCAGCGTGAGACACGGAGAGAAAAAGAACGTTCCTAAAAACCCGGAGAGGTTTGATTCCTTCGTCTCCGTCCTCGGCTCCGAGGGCTTCAGCTCAGGGACTCACAGCTGGGACGTCGAGGTAGGAAGCAGTCCGGCCTGGGCAGTGGGAGTCTCAGCGAAGTCTTTCCAGAATAATTCAGACGTGCCGTTTGGATCATTCGGAATCGTGTTCTGTGACGGTGAAATACGCGACAGCCTCGGATCCGGATCAGCGTACTGTTCTCCAAGTAAAGAAGAAGCTCCACGGGATCAGAGTTCATCTGGATTCTGACAGAGGAACCTTGACATTCTCCGATCCTGACTCTGACACACACATACACACACACACTTTTAAACACACCTTTACTGAGAGGCTGTTTCCATACTTTAACACCAAAAACAGACGGCCACTTAAAATACTGCACATCCCTGTCTCTGTGAGCGTGAAGCAGTAGCCAGAGTCAGACAGGAGGGACAATAACCTGAGTGCTGATGGACATGAAGTGTTTTTTGTTTCTTGGACTTGACCTCAGTTTACCTGCTCTCACTTGACACAGTCGGCGTGATCTAAAAATGTGGAACTGGCAGTTGGTCCAGTTGATCAGGTTGAACCAAACCTTGTGGGTTTCCTGGAAGTTTTGACCTGAACAAGTCGGGACGAGGTTACAGCACAGTACAGTCAGTTTGTCTTGTTTTGGTTGTGTTTTATTTTTATCTGTTATGGTAACATTTTAGTTATGCCTGCCACAAACTTAGAAACATGCTCGAGAGAGCGCAGCTGTCGGTGACAGCATCAGGATTTTACACTGAAAAAGTTACTTAAAAGTTGTTTGGGGTCGGCATTATGTATTGTTGTCATAGAAACCTTTGTTAGGATTCAGGTTCCTGCTGTTTTCCCCTCTGAGTCATGTTTGTCTCGTCTGTCTCTTCCTGTTTGTGTGTGTTGTTGTAATCACAACCACAGCCTGCACAGGACAGAAAGACGCTGTGTATCCGACGCTACGACCAAACTCTGTTTGTCTCATCGTCCTCGCTGCTTCTTGGACTTGGTCGCACGTCCCCAGACAGATCACAGTCCACTCTCTTTTTAATGACTGTTCATTGATTTCCTGTTTGCATATCAGGTTAGCAAAACAATTTAAAGTTCATTCACACATGTGAAACAGTGAAGAACTAATAAATGAGTTCATTAAGGACATATTAACAGAGTGGCATTGTTGCTGTTTCTTCCAAATGTGCAGTTAAACTGGAGGTAAATGTGACACAGGTGAGTCAGTCTACCTCTGACTGCATGATTACTCCAACATGTTCATCTGAAGGATCTGCTGTGAAACCACAGAAGAAGAAGTTATATACCTTTCCATTGTGTGTGCAGAGCGAGGCCGCTCATCCTCTGACCTCAGCCACTGCAGTGATGATTAGGATGGCGCCTTGGCAGCAGGGACGGGGTCGTGATGCATAATGAAATACCTGATGTACAAATCAAACAGATCCAGGCCGACTTTCTCAACATGGAGCCTTTCACTTCTTATTCTGTTAGCGGCGGTGACAAAACAAAGGAAGGTGAAGCTTTGTCCTCCTCGCCTTCGCCGCTCGTCGCTGTCAGGTTGCATTACGGGCAGCAGGTCGGCTTTTTAAAGGTGACCGCGACCTGCGGAGAGAGCTTCGGGTTCAGTTTGTCGGCGGCTCAGGAGATTTAACCTGCAGCTTTAATCACTATCGAAATCGGCGGCGGCGGCTTCCTCCTTCACGCTGGGTGCGAACGGGACACTTTCCACTAAGAGCAGCAGTAGTACATCGCAAGATAAACTCAGGGTCAGAACGATTCTACTGTACAGAGGTATTATCATGTCAGGTTTTATCTGTGAAACACAGAATGGCAACAACATTATGCTGATGGATGTAATCAAGGTTTTAGGGTTAGGTTACCATCATTTCTTAAACCGTCTGAACCCTGAGGGGCGTAAAGATCAAGATCCGTTGATCCTTGAATGAGATTAACATTTCTTAATCTGCCCTCCAAAAATCATTTATCCCGTTTTAGTCATTTCCTTAAAGAGCTTTCCTTGAAACGATGCATTGACACGACAGAGTCAGTGTAGCATCAAAATGATTTCAGATCTGTTATTTTATGGTTAAAACATCAAAGTTATGCAACTTCATGTCTTCACTGGGAACCAGCGGGGCTGAACGACGCAGACAAACGAGATCCGGAAATGACGTGAATTTTTTCTTTTCCGCGCAAACAAACTTTTTCGAAGGAAAAACACAGCAGAAAGAAGAAAAACAGAACAGACTCTATCAAATATCCAAGAACAAACAGACGAGGTTCAAACCAAAATGTGACGCCACAAAAGCAAGAAAACAAAACAAGACAAAAGCTGCAGTGACCTGGCTGCTCTCAGATTTTGCAGGAAGCTGCTGCTTTCAGGGTCGAGGAGCAATGACAGCAACAGCACAATTATCTTTTCAGTTTTTGACCTTGGAACAGCCAGAAGTCTCTGTTCTAAAGGCCGGAGGCTCCTCCAAGAGGTCAGGAGCTTCACCGGGTACACAAACAAACTGCTTCACTTCTATTGTTGTTGGAAAACTCTATAAAGTGTCCTGGAGCTTCTTATTACCTGAACTTGCATCTCAATTTTATCTTTATGTTTTACAGACTTGGGTATCCTTCAAATATTATTTTGGTTATTTGGTTATTTCACATGTAAAACAGCTGATGTCTGTTTCCTGTGAGAATTTACTGCTTCAATCATCATCATGTTAAACTCAATGTTTTAATCGTGTTGTAGTTCTCCAGATCGTGCCGTCTTTTGAAGGACCGTCTCGTCTCGTCTCGGATCGGATGTTTTCTCCATCTCGGCAGTCTCAGCCAATCCAGAGGAAACAGGTAGAGAGTGGGCGGGCTGAATGAGTTGCTCAAATGAGCCACCTGTGGCGGCACCTACCTGTCACAACATAGATACTTAATCCTTGAATCTGTTGTTTTTCCTCAGGTAGCAAAAAGAACTAAAGCGAACAGTATCTGGAACCTGTGCCACCAGAATTCATTCGTTCAAGCAGATGGAAACAGAAGCAGCCACTTTCTGATCATCAGCGTGTTTGGATTAAATGTTCTACCGCTGAGATAAAACACGTTCGTGTTCATGTCGCAGTGCTGCTCGTGTGTGTGTGTGTGTGTGTGTCACCAGGCTCTGTCTGTGTGCTGCTCGCACTGAGAGCTTCTTTCTTTGTATCTCTTGAATGCTAAGAGGCGCCCCGTGTCTGTGGGTGCTCGATTCAGGTGAGGAAAACAGACCCTGACAGTAGTAACACTCGAGCTTGAGTTTGCTTACCGAGTTCTGCATTTCAAACCACCTGTTCGAGTCAGCACGGGTGCAGGTAGAAAACTGCAGGGACAAATTCAAAGTGAAGTGAAGTCTAATTAATATATATATTTTTAATTTCTATTCATCTTACCCTTTGGTTTTTACTTTGGGGTAAAGAACTTTACAACTTAGTTTTTGAAAAAAGATTTGTGTTAATTGTAACCACCAGCCACACACTCCTGTAATCTGTGTGCACCAGTTGCTTCACTTGACATTTTGCCTGCAGCATGCACCAAATGTGCCGTGCAGACCAGAACAAGCAGTCCAGGATGTGAGGATGCTGCCGGTCCAGGGAGGCCGTGAAAAGCTGCTTTGTGGATATCTTGAAAAAGACTGCAGCACAAGAAAGACATGTTTAAGATGAAAGCCAACATCTTCATGTGGAAGCAGATTAACAGATTGTATGACTGTTCAACTACGTGGACTGCAAACTAAAACCAGAACGCAATGCCAAAACCTTGGTGCTTCAATTCTGCAGCCTGGAAAAAAAGCTAAATCTCTGCTTCTCCAGCATCAGTTATAATATGATATATTTTTTGAAAAACAGCTGTCAGGTTTAGACGAAACTCGCAGAGCCAAATCTTACATAATACTTTACACAAAGCAGCTGCACCTTCACCTCTGTGAGTGAGTCCCACATTAACGTCTCATGCTCTTTCATTCATTCCACCGTCTGAATAAAACATTCTCAGTGTTGAAAACAAGAGAACTTGTCCAAAATAGCAGCTCCCTCCTCGCCTCACCTCTGCCCGGGATCCAGCTTCTTCTCCGCGCTCTTGTTGCCTCACACGATGTTCGTCTTGGAAAGATTTAATTATTCAGTGATGTCGTGGGAGCTGGAGGAGACGGTTTGATGCTCGCTCTGCTCGTATGAATTAAGAATCCGGCGAGGTCACGAATGCACAATGACCTGCTTATGAGTCTCAAGGTTGCTGTGTGGCGAAACAGACCCATCAGCGCTCATTAATAAATGTATTGATCTGGCATGCTGCGAGACTTTGAAGGTCAATATGCAGAGAGACATTCAAGGATGTTAGACGGAGGGTTGTGCGTGCGCGACCTTGCCTTGCATACATATTCCTCATATTCTATTCAAGTATGATGATGATGATATTGATCTCTTGTGTTCTTCAAGCATGGAAACACTGAAAAGTCTGATTCCACATACACTTATTTGCTATGATTACATTACTTATTAATTAACAGCCGAACATCAACCAGGTCAGCAGCAGCTAATATTACTGACTAGTCCAGCAGCAGTCAGCCCAGCTCGGCGTCTTTCAGCCTTTTATTTCACCAAGCTCTCACCAACCAACCCAGCTCCAGTTCTGGCATGACACTGGCTCAGCTCTCCCTTGAAAACCTTCTCTTCTCCTCCTCTGTCCGGAGGACATCAGAGGGAAAATATATGATCCAGTTTCACCAGAATCAGTGAAATAGTTGGTGGTGGTGGTGGTGTGTTGCGATGATCGTATCCGGAGCTCAAACAGACGTACGAATGACACCCGTCACCTGATCACAGGTCAGTGCAGATCAACAGGACTCCAAATCTGTTATTTCATGGTAGAAATGTTACAGACTCGGATAAGAAACGTGCTTGATTAAAGAATGTGAACGTACTGGAAAAGAGCCTGTGAGTGAACGTACAAAGATGCAAAAAGAAAATTATACATAAGATGTAATGCATGAGGACAATGACGATAATGCTGTCTGGTAATTTTGGTCTTTGATCCAGATCACAGAGACTGTGTATGAAAGAAGAGCACAGCTTCAAACAAAGGACACCACGGAGGATTCAGCGGCAGGTATTCACCTAACCTCAGAGGAATACACACGCCGTGATGTGCATTACATGTATATTTATGGAAGTCACTCTGAATTTCCTTTTAGGTTTGACTCCACGCGGGAAACATGCAGGTGCAGTATACATATTTTATCACCAGTGGGTTATAAAATTATCAGCAGTTAAATTGTTACTGATTCAGCTTCAGCTGAGGTGAGCTGAGGTGTGGCCGTCACTGTTACCGCTCCTGAAGAGCTGGACGATCCCACGCAGTGCGGCCCTGCAGTCCACAGGATGCTTGTTAAAGTTCAGACAGCCAGCTGTGTTTGCCAATGGTAAGTATTTCATTCACTTGTTAACATGAATAGTTTAACTACAGAGAGGGTTTAGCTGTTTAGCTGCTTTCTTCACCAAACAAAGGTGAAATATTTTGAGGAGCTTTATCTTCAATGGAGGCCAAAAGCAGAAATGATTGCTACATGTGAGGCGCAGCCTGTTAAATCATCCACCTGCCTGTTCATACATGTCATTCCTGCAGCCTGTTTATCTGCACACATCAGTATAATTAATGCATCAGATGTCACAGACTTGGAACGCAGATACATTTGGCTGTCAAAGAGCCGCTCGCTGCGGTTAAAAAGTCTGACATGCCACAGAGACACACACACACACACGTGTAACAAACACACACACACATACGTGGCTGTCTTCCACGGACGCTTCAAACACACAAGAGTCTGGACAGCGCGCGCTCAGACTCAGACTGATGTGCAGCCCGTAATCTTCACGACAGCTAACATGTCTGTAATTACGCAGCATGTGTCCACGGCGACCATTAAAAGATCTGAGACAATTACTTCAGCTGTCAGCTGAATGTTCATCTGCTCCACGCGGATATTCACTTCACGACTCAATCATGATGAATTTATTCAGATACACTCCTCTGTATACACGCGGAGACGTGCTGAAATGTGTCAGCATTAAAATTTCAGCATAAAACCATCAAATGTGAGTATTGAAATGACTTCTCATCTCGGATCTCATAATTGTTTTAATGCTGATTGAAAGGCTCGGCTTCAGTCTCCATGGACTGTAGATGCACACACTTCCATGGCCTTAATCACCACAGCAGTGATGCTGATTTGGCCTCTGCCTGGATCAGGAAAGCAACAAATACATAAAGTCACGCCTCCAAAGGAAAGCACCCTGGTTGCATCCTGATCACATCAGCTACCCGCTTTTAACCACTGCTACTCCGAGCTATTCCCGGATGGCCGAGCACCTCGCCGTATCTCTAAGGCTGAGCCTCGTTCTTTCGGTCGCTGCTCAAAGCTCGTGGCTGTAGGTGAGAGTTGGAATGTAAATGGACTGCACCAGAGCTGCACCTCAGGCTACGTTTTATCGCGAGATACTCCTTCACTTCCTTGAGGCTGCAACTTCACCCGTTACCCGGAGGTGACGTTCTCGTGTCACGGATCACAGACGAGCACCAGGTGTTCAAATACAGCATTTAAGGTTAGTTCTGAGTTGGTAGGTGGAGGGACGCAGCCGGTCTTTTGGCACCAGTTCAGTATGTTGTTACCAGAATGTTAGTAAAAGGTTATTAAATGGTTCTTAAAGGGGATCTCTGGTTTTACTGTCACCAACTGAAGAAGCTCTTTATTTTGCATCAACATCACCGTCACTTTTATTTTCCTGTGTGCAGCAGAGCATTTGAGAGCATGCATTAATAAAACTGTGTGTTTGACTCACTCAGTGTGCATTTCAGGGCCTTTCTATTAAGAGTCGCAAAGTATGAGAGGAGGGAATGGAAATTTCTACAAAATCTCCACCTGATTTATTTAACCGACTGAGAGCTGTAACAGAGAAACTATCTCCTGGAATTTAATGTGTTGGGAAAGACAGGTATAAAATCTGCTGCACTTTTATCAGACACGCTCAGAGGGAGAGAGTCAGATCCAAACAGAGAGAGTAATCTCCCCCACGGCGTCTCCACTTGCTTCTTTATACCCACCAGCAATGAGCTTGGAGGTCGTAACTTAAGATTTATGCCCCCCCACCGGCAGCCCCGGGTCCACTTTCTCAACTATGCTGGCACCCGGACCGACCAGTGGAAGTACGTAGTGCATCAAAGGTTCCCTGTAGAGTTTCTGTCCTCTGGAAGTGTGACGCAGTCTACAAGTGGAAGTGATGAACCAGGATGCTGCAGTGTGAGATGTAGAAAGATGTAGAAACAAGGCTAAAAGACTTACGCAGAATTAAGAGCGCGGCCGAAGCGGCACCGCCAGGATGGCGACAATCAAAGCCACCACCCATAAGGACTGATCTCTGGCTGGCTTCCCACAAACAAGGGAACACTACCGATACAAGATGATGTTTTTATTGTTGTGATAAGAGTCCAAAAGCAATATTTCAATTTACCGACATCAGAAAATGATTCACCTGCATGTGAACGAGAGAACATGGATGAAAACTCTCTTGTCTTCTTGAACTTTGTGTCCTTTTCTCTTCCTCTTCCTTCATTCATCACATTGTTTCAGGGTTCTCGACGTTAGCTCTTTCTTGTTCTAATATTAAGGCGTTTGGTGTCAGAGTGCAGCTCGGTGGCTGGAGTGTAAAGACTTCCTCCTCCTCCTTCTCCGTTTTGTCCCGCTGAACTTGTACAACAGCAATAAAAGAAAAAAAGTATGAAAGCGGTCCAATGCAGCGGTGATGAATCCTCATATGATAGCAGGGTTCAACAACAGTACTACATTCTCATCCATCAGCCTCTGCTGATGTTTGAAACTGCTGCTGTGAGCAGAATCCCACCAGAAGCCTGATTCATCGAACACCCATGAAGATAAATGCAACATTTTTCAGGTTATGTATTCATAATTATAGCTACAGAGTCATAAGTTTAAATTAAATTAAAGCAACATTACATTACTTGTGATTTAGCTCTCTGTTACAGAGTGTAATACGCACACAGCTGTGTGTGTATTTGTTCTGATTACATTACTTATGAACAACGACGGCTTTTCAGCTCGGCACCGGGGTCCACTCCTCATCAACATTCCCTGTAAACGTCCTCTTCTTCTTTCTGGTGGTCCAAAACGCCTGTGGTACAAACACTAACACTCCCCCGGTGCTCTGAGCTCACAGTCCGGGAAGCCCGGCTAACAAACTGAGCTAACAGCAGCTACAGCTGTCAGCAGTTTACTTCACTGTCCATCATAAACTCTGTAAATCACAGAGAGCAGCCGGACATCACTGGACAAATATGATCCAGTTTCACCAGAATCAATGAGATAGTTGGTGGTGTGTGACTTAGTGCTCATAGAACAAACAATAATGGGCCGACTCATCCGAGCGCTGCTGTAAACCTCCATGGGATGCCTTTAACTTTGATACATGGTGCTGTATGTGAGCCTGTGAGCGCTAACATAACGATCCATGTGTTTGTTTCCAACCCGTCTAATCGTCTGACTCATTTCTGATGACGTCCAATTTGAAGTCATCCAGCGGTGCGTTTGGAAAGCTCACGTACGCAGCGCACGAAGCCGGTGGCAGCGGCACAAAGAAGGCCTCCTGTCAAGCAAACATGACAGGCGATGACAGTCACTGCGAGGCTGATGAATAGTTTATTACCTACCTGCTGTCAAACAGGAAACATCCATCTGCAGTTACACTCAAAACCAACTTAAGGTCATTCAAAAAAGATAAGTCTTTTTATGCATCTTAATATTTCAGAGTCATTTTTTTGTTCTTTCATAATTTAGATCTGATTTTCTGTCTCCACCTGAAGTCTCGGGGCTCTGCATCTGTCTGAAAAGTTTCCTTTATGAAGTATTTTTCACTTCATTTACATATTTAAATACACGATTCGGGTGATTAATTCCTGCTGTCAGTCAAAGTTACCTGCATGAATACAAACATTCCTCTTTTCAACATCGCACAACAGGACCTGCCACTCGTTTGAGAGTGAAATCAGCCTTTGTCTCTGTTTGGATTACAGTTTAGATGCACTGCCAGTCAGGACTATTACATATCGAGGACACACTCTGCACCTTTAATGTTAGCGTGTTCAAAACATGCATTTTAAAAACAGGATAGAAAATATTAAAATACAGAAATTTGGATCAAAACTGACAGAAATGTTCGTTTGAGCAGCGTTGACTAGTGATGGGCTGTAATTTATTTTATGCTGTGCTTCCATCTTCTGGAGGTCTCGTGTACAACACTCCTGTTTGGGATTGTGATGCAGGAATAGAGCTGTTAAAGGTTTGAGTCTGACTTCAGTTAATCAGAAGCTGATATGAAGCTTCACTGGTCCTGGTACTGATCATTTCCCAACTGAAAAATAACACTCAGACAAGGAAGAGAGCTCCGTTTTAGTTTTATTATAGCCTGCTGCTGCTTAACAGGTTTCATTTAGTAATTTAGTGAAATGTTAACTTCTTAGACTGAGAAAGAAACAAAGAAAATGTGAGATATTATTATTATTTGGCCATAAAACAGTGAAAAATCCATCACAATGTCCCAAATCTGAAAACTGACATCTTGAAGTGTGTAATTGTGTCTAAGCACCAGAAATATTAAATGTATTATATTAAAGAGTCAGAAACACTGACAGTGCTTTCATTTTACCTTTTTGTTCAAATTCAAAGTGTGAATAATAATAATAAGTCTTATTAGCAACATATGACTGAACAATAAGAAGTAATTGGCAGATTAATTAACGACTAGAAGGACTACTCTTTACATTACAGCCTACTGATTAATGAGGTTTTTTAGGGGTTAATTAAGTGTTTTGTTTTTATTGACAGTGTGTTAACTTGTTTGATCTAGAAAGACAAAGTAAAGACAAATATAAAGATGAACTCATGCTGTCACCTGTCTGTGTTTAAATAAAGTTTTCTCCTTCAAAAGTTATTCGGGGTGAGTGTGGAGACGCTCGTGTCCTCAGATGTTACACGTGAAGACAGCTTTAAATAGAGCCATAATAATAATGATGATGTGACAGTATATGATCAGTTAGAACAGTTTATAACGGGAAATAAAGTGTGTACAAGAGTTTCTGTCGTGTCTGCTGTTGGTTGTTATGTAGGTCAAACGTTCTGGAGTGTCGTAAAATCACCTTCAAATCTGATTTATGACAAACAAACTGATGAGAGCTGAAGCGATTTAATAATAAATAACACACGTGACTGTTTTAAATATTCACACTTTGTTTCGTAATACGTTACAAAACGAGTAATCGGTTGTGTAAATTCAACTTCGATCAAGTCAGCCGGAGTCAGCGCGGAGATGTAGTTCCGGTCAGTGGTGAGGACTACCTTCAAAATAAGAGCATCGACTGGACACTGCGGGGCAAAGGGAAAATACAGAAGGCGAGGTGTCTTATATTTATTTATATTTTGAAATATTTGAGAGGTGTTTATACACTTCTTTATATGAGGATTATCTCACAATTTAGTGTGATGATAAATAGTTATAAACAAAGCTGTAATAATATTGATTTATTTATATGGCAGCTTTAATGCGGTATAAACATGCAGTCGGAAGAGCTTCAGAAAACAAAACAGTAAAAACAGGACCCGATAATAAACAATAAATAAATACAAAGTCATTTGGCCACACAATGATAAAATGTTATACGGAATAAAAAGGCGATGAAAAATAAATAAACATAAAAAAACAGGATTTAGGCTGTGGCATACTGGCGATATGATGGAAACAGACCTCTGGTTTTATTCTGACTGTCTCTGTAAATATAAGACAGCTCACTTAACGCCGGGTGTTATTTTTTATTTTGAAAGTTCACACCGGAAGCAGTTGGTGTTCGGCTCGCGGCTCTGGTCTCGAGAGCTCCTCTCAGCTCGGAGAAGAACTGCAGAGAAGATGGCGGCGCTACGAGTCGCGGTGCTATCGGGGAGCGGCAGGGCTCTCCTGAGCACGCCGAAAACGATCAAGACCCCGAAGGTAGGTCGATGGACGAGTGGCGGCTCTCTCACCCGGGACAGAGCGAGTTCAGGGCGGGTTTAATAGAAAAAAACTGTGCTGTGGGGCGACCTGGTGCTGAGCTAATGCTAGCCTGGCTGCTGTCAATGGGGTGAGACAAGGTCACTCGTGTTCACCGCGTGTTTTTAGGACGTCTCCTCAACGGTGGCACCGGCTCACCGGGTGTTTTGTCATACAGAGACGGACACGGCGTCAGTTACCGTTAAAACCCGACTACCGGTCTCTAAATCTCGGGAGCTGCCGCTGTATGTGGCAGGCTAACTCGGTTAGCTCGGTCATGACCACCCGGCGAACGGACAGACTCACTGAAAACTGAACTTGTTGTTATATATACGTTATTGAACGTTACCGGGGCGATGACACACACACCTGAGTGTGTGTGCAGGTGTTTCAGCCCCGACAGGAGGCACGTCGACGTCATATTTTGTCTCGTAAGTCAAACGGCTAACGAGCGTGCTAACGGGTTAGCATTTCAAGGACTGCGAGGACTTCCGGTGATGAAAGCCGTTTACTGCCGTACCCTTCATGTGTCAGCTGTGGACGTGTCCCGGGACCCGTTTAAACTCACACACACACACACACACCTCTGCTAACGTGTGTGAGGTTAAACGTCCTCGTGTTATTTTCACAGTGACGTCAGCTGTGACCTGCACGGGGACAGATTCACCTGAAGCTGCAGCAGTTGTACCAAAACCTCCATCAGCACAGAGTGGCCTTGTTTAGACGGCTGCTGATCGATCTGCTGGTTATTTTTCTGATTGATCGATGACAGTGGCACGATGATGGAAATAGTACTGGTGATGGTAAAATAGGTAGAGCGGGTTGTCCACTGATCAGACAATCGGTGGTTCGATCCCCGGCTCCTCCAGTCTGCATCCTTGGGCCACAGAGTAGCTTGATCTCAGGTTGGGAGATGGAGGTCGGGGATGTTGTCATGTGACCCTCCTCCTGCCTGGTCAGAGGCAGCTTCATGAGGACGACCAGCCGAGCAGAGGATGGAGTTACGCTGACGTGCATGCTCAGATGTGAGAGTTTGTAGTCAGTCCTAACTCGCGGGTGGACGAGCCACATGTGGCTTCCAGAAATCAGGAATTCATCAGCAAGTTTCATCGTTTTTATGAGCATATCTTTGAAAAGACGTCAGATGTCGTGAATAAACTCCTGCGTGCTGCACTGTGATGATTTTAACTCTCTAACCGCTGCCTTCTTCTTCTTCTTCTTCTTCTTCTTCTTCTTGCTCCTCCGCAGGCAAACATGTCCTTCGCCAGCCTGCCGCGAAACAAGAAGGTCGCCTTGACGACACTAGGAGTGGTCGCGGCCGGCGGTGCAGGGCTCGCTCTGATGCTGCACCAGTCCGTTAAAGCCTCCGACCTGGAGCTCCACCCGCCTCAGTACCCCTGGAGCCACGGCGGACCGCTGTCCTCTTTGGACCACGCCAGGTATGACGGACGGAGACATTTGTGTTGTGGCACCTTTTAGAGTTACACTTTATCCAGGACGACAACGTTTTCCTCTCTGTCGCCCTGCAGTGTTCGTCGGGGGTACCAGGTGTATAAGCAGGTGTGTTCAGCCTGCCACAGTATGGAGTACCTGGCCTTCAGAAATCTGGTGGGAGTGTCGCACACGGAAGCCGAGGTCAAGGCCCTCGCTGAGGAGGTGAGGCTGTCTGTCTGTGTGTGTGTGTGTGTGTGTGTGTGTGTGTGTGTGTGTGTGTGTGTGTGGATAAGAGTCTCTCAGCTGGTAGTGACTTCCTGTTTCAGGCCGTACCTTTAAAGGTTTCTTGTGTGTGGTGTTCAGGTCGAGGTCGTGGACGGACCCGATGAGAGCGGAGAGATGTTCACTCGGCCAGGAAAGCTCTCCGACTACTTCCCAAAGCCCTACCCCAACGCTGAGGCAGCCCGGGTGGCCAACAACGGAGCCCTGCCTCCAGATCTCAGCTACATCGTCAACGCCAGGTACGTCCTGAAACACACACCACCTCCACGGTTAAACACCACACATCTGTGCATGTCTGTGTTCACTCGTGTCCTCCTGCCGCCCGCAGACACGGAGGAGAGGACTACGTGTTCAGCCTGCTAACAGGATACTGCGAACCTCCAGCGGGAGTGACCGTGAGAGAGGGACTCTACTACAACCCATACTTCCCCGGACAGGCCATCGGCATGGCCCCGCCCATCTACAACGAGGTGCTGGAGTACGATGACGGTGAGGAAAAACTCAGAGTCACCAAAAAATGACTTTACTTTAATATCACATCAGTCGTTGCTGTAGTAATAAAATAATATATATAGTTTATCATTGTGCTGATGGTTGTTATGTGTCTGTTGCCATAGGAACCCCCGCCACCATGAGCCAGGTGGCTAAAGATGTGTGTACTTTCTTGAGGTGGGCTGCCGAGCCAGAGCACGACCAACGCAAACGCATGGGACTTAAGGTACGACACACACAGACGCACACAGACACACACAGACACACACAGACACACACAGAGACACACAGACACACACAGAGACACACACAGACACACACACAGACACACACAGACACACACACAGACACACACACAGACACACACACAGACACACACAGACACACACACAGACACACACAGACACACACAGACACACACAGAGACACACACAGACACACACACAGACACACACACAGACACACACAGACACACACACAGACACACACAGACACACACACAGACACACACACAGACACACACAGACACACACACAGACGCACACAGACACACACAGACGCACACAGACACACACAGACACACACAGAGACACACAGACACACACAGAGACACACACAGAGACACACACACAGACACACACAGACACACACACAGACACACACAGACACACACAGACACACACAGACACACACACAGACACACACAGACACACACAGAGACACACACAGACACACTCAGATTAGACTGAATACATATTTAAAAATGTAAATAATTTATCTGAGCTGATATTCGGTGCCAACCTTTGGTACATAAAAACAAGATATGCTATGAAACGGCTGCTTTTAAAAAGATTCCAGCTTTAGCCTTTTCTAAGAATAATCTCGACCCTGCATCAGAAACTGAGACCGGCCGGTTCGCAGTTCTTTCAGTCTCCACAGGGTGATCACCAAAGCTGCAGTTCATTGGTTAGAATGGTCGACTCGAGCGGCCGCACAGATGTGACAGAAAGCGCAACACGGAGCTTGTTGTGTGAATAATCTTTGCGTCTCTCCTCCAGTTGCTGATGGGCTCGGCCATCTCGTCCCTCTGCTCTACTACTTGAAAGAGACACCGGTGGTCCGTGCTGAGAGCAGGAAGATCGCCTACAGGGCCTCCCAAGTAAACGGAAACAAAACGCACCCCTATTGGGCCTAACACTACCAAAAGAGGGGCCGCGTTCACGACCCCACACACTCTCGTCACAGCAGTAACATGGACAACGGAACAAATGAAAAACACACATGCCTTTCTGAGGACAGGGTTAGAGATAACAGTATACATGTTTATCCTGCAGAGAAATGCCTTCATTAGAACTGTGACAGCTTCTCCTCCATCTGGAAGCTCGTGGTGCGAGTTTGTGTCAGAGAGTTGTGGCGTCCTTGAACGCAACCCTCAGCAAAGTTTTATGCTTGTTGTACGACAATCACGTATCAGACACTTGTCACGAGCGCAGAGTTGATCGATTGTCCATCTTTGTAAGATACTCAATAACCACACGAGCGCTGAGAAATGGTCGGCCATTAAAGTTTCAAACATCTGGGTGTGTAAATCCTTCGTCCCCTGTCCAGATCAAACGCAGCCTCTCAACCTGTTTTACTGTACAAAATAAATTATCTTAAAGGAAACTGTGTGTGCCACTTTGTTTTGTTTAAGCAGCCGTACACACACACACACACACCTGCAGCCTCCATCCTGGTAACACACAGCGTTCCTGATAAATCCAAACAGATGTGTGTGAAGTGTCTGACCTGGAATCTTCCACCAGCCACAGAGAAGATGATGCTCAGTGATTCATGAATTAGATCATAGTTCATGTTGCTGTCACTGCTGAACTCCACCTGCATCAAAAACTTGTTGGAGAACATGAATCAGTTCTTTCAGTCTCCACTTGGTGTCTCTGAAACTCTTAGTGACGGTGCAGATGGGAGCTCACGTCATCCCACAAACCAGGCACAGGTTATATGACCAATGTAAAACATTTTACCACCCAACATTCTGTAGTTTTCTCTTGAGCTCTCTGCTTTGGCGGCCGCAGTGTGTTGCTGAGAGTCTCGCCTTCACTGGTTGTTTATCTCAGCGTGCATACAGTGTTAAAAGTTCGAATCTGCTGTATTTCTGCCTACGGACAGTCTGAGTGCTGCTTTGTCCAGTGGAGCCAAAAGGTTAATTACAAGTCTGCATTGAAGGGGGCGTCTACATGCTGTCTGCACCAAACGCTCGCGCTGAACTCTGAAAACAAGGTCGCTGCATACTCGGGCAGGACCAGCAGAATGTTTTCACAGCTTTAAAAAAACTCAAAGGTCGGATTTCTTTGAATGCTCTTCAATCCACATTGAGAGTCCAGCAGACTGAATCACTTTTGTCCCTTAAAAAAGAGCTTTTTAACTTCAATGGGACCTTTCCTGGTTACATAAAGAACTTTATAAGGCAGGTTGTAATACCATGAAGTAACACACAGCGACATATACATATACAGTCTGTCACAAAGGCTGTGAAATGAGTTTGAAACAGCTGACGGACACTGAAACTTTCATATTTGCCCAAAGAGAAAAGTGTCAGGTGGTTTTAGGCGGAGTTACAGTCTTCCAGGTTGGATGATAAAGTGTTGTCTCCCTCTAAAACCACAAACTGTTGTTTACATGTCTGTATTCAGGTTAAAGCTGCGCAGCATGTCAGTCAGTGGAGCTTTAAAGGTGCGGCAGCTCTGACCCTGTGACCGATACGAGGCAGATGACGACCTCTCCGTCTCGTACTCGAGTCCACTTCCCAAAGTTTGGAGATATTCCTCCACCCGCACTCATCCTCACATCCACCCTGCCTTTCACTGAGGGTTAAATAAACAAGTGTGTGTTAGTTTAAAGCTGCTTCAGGCGCTCATTAAGAGCTAATCTGCTCCTGAAAAGGTTTTTCCTCCCCGCTGCTTCGACCTGCATTCAGACGGCGCGAGCTTCATCTGCATCACAACACACACACAGATTAGGCTAATGGCATTAGTGGATCTCAGCGGATCATTACTATTGCCATCGTTATCATCGTTATTATTATTGTTATTAGATTGACTTGCAGCAGGAGGACGGACGCAGCGTGAGAAACTAAACTGATTTTCTACTTTGGTAATCCAGAAGAAAAGGCGGCGGCGGCGCTTTGTGTTTGTGTGACACCTCGTCCTAATCTCACACATGCACTCATCACATGAGGGAAAACACACACTCACACACACACACACACACACACACACACACACACACACACACACACGGCTGCAAACTTCACAAATACTCTGTTTTTGCAGAGTTGTAGCATTTGATTGTGAAACTAAGTAAACTAAAAATTTAAATATGCTGTCCCTCAGTAACACACACTCACACACACACACACACACACACACAGGGCACAGATTAGCTGCTGTATGGAACCTCAGGGAATCTCATTCACATGGAAAAAGCCACTTCTTAATTCTAATTGGTGGCCAGTTGTAAATCCTCCACTCCCATTTAAACCAGCAGTCAGCAGTTTGTACTCCTGCGGCTTCACATGTGCCTCACACTTCAGCATCCCTTCACCTGCTCAGTGGATTTCAGACCGCAGCTCCACAGTGAAGAACCAGCAGCCCGATCCGGACTCATGGAACTGTTGTCTTCTTCTGGCCGTCGTCATCAGTAGCTTTCTGCTCTCGGCCTGTTTGTCAATCGGTCGATTAGTCGGTCATTATCAGTCATTATGGCGTCCACTCTCGCTCCTGTGACAGAAGGAGGAGACAGGCCGGCGTTCTCCATCGAGCGGATTCTGGGTTTGGAGCTGGAGAGACCCGGAAACTGTCTGAAACTCCACCGACCGTGGACAGGTGAGGAGCAAAACTTTTAGATCTGAACTTTCTGTGCAAGTAAAGCAAAGAGTGAAGCACCGAGCGCCTCGTGTCTGTGAACTGTATGTGAACATTCAATGATCTTTACTTGATTAAATGTAAAAAGATACTCGAGCTCAGCTCAGAGTAAAAGATGCTTTTTGAAATGGAATTTAATTCATGTGTATTTTTTTGTAAATCTTCTGAGTTCAGAAGATTTTTATTGATATCATCCCCAAATTCTCGCTCAGACATTTTCAGGTCTTTTTCCGAGTCACTAATTAATTCCAGCCCTCCTATAAATCAACCAGCTGACGGCTGTTTAAATTCACTTCTTTTGAATCTTCTTGTAATAAATATTTATTCCTTTTCGTCTGTTGTCACAGAACAAACTGGTTTTCTCAGTCAGTTTCTGTGTGTCTGCATGATCAATCGATTATTGTTCCATTAATCTCAACTGAACTGAAAAATAAAAACTTAAACTTATGTGAGTGTCTCATGAACCCGAGGGATGAAGCACATAACAGGTAATAATGATCAATTAATCTGTTGGGATCCGGTGGATGGCTTGATGTGAGATATATTCTTATATTTTTATGTATCCAGAGATCGCAGCAGAGAAGGAGAACGCAGGAAACAGCGTGTGCTTTAAACACCATCATCATCCTCAGCAGATGAAGTCTTCCAGGCCGACGTCAAACTGGTACATCGGACGCAGGCCACGCACCGCCTTCACCAACAGACAGGTGATCAATCCATCAATCTGTTCATAAATCATTCAGACAAATGAATCCTAATAAAGGATTCTTTCTTTTATGTGAGCTGAAGTCTTTAGTTTGTTCATCTGTGTGTGTGTGTGTGTGTGTGTGTGCAGGTGAGCGTACTGGAGACAGTGTTTCAGGTGAACTGTTATCCAGGTATCCAGCTGAGGGAGCAGCTGGCAGGGAGACTCGACCTGGACGAGGACAGAATACAGGTTTGGATCATTTACTCTCAGCTGAAGACAGACAGGAAATTAAAGGCGGTGTGAGGGTGTGTGTGACGTGCAGAAAAGGGACAGCGGGTTGGAATCGAACCTGGGTCGCTGCTTACGGGTACTGCCAGTGACGGTCAATAGAGGGCGATGTGCAGCAGTCAACAGACTCATTAACATCTCATTAAATATCTGAAATAAGCAAATGAATAAAAGAACCAGCGTGCAGGATCTCGTGACATCTAGCATGGAGTGTTTGTTTGTTGTGCTTCCTCTGCTGACATTCATGTTTTTCTGCCTCTCAGATCTGGTTTCAGAACCGGCGGGCCAAGCTGAGGCGTTCCCTCAGAGAAACCCGTCTGCAGCTGGTGCAGTCAGCCGTCGCTGACCTCGGGGTCAGACATGCACGAGGTGACCAGGAGCTCACCCAGCGACTCGCCTCCCGCCTCCAGCTTGAGGTGGATGAAGAGGAGGAGTGACGATGAGGATGATGAACTCTGTGAACATTTATCGATCCGTTTCTATCAGCTGGTTTCTTTCTGCTTCCTTCTGAACGTCATGAGAAGAAGTGAAATTCACAGCCACAGTTCAACTTAATATTAAAGTCTTTATGTGAATATGATTCTGTTTGCTAACTGTACAAAGTCTAAAACTAATTAAAATAATATTGGAATCTTTAGTCTGTCTCATGCGTGACTTCATCACAGTACACGGTCACAGTTTGATGGCTGTTACATGGATGAGTCAGATTTATGAAAATAAGAGTCACACGACAACAGCTGCTCAAAGCATCAGTATGAAATATTTATATTATTACTGATATATTTCCCAACGCAACTGTAAACAAGGAAATACGTACCAATATTTATTTTATTTTTATTTTAACTTTCTCATTTATGTTTTTACTGACCTGAATACATTTTATTTTCTTTTTTTAAAAGAAAATAATTTTTTAAAAATTATTATTTATCTATTTTTTGTTTTTTCATTTATTCATAGTGACCTGAATGTAAATAGATACCAACAATTAATTTTATTTTATTTCTATTTTTTATTTTATTTTAAGGTGACTGAACACACACTGCAGCTTCAACTTAATATAAATGTGTTTTATTTTATTATATTTTATTTTTATTTAAAGGAAATTGAATCTAAATACACACCAACATTTTATTTAAATACATTTTTATTTTATATTATATTATATTTTATTTATTTAAAGGTGACTGAACACATACTGTAGCTACAACTCACAGCAGTAGCAGTAGTAGCAGTAGTAGCAGTAGTAGCAGTAGTAGTAGCAGTAGTAGCAGTAGTAGCAGTAGTAGTAGCAGTAGTAGCAGTAGTAGCAGTAGTAGTAGTAGTAGTAGCAGTAGTAGTAGTAGTAGTAGTAGTATTGGTAGTAGTGCGAAGTATTTTTTTTATTTTTTGTTGCATTTTTTAAACTTTATTTTTTATTTAAACAAAAAAAAAAAAAAGAGCGACAGAGAAAATTACGCGGCCGGCGCTGATTGGTCGAGCCTGGCCCCGTCGTTGTGCGTGTCCCGGAAGTGAAAGCGTAGCCCCGATGTGTGTGTGTGCAGCAGTGTGTCGGTAACAGTCGGTGTGTTTCTCGGTGTCTCGGTGTGTGTCGGTGTTCTCTGCTGAAGATGGACACGCTGAACAAGCTGAAGCAGTTCGACGCTTACCCGAAAACTCTGGAAGATTTCCGCGTCAAGACGTGGGGAGGAGCGACCGGTGAGAGGCTTCCATTATCGGACACACAGCCGCTGCTAGCCGCGGCGGCTAACAACAAGGCTGCTGACTGACTGACTCTTTATTTCATTTAAACCGACAAATATTAGAAAGAAAACACAAAGTTAGAGCTTCAGCGTGAACCTGAGAGCCTGAGCAGAGACACAGAGGACAGCTTCATTAACGCAGTGATGCAGAGACACTCAAACATCTGATTTATGTCACATTTATTATATTAACTCACCTGTTAGGCACGAGACCGCCGAGTTCACCTGTTAACGAGCTACAAACCGGGCACACTTCATATTATTATAGTTATATATTATTATTATATTACTGGTTATTCATATTACAGATCAGCTTCAGGTTTCACATAATGAGACTGTACTGATGTGACTGAGGACTCTGTGTGTGTGTGTGTGTGTGTGTGTGTGTGTGTGTGTGTGTGTGTGTAGATTAAGTCCACTAAACATTCATCATAAACCAGAGCGGACTTCTTCAACCTCTGTGGGCCGCCCAGGGGTCACGGACCCCGAGTTGAAGACCCCTGAACTGAAGTGTGTGTGTGTAATACGCACACAGTATACAGTAGATATATAATGCTGATCACGTAGAGCCGCATCGATCAGTCGATTAATAGATGAGCTGTCAGCTGACTTCTCACACGTTTCCTTTCTTTGCTTCTCTGTGACGCTGAACTGAGCGTGGAGACCTGAGGACGTCAGTGATCAAAGATCAACGAGCGATGATCAGAGATCAACGAGCGATGATCAGAGATCAACGAGCGATGATCAAAGATCAACGAGTGGTGATCAGAGATCAACGAGCGATGATCAGAGATCAATGAGCGATGATCAGAGATCAACGAGCGATGATCAGAGATCAACGAGCGATGATCAGAGATCAACGAGCGATGATCGTGATCGATCGTTTTCACCGTCTCCTGATGTTTTTATGTCTCAAACGACTCCCATCGATTAACCGGAAAAAATCAAAGTTACCTGCAGCTTTTTTTTAAAAGTTCAAACTTCATCAGGATCCCCACAGAGGGCGACACACACACACACACACACACACACACACACACACACACACACACACACACAGACACACTCACAAACACACACAAACAAACACACACACACACACACAGAGGACAAAAGAGAAGTAAAAACAGTCAAACAGCAGCAGACAGCAGAAAGGACGACACAATACAAAGGTTAAAGAGTCAAACACACACACTGCTCTGTGTGTGTGTGTGTGTGTGTGTGTGTGTGTGTGTGTGTGTGTGTGTGTGTGTGTGTGTGTGTGTGTGTGTGTGTGTGTGTGTGTGTGTGTGTGTGTGTGTGTGAGACGTTACCACTTTTGGTCGGACAAAACAAGACGAGTAAAGACTTTGTAGAAACGATGTGACAGTTTGTTTTGTTGGTGTGTGTTAACGTGACATCACGTTGGACTGCAGACTTTCTTATTAGATGATCATAATTATGAATATTCATCTTTTGTGTCTGTGCAGTGACCATCATCAGCGGCGTCATCATGTTTATCCTGTTTGTCTCCGAGCTGCAGTACTACCTCACCAAAGAGGTGAGTTCACCTGGCCGCTTCCTCCTCTAGAGGGCAGAATACTGCAGCTGACGCTCGCCCACAGCAGCACGTCCACGTTTCTCACACCGCCTTGTTTATTATTAATTATGCAAATTACACAGAAGCAGGTGATATTTTGTCTGCTGACGATCTGAAGGGATCAGACGTGAAGGTCTGAACGTTGTTTTGTCACCACGTTTGACGCGCGGCTCGCCTCCTTCACGGACGCTTCACTCTGCCTTATGAACTGACAGACTGTTACTGACACTGTGCGTTTACTGCCAGGCTGACAGCGTAATGCTAACCTTTCCTCTGACACACAGTACGTGGCTGTTAATTAGCCTTCAACCAGGACGTGAGCTTTGTTTAAGTAAAGGCTGCACAGACGATGTGCTGCTGTTTGCTCTCACCAATAATAATCACAATAAAGAAAGCCTGTAGTAAACATGAAGCAGTTTGACGTCCTGTCAGACCGGTCGGATCGGTCCGCTCAAACAAAGAAACTGGCGACTCGAGCTGAACGTGTCGCTCACTCACAAAGATTCAAAGCAGTGACGGAGGCAGCGTGTTAGTTTGAACCACGTGAATCTAAAAAACGAGCGATTTGAGTTGCTATAAAACTTTAAAGTCGTCACACAGAATGAGAATAAGAACCAGTTTAAACACGGAGAACTGACGTGTGTCAGGCTCAGCCGGTCTGAAGGCCGATCCAGAGCGGGCACAGTCAGCACGTTGAAGTCTGAGGGCTGTGTTGGTTCTGTACGGGTCAGAAGCTTTGAGATATGTGAAGAGGCCGGACCACAGAGAGGTTCAGAGGGACTTTGAAACTGATCCTGAAGTGAACGTGAAGCCGCTGTAAGCACGAACATCAGGTCATGTGCTCTCCATTCTTTAGTAACCGGGCCGAGAGATGCCTGTGCAGTTACAGTGACCCAGCCTGGATGATATCACTGCATGTGTGTGTGTGTGTGTGTGTGTGTGTGTGCGTTGACTGAAGGTCTGAATTAAAATGTGTGTGTTCTCTGCAGGTTCACCCCGAGCTGTATGTCGACACGTCGCGAGGAGACAAACTGAAAATCAACATTGACGTCATCTTCCCTCACATGCCGTGCGCCTGTGAGTAACGCCGCAGCCTCGCGCTGATGAAGCTAACGTGCTAACGATAGATTATGAACCAGTAAACAGCTCCTCCTGCTTCCTCCTCCTCCTCCTCCTCCTCCTCCTCCTGCCTTCCTCCTCCTCCTCCTGCCTTCCTCCTCCTGCCTTCCTCCTCCTCCTCCTCCTGCCTTCCTCCTCCTCCTCCTCCTCCTCCTGCCTTCCTCCTCCTCCTCCTCCTGCCTTCCTCCTCCTGCCTTCCTCCTCCTCCTCCTGCCTTCCTCCTCCTCCTCCTCCTCCTTCTTGTGCACTCAGATCTCAGCATAGACGCGATGGACGTGGCCGGCGAGCAGCAGTTGGACGTGGAACATAATCTGTTCAAACAGCGGCTGGACAAAGACCTCAAACCTGTCACTGTGGAAGCAGAGAAACACGGTGAGCCCTGACGTTACTCTGACGTCTGACAAAGAGACACACGATGATGCAGTCAGGTTGCTATGGGAACCGTTTGAAACCCACGAGGTCAAAGAAACGAAATCATTGTTGTGGGTTGATAAACACAGTCTGTGTTTGCAGAGCTCGGCATGGCTGACGACGGTGAAGTGTTTGACCCCAGCACGCTCGACCCAAACCGATGCGAGAGCTGCTACGGAGCCGAGACCGAAGACCTCAAGTAAGACACCAAAACACACACACACACACACACACACACACACACACACACACACACACACACACACACACACACACACACACACACACACACACACACACAGAGGTTCAGCTCTGGCTTCCGTTGTGTCTGTCTGTATAACGCTGTGTTAACCTGCCTCGCCTCTGCTCGCCGTTCACACGCTCAGGTGCTGTAACACCTGTGACGACGTGCGCGAGGCGTACCGGCGGCGAGGCTGGGCGTTCAAGAGCGCCGACACCATCGAGCAGTGCAAGAGGGAGGGCTTCTCGCAGAAGATGCAGGAGCAGAAGAACGAAGGCTGCCAGGTTTACGGCTTCCTGGAAGTCAACAAGGTTGAGTCAAGTTTTTACAGACATCCATGTTGTTTTTATTGACTGGATTCATCTCGTTTGACCCTCCTCTACCTCTTCCTCTTTGTCTCTCAGGTGGCAGGAAATTTCCACTTCGCTCCAGGAAAAAGTTTTCCAGCAGTCTCACGTCCACGGTAAGAACCCGCAGTGTGTCCCACAGCTGCTCACACACCACACAGGAGCGTTCAGATGTTTTTGAACACCCCTGCGAAGCTTCTGATTTAAAGACGTCCTTCAAGAAAGACATTTAGGTTGGCTGGAAGCTGAAGTCAGGGACAGTCAGGGACGGTCCGGGACAGTCCGGGACGGTCCGGGACAGTCAGGGACAGTCCGGGACAGTCCGGGACAGTCAGGGACAGTCAGGGACGGTCCGGGACAGTCAGGGACGGTCCGGGACAGCCCGGGACGGTCCGGGACAGCCCGGGACGGTCCGGGACAGTCCGGGACGGTCCGGGACAGTCAGGGACGGTCCGGGACAGTCCGGGACGGTCCGGGACAGTCAGGGACAGTCAGGGACAGTCAGGGACAGTCCGGGACAGTCAGGGACGGTCACGCTCTGTTTCATCACTCTACAGTTTGTCTTTGAGTGAGACACGAGGAGTGTGTGTGCCCTAACACTCCTCTGACAGTCACTTACAGGGTGTTCAGAAACATTTGACTGTTCAGTGTTTGTCGTCCCAGCGTCACGTTTCTAACTCACACAGACTGAAGTGAACATCCACCATCAATCACAGCTCAAGGCTTCACAGTCACAGCAAACGATCGATCAGCGTTTTTTTGATTCAACGTGTTAAAATGAATTTTTATTTACAGTTTAAAAAAGCCTTGATCTTTGATTTTGAGATGTTTTCACGTGTTCTGCATGAAACTCATCAGCAGAGTTTGACTGAGGCCTGCTGGATGTAACCGTCATGGAGGACGTGATGCAGCTCTGTGACTGAACTTCACTCCATCTGCTCGTTGACACTCACATCTTCAGCCTCTCCTCTGTGTTTGTCTGCAGTTTGATTCATTTCTCTAACTGCTGCCGTCTTTTCTGCTCTGCCTTCATCGTCTCAGTTTTCCTCTGTATTATCTCCACTTGCCTGCTCAAAGCTTCCCTCGTGTACTCACTAAACCGGAGCTGGAAATTAACCGCAGCCAGCCAACCAAAGCTCAGATAAATCTTCTCTAACGGCCACTCCGGAAGGAAAAGTGCCACAATTTATCGTCCGCTTCTAATCTGGACAAAACATACGACGGCTGCTAAAAACGTGGCCGGTGAGTTAAATCAAAGCTGAAGTCTGAGCTGCGTCTGGTGCTGCTGTTAGTTCCCGGCGTCCTCTGGTCTCTGGCTCTGTGACGAGAGACAAATGAAGTCATTTGTTGTGTTCGGAGTTATGTTTGAGCGATCGGCAGCAGAAACAAGAGACAAGAATCACGTTTTTTTTCCTGAGGATTTGACTGTAAATGAGGCTGCGGCTGACAGGAAGCAGCTCCATCCTCATTCTGCTCTCAGAGTTAAACTCTGCGTCTGTTTTGGGGCTGCACCGTCACCCCTGACAGAAGTCACACGGAGCAAATTTGAACATTTGAGTTGAACCTTTAAAGTCTTTTCCAAAGCTGCGTCCTCTTCATGAAACGTTCTGTCCGTGTTGTGCAGCCCCTGCTGGCTTCCTTCTCCCCACACATCCAACAGTACATGGTCTGTTGTCTTACCTGCATCATCACAGTGACTCTTCTCTCTTCTTTCTGCAGTTGCACGCTTGTGGAAAGTAAGTGCTTCTTTAATTTCGTAGCTTTTCTTATTATTGTTGTAGAAATACTTGACAGACGAGCAGCCACACAGGACAGCATGCGGGGAAAGTTACTTTGGTAGGCAGTGAAGATTTTAAAATGCTGAAGGCGATCGTGATTTAAATCCAGCAGCTTGTTAACTTTATGTTTGTTATGAAGCCTTTTAAATATCACTGCAGTGTGACTGTGTTCACTTTAAAAGGTGCCTGAAGGAAAGCATGTCGACACTGCAGACGACTTCTCTCATCACACACAGCTCGTGTCTGTCACTGAGCTCCATCTGTAGACAGCTGCTGAACGTCTGGTGCCGTCATCCAGAGTATGAACTCGACCAAACTGACACCAGAACCAAATCTCTCGTATGCAGACTTCAGTCACAGACACACAGAATACAGACGGCAGAAAATCTGAGAGTCCGTCTGTTAGTTTGTTGTTTAGCTCAGCTTCAGTGTGTTTTCTCCTCCTATGATGGTGTCATCTCATATTTTAAGTGTCAGTACTTTAATCCAGGCAGACTGAACATCTGCTGCATATTTAAAAAGCTGCATGAATAAGTCTCATGAAATGTCGTCATGCTGAGAAAGACGTCGGAGTCATCGAGGCGAGGTCAGAGGTCAGAGGCAGGTGTGACTGAACTTGTGCGTCTGTCGGCTTCAGCTTTTTTTTTTTTCTGCCTTTCGTCTGTTAACCAATCACAAACTGATCAATAACTTCAGACACGTTTCATGACTCTTCACTAAATGATGCGACGTGTCGTTTGTGTTTGCAGTACACGACCTGCAGAGCTTCGGCTTAGACAACGTGAGTAACTGATCAAGTTCACAGTTTTTGGACCATAAAGTTTGTTGTTAAACTGCCTCTGTAATAAAACTGTGAATATAAGAAGTTATATGAAATCACAGTGCAGTGAGTCTGCAGATGTTTTTAATGGACCTGTCTGTCCTATCTGTCTGTCTGTCTGTCTCTGCAGATAAACATGACCCACCTGATAAAACACCTGTCGTTCGGTAAAGATTACCCGGGCATCATCAACCCTCTGGACGACACGGACGTCACGGCGCCGCAGGGTCAGTCACTTCACGGTTTTCTTACAGCAGGCACGGAGGTTTGGCAGCAGATGTTACCGTGCAGACTTTTATCAGGCGTATCTAACCTGTGATATGATTCCATGTAAACCACAGATCACTTTCACACGAGTGCAGTGACTCACTAACG
Source organism: Nibea albiflora (assembly GCA_014281875.1). Taxonomy (NCBI): domain Eukaryota; kingdom Metazoa; phylum Chordata; class Actinopteri; family Sciaenidae; genus Nibea; species Nibea albiflora. The sequence goes on from CM024790.1 coordinate 27,219,833, forward strand.
TGCCGCATTCATCTGCAGCTGTTTAGCTACTGAATGTGAAGCTACTGGTGCGGCTTCTCGAGCGCTGAGTGATTAGATGTTTCCTGGTCTGCAGCTGCATTATTCACCAATGAACAAGACTCAGAGAAAACGAGCGCCGTGCCTGCTGCAGCAGCACGTCAGCATCAGAAAGTGTAACACGTCCACTCTGAACACTGTTTGGCAGATTTCGACTTTTATTGACAAAACTATACTGCCGTTTGAGCGAGTGACGGCGTCGAGCAGGCGGAGAGCCGAGCTTATTGGAAGAGTCCCATAGCTGTGAAGTTGTGTGGTGGAGGTGGAGGAGGTAGCTCCTCGCCTTCCTCAGCAGCGGATGCCCATGCCGATGGCCATGAACGTCCCGAACGTCCCCCCGCTCTGCATCATGGTCTTCCCGACTCCTCCCATCAGCTCCCTGCCACGCATGCCGATCCTGGAGACAGTTTTTAGTTAGTGTGAAGTGAAGCAGGCAGCAATCAGCAGTCAGTATCAAGGATGTAACAGTCAGGTTACCTCAGGCAGGAGAAAGTGCCAAACATGGCGCCGGCAGCCATTCCTACTGCAAACCCCATCATGAAGCCCATCTTGACCCGGTCAAAACAGCTGGGCTGGGTCTGTCCGTACGGGCCTACAGCCACGGGCATCTGGACAGAGAGATCAGAGAGGAGACACACGGATCAGCAGACCGACGCCAAGCCGCTTTAAAAAGCGTAAAACACAATCTGACGTGAGGTGGATCGCGCTTCAGAGAGACCTCACAGCTGTTATTAGAGGCTTTCATCAAATTATCACAGGTCATGTGATATGACTCAGCAGCAGCTCGTACAAGTTAATCTGCTCCTTCAGTGAACACGGCGGACTGTTAGAGGCGGCGAGACGCGAACTTTAGTGTAAAATATTTATAATATTTTTAGTTTTCTGAGGCGATCTGGAGCTTTTTTAACAGCAGACACGATGAGTGACTCCTTAATCTGTGATCTAGCTGTAGAGATCAGAGCTTCCTAAAAATCAGCCCTGTGAGTTCACTGTCTGATGACTTCTGTCTGGTTATTTAAAGGTCAGTCAGCAGCTGTTTTTGGATAACTTAGAGCTGTTTACTTTCACTCACCTGCACCTTTAAACCTGCTTGAGGTGAACTAGCATGTACTTTGTTTTAGACATCTCAGCTTCCTGTGAATCAGACCTTTGACCTCTGAATGTAGCTCGCTGTTTAACAGCTGTTTAACTTTTATTTATTTCCTCTGGTTATTTAATGGTTACTCAGCTGGTAATCCACGGCAGACATGTTATATGATGATATTTGGCTGCTGGCTAACGTTAATCACGATTAAGTTGCGTTGCTAAGCCTTTAATCAATTAGCTCGTTGGCTAGGCTAGGCTAGGCTAACGTTAGCGAGCTAGCTTGTTCCACCGTTTGCAGACGAGCTAACCAAGCGGCTAGTTTAGCTGCAGCCTCCAACCTGTGAGCAGACATCAGCAGACATCAGCAGACATCAGCAGACATCCAGCTCGGGCTGTTAAACCCGCAGAACACGGTTTGTTGTGCTAACTTAGCTTAGCATGCTAACAGGCTAACCCCGTCACCCTCCGGTGGCCTTGACGGATAAACACGGCGCGTGCTCGCGCTCCGGCCGGCTCTCCGGTGAACGTTAACGGATGACTCACGCGAGGCGGGCCTCACCTTGAAGCGCGTGTGTGGGTTAAAGTCTGTGTTCCGTCTCCTGGCCGCGCGAAGCCTCGTTTACCGGAGCTCAAGCTGCGTTTAAAAGTCTCCGCAGCACACCTCCATAACCGGATAGAGGGAGGAGGAGGAGACCGAGGAGGCGATTCAAGAGCGGGCACACGGAGGAAGGAGGCGGCGGACAGCGCCACCCAGCGGCCACAGACAGGCAGACACTTTTAAATACGCACAGAGGAATTAAACATCTAAACATCATAAACAGTGACCAAAGAAATAAAAATATAAGAGAACTACTACAAAAACTACAAATGTGACTGTAAACAGATGAATGACAGTCACAGCATGTGGCAGAGAGTCCATGAAGGTCTGTGCGGTGATGAAACCGGGCCTGCCTTCATGTTTTAGTTGGACCGTGCGTGTCCTTTCTCCCCCCCGCAGCATCGATGATGTACCAGTATTTCGTGAAAATCGTTCCTACCATCTACGTGAAAACCGACGGAGAGGTGAGTTTATTTCACGTCTGTTCCGTCGAACCATCAGGACGACGAGCTACAGACTTCATTTGTCGTTTTCCTGTTTGCAGGTGGTAAAAACAAACCAGTTTTCAGTCACCAGGCATGAGAAAGTGGCCAACGGGCTGATAGGAGACCAGGGGCTGCCGGGCGTGTTTGTTTTATACGAGCTGTCGCCCATGATGGTTAAATTCACAGAGAAGCACAGGTAGGACGCCGCCGTCACCTCTTGGTCACAGATGTGGATGTAGTTGATAAATCTGAGGCAGCTGTGGCGTAGAGTGGATCGTCTAGTAGTCAGAGGGCCGTCGGTTCGATTCCCAGCTCGTCTCGTCCAGTCAAAGTGGCTTGGGAAAGATAATGAACCCCAAATGGCTCCTGATAGCCGCACTGCTGGTGAGCGTTAGTCAAGTCGTTCACGATTTCCTTGGGAATAAACTGGGAATTTACAAAAATTGAAGGCTGGCCCTTTAACAGGAAACTTAAATATATAGTTGGGGGTAAATATTTGAATATAATCCGTGAACTCTTCCTCTCTCTCTCTCTCTCTCTCTCTGTTCAATCGTTCACACACTTCTTGACGGGAGTTTGTGCCATTATCGGGAGGCGTGTTTACAGGTGAGTACCTCTGTGTGATCACCTGACGTCGTGTGTGTACCTGATGAATCTACAGCGTGAGGTATGACGTGGAATCTTCTGTTTTCTCTTTCTGTCCGCAGTGGCCGGTCTGATCGACTCGCTCATCTACCACTCGGCTCGTGGTCATCCAGAAGAAGATAGAGCTGGGCAAGGCGTCCTAACAGCGCCCGTCCTGCTGCCCCCCCGCCGCCGGCCTCCACGGTGCAACACAGACCAAGACACGCACACAGAGACAGGACGAAGGTGGAACGGACGGACAGACGAGAGAAGTTTTGTCGTCTTCTGTCAGAAATCCAGAGCGAGGCTTTAAAATTCTGCCGAGTTTTAATAACCCCCGGTTGTGTTTTGTTGTGGGAGAAGCACTGGAGATGAACTTTTTTTATTATTTTGATCTCCACTGTTAAATTCGATGCCAACCGGACTGAGCAGAGCCGAGAAGACGCCTCATGGATTCCTCCAGAAGCTTCTTCTTCTTCCCCTTCCTCCTGTTTAACGTCCGTGAGCGCGCATCGCCACACTCACATTGTCGTTCAGAGGATCTTTGGTCCAGGTCGACGTGGACGGAGGCGTCTTAAAGGAAAACGTCACCCAAAAATGTGTCGTTGTCTTCGCACGTACTCATCCGTAAAAGCTGAGCTGCCCGAAGGAAAAATGTTCAGCAGGATGACGCGACAGGAAAAATATGTACATATATACGTCACGTCACGTCCCCTCCTTATTGCCGCTTAGTTGAAACTAACAAATATTGTCTTGAATAATCGATCAGAAAAATGTTGATCAAAGACGTTCAGTTTCACATTTCAGAAGCTGACAGAGCGTTTAGACATTTACCACTACAAAATAACTGGATGACACTAATCTGTGTGTGTGTGTGTGTGTGTGTGTGTGTGTGTTGTCTGTTGTGTGTGTGTGTGTGTGTGTGTGTGTGTCTGTCTGTGTGTGTATGAGTGTGTGTGTGTGTGTCTGTCTCTGTGTGTGTATCTGTGTGTGTGAGAGTGTGTGTGTGTGTCTGTGTGTGTGTGTGTGTGTGTGTCTGTCTGTGTGTGTGTGTGTGGTGTGTGTGTGTGTCTGTGTGTGTGTTGTGTGTGATTCTGTACTTCCAGGCTTCAAGTTGTGAGTCGTTGAAACATTTTGGGGTGACGTGTTTCCTTAAAGATACTCGACACTGATTTAATAACATACAGGAAGATCTGTGTCCTCGCTTCACGTGTAGGACTGTATGTGTGTGTGTGTGTGTGTGTGAAGTCTGTCCAAGACAAGCTTACACACACACACACACACACACACACACAAATTGACTTGATGTAATCAGAATTGAAGGACTGCAGTGTGAAGATTTGTGTTAACTGATGCAGCCAAAGTTTGCAGCAGCTTTAACGTCACCTCGCTGCGACTGGAAACAAAAAGTCACTGTAGCCTCCTTCCTCTCTCCTCTCCTCTCTCCTTCCTCCTCTCTCCTTCCTTCCTCTCTCTCCTTCCTCTCCTCTCCTCCTCCTCCTCCTCTCCTTCCTTCCTCCTCTCTCCTCCTCCTTCCTCTCTCCTCTCCTCTCTCCTCCCTCCTTCCTTCCTTCCTCTCCTCTCCTCTCCTCTCCTTCTCTCCTCCTCTCCTCTCCTCTCCTCTCCTCTCCTCTCTTTCTCCTCTCCTCTCCTCTCCATCTCTCCTCCTCCTCTCCTCTCTCTCCTCTCCTCCTCTCTCCTCCTCCCTCTCCGTCCTCTCTCCTCTCCTCTCCTCTCCTCTCTCTCTCCTCTCCTCTCCCTCTCCTCTCTCCTCTCTCCTCTCCTCTCCCTCTCTCCTCCTCTCTCCTTTCCCTCTCTCCTCCTCTCTCCTCTCCTCTCTCCTCTCCTCTCTCCTCTCTCCTCTCCTCTCCTCCCTCTCCTCCTCTCCTCTCCTCTCCTCTCCTCTCTCTCCTCTCCTCTCGTCTTCTCTCTCTCTCTCCTCTCCTTCTCCTCTCTTCTCTCTCCTCCTCCTCCCTCTCCTCTCTCCCCTTCCTTCCTCTCTCCTCTCCTCTCTCCTTCCTCTCTCCTCTCCTCTCTCCTCCTCTCTCCTTCCTCTCTCCTCCTCCTCTCTCCTTCCTCTCTCCCTCTCCTTCCTCCTCTCTCCTCTCTCCTTCCTCCTCTCTCTGCACATCTTAGAGTTTAAGACGGATTGAAAACTCAGATTTGACCCTCTGACTGACTTCCACCCGCGACGCGATCAGCGGCGATCCGAGAATCGAACACATGATTTACCCTCTTTTAGTTTTGTTTGTGTATTCAGGAGTGTAAAATACTGTACAGACACATCCGAGCACTGCCTCAGAGGAATGGCGGGGTCGAAGTGTCGCCCCGCGCCGTGTCAGTGTTATCAGGAACCGTTCAAATCAAGTAGAGAAGAAGAAGAAGAAGAAGTTTTTGTTTCTCTCTGTTCTGCGGGCTGACAGAACACGATCTGCTCTGCTGCTTCTGTTTTTTGTTTTTTTCATTTGGTCTGTGGGAGTTTGGGGATGTTTAAAAAAAGACGATGATCATCTTTCCTTTTACAAAGTGTATTTTCATCCAGAAGCTGTCTGTTAATGACAGGCTCAGTCAGGGAGGCAGCAGGAAGCTGCAGACCGCAGGAAGACAGACGGCGTGTAAAAAAACGGGGCTCGATTCTGACTCACGTGTTGAGTCACCATATGAGAGCCAGATGTTCTGCCGGTTTGATCTTCCGCCGCGCTCTCTGTTTATTTTCAGCCCATTTTCCGCCGTCCCGAGTGTCAGACAGACAGAAACAGACTCATCGCGGTTAAAAGGAATTTTTCTGAAAGGGCTGCGCCGATGTTTGACTCGGTCATCCGCAGATCAGCGATTATTTATATCACGCCCGACCATTTTAAAGACTGGCTGTAAGCAAAGCTCGGATTGTTGATGTCTTTAAGGAGGACTGCTAATCAAAATCTCTGAATTTATTGTCTAATAAGTCTCACGGGACGTCAGCTCTCAGACGCGGAGTTGAGCAGATCCTGACGGTGCCATCACCGGTGTGTCCAACACCGAGCGCCACAGGTGTCAGTCTGTGGGGAAACGAAGGAGCAGCGAGTTGTTTTATCGTGCGTTTGTTATTTTTAGAATCAGTTAATCAATCGTTATAAAAAGCCCCTCACGAGCTCCAAGAACCTCCATATTTCATAATCTTCATTTTCTGTCTGACCAACAGAGACAAAAAGCTGATCTGGAGTCTGCGCGCTTCCAGATTGAAGGTTTATTAAATCAGTAATGATCAGACGTTTGAGTTTTCAGCTTCTTTGAGCTGATCTCTTTCTTCTAGAAACACTTTTCCAAACTTTACTGCTGTGAAACGTCACGCAGACGCAGTCGACGCGCCAAAGTGGTCGTGGATTGAAGATGTCGTGGACCGCTAACCCTCTGCAGGACGTCCATGTTCATGTCCAACAGGTGACTCTGATTGGTCCTTCCAGTCCACGCTGTGAGTTCACTGTCGTCATCACATGCTGACGTTCAGATCGGGCTCTCTTCTCTGTAAAGTCACGACGTCGCTGCCCGTTCTTCTGTTTCTGTCTGTCTGTAAACAAACTCGATCAATGAAATTAATGAAACTTTCTGTCTCTGTACACATTTATTGGAATGCGTCACAGGTTTTGTCCTGAAGTGTGAGAGCGTGCAGCATCTTTTTTAAAATTTCACAACACTAAACAGTTTAACTGTGATTCAGACAAACAGGTCGAAGTATTACAGCCGTGAAGAGACACGAAGATCATAAACATCAAAACGTCTGAATGAAGTCTGATCATGAAGGTTGTTGGTTCGATGTTGTTGCACCTTTTAACATCTAAATCAGGGGCAGGGGTTGTGTGTGTGTGTGAGTGTGTGTGTGAGTGTGTGTGTGATGTGTGTGTGGGTATGTTCTGATGCCAGGTGATGTGTGTGTGTGTGAGAGAGAGTGTGTGTGTGTGTGTGTGTGGATGAGTGTGAGAGAGAAATGTATTTATATTTTGATTGTCCTCAAACAGTTTTTAAAATGACAAAATAAATGTTGAATACCCAGCTCCACCTGTCTGCGGCTCGTTAGCTCCACCTGTCTGCGGCTCGTTAGCTCCACCTGTCTGCGGCTCGTTAGCTTCACCTGTCTGCGGCTCGTTAGCTTCACCTGTCTGCGGCTCGTTAGCTCCACCTGTCTGCGGCTCGTTGGCTTCACCTGTCTGCGGCTCGTTAGCTTCACCTGTCTGCGGCTCGTTGGCTTCACCTGTCTGCGGCTCGTTAGCTTCACCTGTCTGCGGCTCGTTAGCTTCATTTAACAGCTCCGATGGATGAAGACGACTGCTCGATCACTTCAGATGGAGAATATATATTCTGTGTGTGTGTGTGTGTGTGTGTGTGTGTGTGTGTGTGTGTGTGTGTGTGTGTGTGTGTGTGTGTGTGTGTGTGTGTGTGTGTGTGTGTGTGTGTGTGTGTGTGTGTGTGTGTGTGTGGGGCTTTGGAAGAAAAAACAACAACACAAGAACATTTATTAGACGTAAATCTAAAAATATTTGCATCATCTGAATACAAACTGCTCCACCTGCCCTCATCCTTCATCCCTTCATCCTTCATCCATCCCTTCTCTTCCTGTCTGTCTGTTTACTTCTTGCGTGATGAGGTTGTGAGTGTGTGTGTGTGTGTGTGTGTGTGTGTGTGTGAGCAACAGTTAGCAGATAAGTATCAGCGCTGAGCCATCGGGGACGCTCAACAGTCAAAACATCAAAAACATGGAACTGAGTCAGTGTGTGTGTGTGTGTGTGTGTGTGTGTGTGTGAGAGTGATGGTGACGATACTTCCAGCTCTTCATGACAAAGACGTCGGATTCACAGGAACACATCGACAGTCACACACACCGGCTGCAGACCCCCGTCCTTATTTTCTCTCTCGCTCTTTAATAATTTAAAGGTCAAAGTTTCTTTGTTAACGAGCAGGAGTTGCATCTGTCAGCCACTAGATGGCGAGCATGTTCTTTAAACTGTCTTATTATCCTCACACACACACACACACACACACACACACACACACACACAGTGAACAGAGCATCTGAATGAAATTACAGCCGGCTTGAGTAACTTCCTGTGGGTGTGTGTGTGTGTGTGTGTGTGTGTCAGAGCCACGCAGGGCTGAGCAGTCCGGCACCAGAGTCCACAGAGAATAGTTTTATACTGGAAATCTAATTATCCGTCTGGGGCGTAGTGCTCTGCATCATCATCATCATCATCATCATCATCGGGCTCATGAAGGAGGTTCTCAGTTGTTGGGTGATGAGCCTCATGAGGGGGGGTCACCTCAAACGCAGACGGGGTCGTGGAAGATTTCAATCACTGACACACACACGTACAGATATCTGCGTCACGCGTTGACGTAGCTGTGGAGTTATTGTATGTAGCAACATCCAGATCTTTGACTCAAGTAAAAGTCGGCAACAAAGTGTACGTGAAGGATGAAGAGTAAAAGCAGTCCTGGTGTCAGAACGGCTCCGTCTGAAACGGGTGACGTCTGCAAGGCAGACAACTCGAGCTGCACTGATCACACATCAGTCCAAACACACCACTCTCGACCCATTTAAGCCTCGAACATTACGTCTCTCCCTCTGAACCTGAACCTGAACACACACCTGCAGACTCCAGGAGGACTGAGATGTTTGCTCACCGCTCCTCAAAAAGTGACGAGGTCGGAGCCTGGACAGCAAACTCGAACTGTATTCTGCTGCTGCGAACACGGAGAACAAAAACGATCCAACATGTTTGGAGAAAGTGTTTTGTCTGATGCTGATGAGGAGAAGAAGCGCAGTGAAGAACATCTCAAACGTGTTCATGAGCCGTGACGTGAAGACGTCTGCTGATGTAATCCAGGAGGGATGAAGGGATGAGGGGTAGACAGATGGAGTGTTAGGGATGAGAGGAGAGATCAGGGCTGTTAGTTCAGAGATGGACCGGTGTCAAAGACTGAAGCGTCAAGGTCAAGACTCCACAGTGGTTCGTGTGTTTAAATGAAAGAGAGACGAGAGCGAGGTGGACGCAAGACGTAAAAAATAAGAGTTTGGAGGTTTGGGATGCGAAAACTGAGTCAAAGAGGGAAACGTGTGCTTAAATGCTTCAGATGCGGAAATGAGATGATTCATGGTGCGGCCTTTGTTCCTGAACCAAGTTATAAAACTTCATATAGCAGCTTTTCACACAACATGTGTGTTTTATTTCTCCAGACAGAAGTTTGCATGATAATAAAAGTTTGAGTTTAGCCTCCACAGTTTATCTGTTTGCTGAAATCTGAAGGTTTTCTTAGATGTTTTTCCAGCAGATGACCGGGCCGCGTTCCAGTTATCCTTCAGAACAGAAGATGAAACATATGCAGGAGATTCCCTGTGAAAGCAGCGACGCACTTTCCCGTCACGGAGGCGATGCATGAAATGGTTTAAAATGGAAATACTTACAGTGAAGCACCAAAAATGTGTCCTGGAGTTACCTTCCACCGAGCAGCCGCATTCATCAGCGCGTCAGTGAATGAGATAAAAGAATGGAGTGAAGTGTCATGGAAACTTCAGCCACAAGAACAAATGATGTGTTCTGGTTCAGATCCAGGAATAATATGACGAAATAGCCCATTTTTACTGTAAATCTGCTCTCTAATGATTTCTTCTCAGGGTGAAGCTCGGTGCTTTGCCCCTGCTGTGGCTGTGGAGGTTCAGCACTTTGTATATGAGCACTTATGGATGTGAAACCAAGCTCAGAGTTCAGAGGTCACTTTGAGGCCGAGGTTATAATTTTAAGATACAAAGAGGTTAATGGTTTTTGGGTGAGGATTTGAAAGGTCTGCAGTCAGCGGTCAGGGCGAGATTTGAGGTTTTGGTTCTTTGTGTTTATTTCGGGGGGTTTGCTGTTTGGTATAGAGTTAAGGTTAAGGTTTAATTGGATGTTTAGGATTGTGGTTCATCGAGCGGATGCAGGATTTAGACTGAAGGTTACAGCTGAAGTCAAGACGTTCACTTGAGGTCTGAGGTTTGCTGTGGAGGTGACATTTCTAACCTCTTTATGCCGCCGTGATTCAGACGTGGAGACTCCTGAAATGTTTAAATTGAATATGAATATATGGATGAGTCACTACGTCACGGCAAAATGAAACCAAACCACCAAACCTGGAGAAGACGCAGCTCAGATTGAAGCTCTTCTTGAGCAGCATTGGACTCAGGTGCTCACACTAATGTGACGGCTCCACCCACATGATTACCTGCAGCCATTATTGATTACAGGTGGTGGAAAATCAACCCCAAACTCAGACGTCTTTACCCTGATCTGTGGTTTGTTTTTTCCTACAAATGAAACTTTTATTTTAAAAGATTAGTTTTTGTAAAATAAGATTTTTTGTCTCTTTCTTGGAGATTTTGCTGAGAGCATCAACTCTCCTGTCTGTATGCTAAATATGAGGATGTACAGCCAGCTGTTAACGTAGCTTAGCATAAAAACTGGATCCAGAATTCAACAGCTGGCCAAATTTAACAAAATCCAGACTCGATGCGTTACGTATGTTGGCTGAGCCAAACGTGTGTCAGAGGTTTGAAGCCAGTTTAACACAGTGACACATGACAGCAAATGGGATTCATCACGTCACGCACGCTGGCACAGAAGATACGTTTACACAGAAGCTTACATTGTAAAAGCAGCAGCTGGATGCTTGGATCGATCCGGTCCGATAAGATTCTGAATGTCTGAAACAGCTGGATGATTCAATCAAGCCAGCGGGCAGCTGGACCGGAAGTTCAGCTTCCTAAATAAAGCTTCACAAACGTGACGGTGGTATCAAGTTTCCTGTGTAACTTCCTGCAAGAAACAAACAACATAATGATACGATAAACATTTTCTAAATTAAATTATAAGCTGTCCTAAACTAAGAAGGTTGGGAAACACACATCTAGATAACATCCAGACACAGATCCCCGTGGTTCAGTTGTTGTATTTCATCTCATAAATGTTTCAGGGTCAGATTTTATCTAAACATTACTACGAATATTAAATATCAGCTGTTGATACTCTGAGCAGCACTTTCACTTTTCACTGACAGATGTTGAGTTTCATTCTGACACACACACACACACACACACACTGTGATGCCTGCCTCTGTTTTCTTTCAGGTCTTCTTGGTGGTTTAGCTCCTCCCACCTCATTGGTTGATCAGTGTCACCTGTTTCCAGCCTTTATAAGCTGGGTCATCTTAAGATGGCTGCTCCTCGCCTCATGTTTTGCTCTTGGTGCCTCTCGGGCTCCTGAAGGTTGCACTCACACTCATCACACGTCACTCTCAACAAGCCGGGCGTAACAAACTAATCTACATGCAGCTCACTGTGAGCTTCATTAATTAGCATCAGGAATCGTCTCCTGAATGAGCGACCGGGTCGGACAGAGTCCGTCTCTGCGTGTTCATGCCGTGTTTCGTGGTCGTGTTATTGGCAGTCGTGTGTTGCAGTCAGACTCGAGTCGAAATGCTGGAAATTATTAAAAAGAATCAAACTTTTTTTTTGCCAGTTTTCTGTCAGCCGGATTTAAAGGCTGACGTTAAGTCTGATTTTTACTGATCCGTAGCTCATTACATTGATCAACACCAGAACGCTGTTACAGGCAGCGCCACATTTCATCACGAGCTGTCCACGACTCATCAGTGCTGCACATGCTCAGACCAACTAGGAGACCATCACAGGTTACTCCATGAACTCCACCTGCTGAGACATTTCCTGATGTGGCACCGCAGCACGACGTCAGGTTGTTCTTTGGTTGGTTGTCGGTTAGTTGCGGCACCGCCACACCCTGAACTCAACGCCCCCATTCGAATGAACGGGAAAACCTGCACCATCGTCCTCTGCCAGGACGCTCCACCCTTTTGCTTTTCTTATTGGCAGACCTCAAGACTGTCCAGGTGTAGCACCTTGGACAACCTGTTGAGCACGCTGAGAGGACACTGCGGAGACAGACTGTGGTTTTGCCTGTACTGACCCAACCGGGTCAAAACACGAGGTTAAGTTGACCTTTTAGTCTGAAAGTATTCAGTAACGCTGACGTCCCGACGTGTGTCTTCTCATTCTCGTGTCAAACATTAACTCCCCGTGCAAAATTTCATTTCCTATTATTGCAACAAATTCCCATCAGACATGAACCAGATTTTACAAAACATTGTGCAACATTTAGAAAATACAGAGAACAGAAACAAGAAAAAAAAATCCTCCCATAAACGTTCTCATTACATCAAGTTGATCTGAGTTACGTTTCTCGTTCACACTTCTGGAGACGGAAAAACAAACTTTGTTTTGGTGCTCGTTGGAAAGACTTTAGCGAGTTCCCATCCTCGACGCACTCGCCCGGCTCCCAGCAGGCTGACGTCGTCGTTGGCTCCGGAGAATAAACAAAAGAGATAAAATGGAACAACTCCCACTCCTGATCGCATCGACCCGCGGACTTTCTTTTTTTCCCAGTGCTTCCCAGCCTCGATCCATCTTCATTAACCGGTTTACAGGGAGGTCTGTTTGTGATCTGGAATCATCAAGTTATTGTCTGCATCGATAATAAAGCAGACAGACTCTCTGGAAGAGTTTTAATTCACTGTAGTTAGTTTACAAATGTGGAGAACTCTTACTGCTGAATAACGAGGCCTGTGTGCAGGATGAGTACTTACATTATTGCTGAGATTTGGGAGAATCAAAGAACTCAAACTGTCTCTGAAATTCAGAAATTTAGATAATTTAAAGAATGATTATCCGCTGCCCTCACTGTGCATGTAATGCTGCAAGATTAACACCTTCCAACAACGGTTGAAGACATTTTGTAGGTTTAAAATCAGTGATAAAGACCAAAGATTTCATAACAAGGCTGAAAAATGAAGCCAACATGAAGTGCTAAAAACTGCAGTTCCTCTAATGACCACTTGAGGCTGGTTACAGAAGTGAGTCAGTCTCCATAAGTCCCCATGTTCAAATGAAATAAACATGTTTACAGCCTGGTACAAACAGTCTATGATGTGAATTCATGTCCTAAGTGGAAACTCTGAGCTGCTCCGGGCTCTACAGGGAAGGTCGGGCGATCACTTAGTCGGTGTGATTCATCCTCTGGGGAGCATGAACGTCTGAAACAAACCATCACAGCGATCTGCTTCACTGTAAACACAAAAAATATTGATTAGTGGATTTAATGAATATTTTATTACGCCAAAAAAACTAATGTATCATTTATAGCTTTGATCTACCCACTCGAGAATAAAAGGAGAGAGTGTGTGTGGGTGTGTGTGTGAGGATTAAAGGGTTTACATACTTTCCCTCTATGTCAGCTGTGTGTGTGTGTGTGTGTGTGTGTGTGTGTGTGTGTGTGTGTGTGTGTTGGCGCGGTTTTCACACACTCATCCACCAACTTCCTGTCTCTGGATTATGATGCCATCATTCCAAACACTGCTCTATCAGCTGGGATCAGCTACGGATGTTAGCTTTTGGATTTACACACACAGCGGACCCCCTCGTACGCATGCATGAACACACACACACACACACACACACACACACACACACACACACACACACACACACACACACACACACACACACACACACACACACACACACACTGGCTTGCTGCTAGAGAAAGGAAAAGGCGTAGTCAGTGGTTCTGCTGGCCAGATGTGTTGATCTGTGAATCAGAAGTAGAACAGCGCTGGATTTAAAAAAAAAATTAAAAAAAAGGTTTCCTTGTCAGAAATCAGTCAGTTTCTATCTAAACTCTGGGTGTGTCTCCTTTCAGTTCAGTAGGTGGTGAACTGCCCAGAAATAAGCACTAATTTGGTGAATCAAAGGTCCAAAGACGTCTAGACGTCGAGGCTGAAGCCGGGCTACACAGCGAACATTTCTGGTGGAGGTGCAGGATGCAGATAACCGTCGTCTCTATGGAATTTAAATTATATTTCAGAGTGAAGCAGGTCCTAACTACAGAATGAAACACAGTGATTGAAATGCTGTTGAACAACAGTTACATGTAGCATAGACACTGAAAACAGGTTTTAACATGGAAATGAGCGAGTCTGTGCTCACAGGGAGGCTTTCTGAATGCGACCCGTGCTGCATGTCCTGTCACACCGACCAGTTTCACCAGGCGACGCTTCACGCCGTGAAGGAAAATACATGATTCATACCAAACCAGACGTGAAGGGACAGATCCGATCAGTCGTATCATAACGTTAATGTGTGCCTGTGTTAATTAATGGGACTCATTAATGTGCTTTAATGTTCCTTAATCTGCATTCTGTTCAAACATACCGCACCGCACAGTGACTCGCTCTGCACAGACACCTAAAGATTATTATTTTATATTTATGACTGTTCTGAAGTCAGTCGAACTTTGTCACTGTTTGGTTCATCGCCTACAGCTGAGTTTTGTTTTTAAAAGGCCTCCGGCTCCATTTAGACCTCAGGTTTCTATCTAAACATGATTTAACCAGAATAAATTTGAACATTGAAGGAGTGAACTTGTTTCACTTCATTCACATTTCTATTTTCTTTAAGTTACTGCGAGTGGAAATGTGTGTCCGGCAGCAGGATTGACGGTTTGGTAGAGCTGCCTCAGAAAACTCTTCTGTCTGATGGACTTTCTGTACTCGTGTAGATGAAACGATCCATTCCAATCCATTTCCTCTCTTTGCATCGAGAGGTCCAAAATGCCTTTAGCTTAGCTTAGCACAAAGCAAAAACTGCTAGTGCAGAACAGTGCTGTATCTCAATTTGAGTACTTTCATACTTGCCCTCGCTACCATGAGTACATACGTCTGTTACGTTAAAATGGAAGATGGTTCACATAATCAGAAAGTTGAGTGTGGCATGCTGGACGCTTCTCACCCACCACGGTCGCCATTTTGGCTCCCTGTTGGAAGGTTCGGGACCACCGGCATTGTGAAAACGGTTGCAGAGGAAGCTGCTGGAGCTGAAGCGGTTGCTGTGATTTCTATTATATTTCTTTAATAAATGTTGGAGGTATGTTTGAGTAGAAAACAGGAAACAGTGGTGATTTTGGACACGGTGCCTGAGTGATGAACTTCCTGTCCTGATTCCTGCCAACCAGATGCGGACAGTCAGCCCGACTTCCCTCAGTGCTGCGGACAAATCTGACTCATCTTGTCGTCTGAAGCTGGCTCATATCCTCCGCAACAAAATGGAAAATATCAAACACGAACCAAAACACACCAAAAAAAGAGCGCCGCGTTATCTCACTCAGATTTTGCCGGGCGTTAGTCCGCCTGTGATGCACCGTGACTCACGCTGAGGTTGTTCTGTGCTTTATAAACTCATGGAAATCACTTCCACCATCCAACAATCACAACAGATGAATCACAACAAATATTTAAAAGTCAGCGTAACGGACCGTCGTGGTGGTTTGGCATAGTTTTCACATTTGTTCTAAACATGCCGTAACGTCCTTTCCTTCCTGGCAGGCATTGGTTTGAGTTTGCTTTAAAAGAACTTCCTGTAGATGGATGATCCAGCACAGCACAGCACAGATTAGCTCCATGTTTCACCTCCTGTTTGATTACAGCGTGGATCATTAGTGAACCACATTTGGGCAGCTACCTATTAATTCTCCGTAGACTAAATGTCCCCTGTGATTGATTTGAAGACTGTCGATTTGCATATTGTACTGAAATCTATTGAAGTCAGCGGTTGTGGCTGATGACGATAAGAAGTCTGAGTCACATCGTAAATCTGGACGATCCCAACAGCGAGAGTGAAGAGACGCAAAAGAGTTTGAATATTTAAAGAAGATTTAAACCTGCGTTGGCTCCGGAGCCAAGCTGAAGACAAAGAGGCTCGCCTGTCTTTAAACCGAGTATCAGACGCCGAGTATCAGAGGGGATTTCCATCTGACGTTATCAGCGCTGTGAGGCCTGACTGCAGCACCTCACGGCCTCGATGCCTCCATCCATTATTACTACATTTGTTGTTCCCAAGTTACATGAAAATAAATGTTTTTCACAACCAACACTGATCATATGTGACACTATAATTATGCAAAAAAGAGATGTAACACTGAAAAACAGTCGGTGGTTCTTACTCTCCAGTCAGGTAAAACATTAAAGATTCATAGAAGAAGGAGAGCGGCACAAAGATGGCGTAATTAAAAGAGTAGCAGTCGAACCTGAAATGGAAATAAGATGCTCGTTAATGCTTCATTCACTGATCACACAGAGCTCCTCAGTGGACGCCTCATTTACGCTCTGATTGACTTGCTGTGTGTTTCCACTTCACGTTGTTGGATTTGACTTTTATTGATTCTTTTCCACCTCAGCATAAAAATGTTATTTGGACGTCACATATCTGTTTTTTCTGGTGTTTAATTTATCGTCTTGTCATTTTTCTTTGTTCTGTGTGAAACTATTCAGACCTCGTTATGCAGCTAATGGCCAGAGAATGTGACGCCTCTTTCAGTCTGCATCCTGGACTTCCTGTAAACCTTTAATGAAGCCAAAGGTGCTGAGATCTTCTGAGCTAAACTTGTAGTGTACCTGTCTGTCATGTACGTTATACTGCGCCATCAGTTCTCCAGTTATCTCCTCACCAAGTTTTCATCGTGCTTGGCTCGAACGAGGCTCATCATCGAGCCGTGTCAGTCAGAAAGCTGCGTATCCGTCTTATGAGGCTTTCAGTCTGCAGCAGATGTTGCTCGAGCTTCCTCCGTTCCTCCATTTCTGTGAAGCTTGTTGAAGCTGGCTTTACCGTCACTGCCAGCACAGACTTTAATCCGCGTCAGTGCGTCGACAGGATCAACACTTTGCTAGCTGTCCAGTCAACGTGTCGTGTTACTTTTGTCTACAATTCCTGGTTTTCTTTCTCAACTCCAGCCTGCAGACTGCTGAGTCCGAGCTTTATTTCATAATTTCACCACGAGATGTTTATATTTACAGATGAGGAATTGAGAGTCATCCTGACTTCCATTGCTTCTGCTCGCTTGTTGTGTTGTTGTGGAGGAACTGAAGGCAGCAGACGACTCTTCTGTGAGTCAATCCAACATCTACAGCTGAGAGGGGGGAAGTTCAGGATTTTCCAAAACCATACATCTATTTATATGAATTTTAACTTAAAATCATAGCAAAGTTCTTCATTCAGTGTCCTTTAAATATCAGGGAAGCTTCAGGGAAGTCTGAGCAAAGGTCTGTCTGAGTGTGGTCAGACTGCTGACAGATCTGTTTTCTAAAACCTGTTGCGTATTTAGGGTGTTTCCAGAAGAGAAAATCACTTTTCACCTCTTTATTCTTGTTTTGCAATCTTTTCGTGAAGAGCTTGAACTCTTTCTCTTTGAACAAAGCTAGTTAAGTTAATCATTTCTAACTGAGACTGGCTCCACAGCAGAGGTCTGCAAGGTCCGGCTTGGACTTATGTAACTTCTCTCCTTTCTAAGTGTGTTTGTGTGTGTATCAGAGAGATCCCACTTGGTGTCATGTCTAGTTGGTCTTGGGTTGGAGTCTTTGGCCTGTGGAGGACTCCAGTCCAAACCGAACCAACACCCAAACCCATCGCCTCATCTGAAGCTCTATCGTCTCATCCAAGGCCAATTTCTGGATCTGTCCTCTCGGTTGATGGTGATGTGGAGCGACGTGTTGCAGGTTGGAGCATTGATTGACCCGATGCATCACGCTCGGCTACAAAACGATTTTTACACCCTAAGTAACATCATTCTAATCCCCCCGGTGGATATCAGGTTAAGGCCTAGAAACCCCGTAACACAATGATCCCTCCATTACTGTCACATCGCACTTCATATAATCAGATAATCCCACGTTTTTAATCCAATTCAATGTATGTTGAACTCCATATATTCATTGTAAGTTGCTTGAAGCACCAGAGGGAGTGGAGCCAAGAAAAGAGTCTGCACAAAGTGTCACAGAGTCGTCTCCAGACTCGGAGCGGGTGTTTTACAACCTGAACATCTCTGGTCACTTCTCACTGGCTGTTCTTCATGCACGGAAACAAAAGCCGACGTCTTCGACACTGTCGAACGCTCTTCCTGTGGAGTTTACTCAAACTGGCCTTTCTCAGTCGGCGTTTTCGTGTTCTGTTCTGTTTATCAGCGTTTATCGCTGTGAAAGTTGGCGTACTAAATGAACCGATTTTAAAGCTGGATGAAGAGATGGAGGACGACGCTGCACAGCAGAGAAACAGACAGATAAGATGTGCATTTTAATAACAGATGGAGAAAGTTGGAAAGAATTTTCTCCATAACTCCCACGACAGACGCTGGACTAAACATTTCCTCCGGCTTACAGGAATGATGATTTGAAAAGTTCATGTCAGAGTTACAAAGAAGTGTCCGTGGGCTGTGAGCTGGGATCAGATCCATAGAAACGTGTCGTCAGTTTCACCTCTGATACACTGAATGAACCTAAATTTATGTGTGTGTGTGTGTCTGGCTGACCTCATTGGCGAGTGTATTGAGACTGAGATTAGACCGAGACTTTGAGGGGCTGCGACCACGTGACAGGCAGGGCGAGTCCAGGCACTATATCACCAACTTAACCAGCCATTATTTCCCAAATCTCTTTGGGTGAGGCCGTCTCAGCGCTCGTACTGATGAATCCTCACAGAGGACTCTACTGACATTTTTAGTGCTCAGGCAGCCACAGCTTCTCCTCGATCTCTGGCATCCGCTTTCCCGTGACGTCCGTGTGAAGGCGGACCGGGTTTGGTGATGGTCGTTAACGGCAACAAGACGTTTCCACATTGTCGCGCTCTTGACTGCTCCTGAAATAAAAACCAGAGGCCGAGACACGGTCGAGCTGACAATGCGGTCGATTCCTAGAAAAGACAAGACAAGAACCGGGTCTGAACCAGTAACCTCCTGGTGTCTCTGACCACCATGATAATGTTATCTGCATGACATCTTCTCATGTAACTAAGCTTAGCTTTGCATGTTTGCATGATGTACGTGTACTCAGTGACCCCCGTGGTACATCTGTGTGCATTTATGTGCATGAGAAGCAGCCCGCCGAGCAACAGCTGCACAAGTCTGAGCTTCAGTTTAACAGTTCACCAAGAAGAGGAGGTGAATGTGTGAGCGTACAGGTTCATTTAACCCCGCGAGTGTCTGCTCTGTCTCAGCTGCTCTCTCTCCTCTCTTGGTTTTTCCTCCGAGTCGTGTGCACGGCTGCATTTTTGCTGACCTCCGTGCTTAAATGTTCAGCTTTGAATAATGCGGACCTCCCCTTTAAATCCCTCCAGCTGAAAAGCTCTCAGAGGTTTTTTTTTTTTTTCCTCTCCTCTCTCCACACATCAGTCCACGTGCCGTGTGGACGCCACGTCAGCTGTGTCAGGCTGACTCTGCACACTGCGTGTGTGTGTGTTTAAAGAGCTCTGTGTAAGGCTGTCTCCAGCAGCAGGGAGCAGTCAGAGTCCATATTTCATCATCTGGATCTCGATGCAGGGTTTAATATTTCTCTAAAGCCTTCACAGACTCGGAGAGTCACTTCAGCTGTGGTCCGCAGAGCGTTTCGGTTTACAGCCTCTGTGGTTTCCTGCAGTAAATACCTTTGAATCAAATAAAAACTGTCCTCACCAACTTGGATGACGCGCTCGCTGAAAACTCGTGTTGTTTCTGTGACCTCACTTTCTTGAAAGTGGAGATGCCTCACCTGAAACTGAGCCCGCTTCTCTCAAACACAACATCAGCATTCAGGGCAGCACACACAGTTTAATAAGTGAGGAAGCTGTTCATGTCATCCTCTAAGAAGTGTGTCACCGTCTGTCTGATTCAGCTCTGCAGGTGACGCCGATCGATCGATCGTCACATGTTCGCTGAGAGGTGATCGATGCCCATCAGGGGACTGATGGGACAAATCAGTCACAATCTGTGTGAGAGGTGGACCGATGATGAAAACGCATTGTTGTCCTGTTTCCACGGACACTGATGCAGGTGAAGAGTCTGTATGCAGACGATGGTCGACTCTCCCTGGACTTCTTGGTCCTGATTGGAAGGTGACTTCTGATGTGGAGCAGGAGCTGGTTTCACCTCCGCTGGATTAAGACTACTGATATGTACGGTCGTCCACTGATCGGCTCCTCCAGTCTGCATGTCGAAGGGTCTTTGGGCGAGATACTGAACCCCAGATCGCGCCATTTGGAGTGTGAAAGATTAGCTCCTAAATCTGATGAGTTGTTGGCACCTTGCAGCGCAGGTATGTCGTGTAAAAGACATTAGATGTGTCAGTTTCATACAGATTCAGATGTGTTTGATTACACTGGAAGTCTTTAGATGTCCTAATTATCTTTTTAAATAACATATGACGGTCAAAGTTTAGTTCTGAGGAGCAGAAAGTGAAGCTGCGATATCCTGAACTGAAGTGACTCCTGAACCTGTTATGTCACCTACAAACAGGTGGTAAATATCAAAGAGCAGAGTCAGGTGTTAACGCCTGTGACGAACCCTGACCAATCTTTTTTTTGTTTTTTTAAAATGTATTTTGGTGTTCGGAGTGTCGAGGCAGCGAGCTGCCGCCAACGCATTCCTGCCTGAAATAGAGCAAGTGTTGGATTTCATTGACCTGACCCAGCTCAGCTGCGTTACACAGATCCGTATCCTCGGTGATGACATAGTAGCACATTTATTCTTGGAGTGAACCGCACGCTCCGTGTACGAGACACGCCACGGCAGCATGCGTGTGGGCGGGCCGGCTGCTGCGGGATGGACGGACGGACAGCCGGCCAGCCAACCGGCGGCGGCGGCGTCACCTCCCGCTGAAACAGGAGTGAAGGAGTGCAGAACTAAAGCGCTTTCTGTTGACGGTAAATGTAACGGTGGTGTGTTTTGGCTGCGTGTGTGAAGGGATAAACAGTTTCGTTCCGTCATTCTTTAAATATTCCTCGGGAGAGGCAACATTAGTGGATATGATGTACAGCACGTTGAAATGAAACCCGACAAATATAGAAAGCACTCGGCTGCCAAACACCGCTCGGGATCAGTGTCACTCTGCGAACACTTTGTCACATCCCCTGAAGAGATAGAAGAGAAAAAAAAACTCCCGCCAACCAGCTGTCCAAAAGGAGTGTCGCTCCTTTTTGCTCGTGATTCCCAGAAGATCACCCAGTGAACCTGAAGGAGGAGGGAGGAGGTGGGAGGTGGGAGGGCGTCAGGTTCTTGGGTTCAGTCCCAGTCGTGGAGAGAGAGGGAACAGCAGGGGAATGTGTGTGTGTGTGTGTGTGTGTGTGTGTGTGCTGCAGCAAAGGCCTGCCAAATATGGCGAGAGGAGACGAGCATCCAAACATCATCGCTGGAAAAAGTTTGTTCTTGTTCTTTTATTCGTAGGAACTGATGCCGGGCGATGTTTCATGCTTCTATCCAAACACAACACGAGTCCGTGTTTATTTCACCAGCAGTCCGGATCGGCCGCGTGACGCGAGGAGAGATGAAGCACGGGCGAATAAATGTGTCTGTAAGTCACAATACGGTCGCAGAGGAGACGTTTCCACTTTTATAAAAAGTCAGATGAACGCTGTGATCGTCCCGTGATCCTCACGACTTTTTATCGATCAATCAAATCTGTAGGATTTTATTTGACTGTCTCGACGATCGTAGATGTTTCAGTACGTCTGTGTTCAGCAGTCTGAGCTTGTCTACGTGTGTGTACAGGTACACACTCGTCTGCTCATCCATAATCGATGAGCCATGATCAGTGTGTAAACTTCAGCAGTGGCTGTCTTCAAATGTTCGCAAAGATTCCTAATCTCTCATCATCGCGATCATCAGCAGGTTAACTAACACGCAGCTCTTCCTCCGTCTCATGCCGGCTCTAACTTTGGGTTTTCCTTCGAAGCGCTAAGAGGAAGCTGTGTCTTAAACATGCAGGACACACTCAGATTTACACAAACTCATGTGTGTCTGAAGCCGGGCATCATCATCAGTGAGCTGAAGCGCTCAGATGAACGTGAATACGTCGCGTTAGGATCAAGATCAAACTGTTTATTTCTGCGTTTCTCTCTCTGTGTCTCTTTTTCTTCTTGTAGTCCTAAAAATAAAGTCTTCTGGTAACACCACTCCACCACACTTACCCTGATCTCCCGCCCTGTTTCCACTCCTCCTCCTCCTCCTCCTCCTCCTCCTCCTCCTCCTCCTCCTCCTCCTCCTCCTCCTCCTCCTCCTCCTGGTTCGTTCCTGAAGTTCCTAGAATCTTCCACAGTTCCAGTTTCAGGGAACGTCAGGAACGTCAAGAAGCTGCCAGCTGCAAAAACTGTGGTTGGCCTCAGAATATGTCCCGTTCTTTCTGTCTCTCCACATGCAGTTCACATGTGCGATTGTCTCCGTGTGTGTACGTCCATCTGCTCGTCTGATTGTTCGCCGTGAGTCTGTCCAGCTGCCTTATTGGCTGAAAATAGACCTCTCTCTTTCTATAGTATGTACACTATGTACTGTTCACTGTTTACATCCAATTAAATGTATAAAATATCCATTTAGGCTCCACCTGTCAGACCCAGCCGGTGATGACAGTGCCGGAGGGCTGGTGGAGACCAAACCTGACCTAATAAGAGAGTCATGGCTGCTCTATCCAACAGCAGCTCTTTGTATTTTGTTAAACAGCAGCGGGATGATGGATCATTGTTGGCCCGCGCCGGACCGCTTTGAACTGACGCACACACACACACCCCGAGAAACAACAAGAGATAAAACTGCCTCCAGCAGCAAGACTGAAGCCATGACCGACCATGAGTCACCAGAGCAAAGCAACGTTCACGCTGGAAGCAGCATACCACGAAGGCCACGCCGGTCAGAGCTTTGTTATGTGTGGCAGCAGAGAGGCTGATGTGATTCAGGACGTCCGATCTGAGTAACGGAGTTACCGCCTGAGAGGCGACACGGCAGGCAGAAGTTATTTCATCCTCAAGAAAGTGTCGTAGTCAAGTTTGACTGTCCATCTTTGAGGACACACACAGCCTCTTCACATGTGATGCTTCATCACTGGATTTATAGGCATTAAAATTTGAATTTTTGTGTTTATTTTTACACTTTTTCTCAGTGTGTGTGTCTTTGTATCGTCCTCTGTTGGATGGTTTTATGGTCTGTGGCCTTGTTGATGGTCTATTGGCCTGAGGGCCAGCGCTAACACAACTGATCAGGCTTAGTCTCACTGTTCATCATGACCACGTTTTCTTCTGCTTCTGCTTCACGGTGAGACTGAAAGCCTGAACCATCTTCGCGGTTACGAACTGTCACAAAAGGTTGCAAAGGGCTGAAACCTGCCCGCCACAGACGATGAGTTCATCATGGGCACTGCTGTGAGAAAAAACATGTTCCTCCTCTGTGAAGGAACAAAAAGAATGAACTCACCACGGGCTGCAGACAGAGGGCTTACTGTGCATGTTAAACATTGTGTTTTACTATCTGCTGTGGTGCCTGCTTGCTCTGTATGGTTTACACAGAGGATCTGTGGCCTTCTTAATGGTCTATGAGCACATGCAAAGAGCATGACACAACTCAGTCCTGTCGGCGGTTTCATGCCATTTCGCAGATTGACAGGCGGCGTTGGTGCATTTTCAGCGTTTCTCAACATGTTACCACCAACACAGGACAGAGTACTGCAGCAAGCACACAGGGCAACCTCCCCAAGAAAGAGGTGTGAATGCATCTCTCTCTCTCCGAGATGCATTCACACAAATGTCCCGAATGTGGCAACGTCAGATAAGAGTCTGTTTCCTGTGATTACGGCAGCTGAAGGAACGCTGAGATAAAATAAGCTGCAAAACTAAGACGGCAATGCCGACAATGCCAAACTCTGAGGTACAGGTTACTAACAGGCGGACCGCAGTCCAGTCAGAGCCGGAACCGACAGAGATTACATTTTGACTGCACCGCTTACCTCTCTGATTGGCCAGTACTCGAGTTGGTTGGGTTTAGGCACAAGGCGGACTGAGATTGGTCAAGGTGAGGGCGAGGAATGCCAGCCAGTCACAGGCAGGGTAAGGAGGAGTGAGGAGACGAGAGAGAAAGGAGGTCAAACTGTGAGTCAGTGTGCCGTGCGCTAACGGAGGAAGGCTGCAGCTGATACGTGTGTAAAACTAAATTATGATGACGCTGCAGAACCTGAAATCAGGACTGACTCCCTCTGCTCTGAGGCGACATCACCACAGGTTTGCATTTGATTAAATCCCATGAAGATTAAACTCCATCCACGTCATCATCTGTGTGTCTGTGTTAGCTGATGGACAGGTGTTCACGCTCGTACTCCCGCTGTCACGTCCTCTCACAGCCGGCTGCTGATTGTACACATCAGCGGCTCTACAAGCGACGAACAAAGACAGGATTTGTGTCAGGAAAATAACTCGCCCGAGGATATTCTTCTTAGCTTGCTATAGCTTGTACTGGACTTTGGTTTTGGATCAGGAAGAGTAGAGCTGACATACGCAATCAGAAATGTGATCCGATCAACAGAGACACATGTGGCTAACTGCAAATTAAAGGGTGTTGAATCACATCTGGATTTTATGTGGATACAAGATGAATAATGCGGCTGTAAACATAAACATTCGCTCTCCGCGGTGCACCTGTAAAACAGGTGTCAGCTGTTTGTGCATCAATAACGAGCAGACTCGTTAAAACAATCAAATCTAGTTTAATGATGAATTCTGGGACAAACTGTTCCCAAGCGGAGCTGCGTCAGGAGCTATGACATTAAAATGACCTGTCCTAAATAATGCAATAACCAACCGGAAAAACAGACATGTGACGGGACATTCAAAGACGCGTCTCCACGGGGCTGAACGGGTGTTCGATCACACAAAGGAGCATCTGTGACAGTGTGTTCAGAGAGGCCTGCAGGGCATTAACTTCAGCTCAATAGGACAGTGTGTTTTGTTTATGTCTGTGTACAGTATTGGCCGGGTGACAATAGGAGCTGTGTAACTAAATGAGTGTACCATAAGTGGGGCATACCGGTGGCTCAGCGGGCGGGGAGGACTCGCTCTGAGCCGGCGGCGGGTTGGACGCTCACTGTTGGCTTCTGTCCCGTGTCAGCTGCTTTTTATTCCTGCAGAATTAACCGTGAAATGTCACGAAAGTAATCGTCCATTCTGATTACGCCACAAGCGTTTGAAAGTTTAAATGTCAGAGCGATTTTTCAGGGACAGTTGTACTTTTTCTTGTGCTAATCACGCACGTCTTCCCCCGCGCTGCTGATTCCTGTGGTGTTTCTGCACTGCACTGTAAGCCCTTTTCTTTGCCTGATCATCTCTGGTTACTTACACTTACCGCGCAGCTCTTTTCCCCCCACTGGTGATCAATAAAGATTCACGACAAAGTTATGTTACTTTTGCACTTTGGCTTCATTCCACAGACACGGAGGTTGGGATTAAGCAAGGTCTAGAATCCTGCCATGCGGCTCTAAGATCGTGCATCACTTGACAATTCACATAATTTGGTGACTGGTACAACTAGAAGACAAAACCTCAGAGATTCCTGAGGCTGCGGCTCCTGCGTGGCACACAAACGGGTCGAATGAACTTTATATATTCTCGAGAGACGAGTAGATAAAGAGAACAGGAGGAACGCGGCTCTTCACACCTCTCTGCTGACATGAATGGTGTTCTTGCAGGATGTCCTGTATGTGTGGCTGGTGGTCTGCATGCAACAAGTTCACAGCACTTGCGACATGCAAGGTCCAGAACGTCCTCTACTTTCTATTATTAAGCAGAAAGAGGAAGAGAGAATGGGGCGGTTTGAAGTCAGTAGGGGGGTTGTTAGAGGCCTCTTCCTCTTTCTCCAGTTCATCCTGTTGCAGAGTCATGAATGAGAAGGTTCCTGGCAGACTGCACACACACACACATGCACACACACCACTTCTCCATTCAGTCACATCTCTTATCATTCATGCTTTTCATTCATTCAGTGAATGTATGCATTAATGTTAAGGAGCTGTTTGCGTTCTCTGTCGTGATGCACGCTGATGCAGAGTCAGCTCTGTTTTTACTGTTACAGCAGGCTTCAGATGCACGCTGACCACCGAGGCATCTTATCATGCAACGAGTGTGGGTGTGTATAAAGTTTGCACTAGTCAGTGCTGTAGAGCTTCACGTGGCTTATCGCAGCCAGCCGCGTGCGTTGTACTATTGCAAAGATGCAGACCAACGATTCTTTAGAAACAGTTTGACATTTAAGTCACAATAAGCATGTCATGAGGTAACGCAGCCTGGCCGAGCACATGGACCCGGGGAAAGACTTCATGAGGAGTCAGAGGCATCAACATGGATTCATGACGTGTCTGTGCTTCTGATTTCCATCAGTTCGTCCATTTTCTGACGCTGATCTGGATGCAGGTCCTGCTGCAGCCGGACGCTCTTCCTGGGTGATCCAGAGGCGTTCCCAAACCAGATGGGATGTGTAATCCCTCCAGCATGTTCTGGGTCTGCCCCCGTGGTTTCCCCCCTCTGTTTGGGTGTGTGTTAAATACCTCAACAGGGAGGCGTCTGCTCGGGCATCCTGATCAGATCTTGGCGCACCTCAATCGACTCCTCCGTCATGAAGGAGCAGCAGTTCTCTGGTTATCTGGGCTCCTCACCCGGCTGCCGTGCGGTGAGCCAGCAGAAAGTCATTTCGGCAGCTCGTATCCGCGACCACAAGCCTACCAGTGATTACAATCGCATCATTAAACACCAGAAGAGATAATTAATGCCTCAGATAATTGTGCTCAGACATTCATGGTCCCCAGATGATGAAGCTGAATGATTTGTGATCTGACTTATTGAAATATCTCAGCAGCTGCTGGTTGGATTGGTTCAGACACTCATCAGCGGTGAACCGTGGTGACCTCTGAACCTTTTTATCTAAATTATAATTTGTCCAATGTGTTTGGTTTATGACCAATTAGCTGCAAAACTAAAGACAGTTTAGTTTAGCGCTCTCAGGTCAGTCTCAGGTGAGTAAAGGTCGACTTGGCCTTGTTGCAGGATCCGTGAGGACCTGGTTAGTTTCATCTTCACAGAATCAACTGAAAAAGTGACTCAGACTAACTGAAATTATCGCAGCTTCATGAAACGTGGCGTCTCTTGCTAAACCAAATGAGACCGCAGATTCAAAACTAACCGGCCATTAATTGGTACACTCAAATCCTCCGTTGCTTCATTCACGCTGACATTTCGGCAACGCGCCCTTTTTGTCTTTTGCAACTTTTGTGACATTTATAGATGTAGATATATATCTAAGAGTCTGTCTGACAACCACAGCTTCCTCCAAGCCATGAGTTCTTAAAGTAAAAGCGCAAACTCGAAGGTGTAGAAGGCTTCTTATCAGCTTTCTAATGTTCTTCTAACACAGGGTGCATGACAGTCGGCCAGTTCCCCATAAAAGCTGATCTTAAACACAAGACTCCACTTAAACACAGACGATGTACCGTGTCGAGTACACAACCTTTTCTGCAGGTTATGTCCAGAGAAAAATCATTCAAATAAGAAAGGAGGTGAAAAGGTCAAATATCTTTTCTTCTTTTGTGCCGGTCGATGTTCAATCGAGCCGAGTGTCAGAGGCCTGCAGACTTCCTTTTTTTTAGCGAGCACATGAATGAGCAGCTTCCTGGCAAAAACTGAGTGTCTGCACGACACGATCTGTATGCACAAGTGTGACCGCGGCCTCATTTTTCTCACATTAAAGTGGTTTGTTTTGGTCTTTTGGCAGTAAAGGTGAGAACGTTTCTTCCTTAAAGGGGCCCCATTATGCTTCTTTTGGAGCTCTGTACTTCTTTATTCTGGGACTCCACTCGAGAAGCTTGGCACCATTCACAAGTTAAAAAAAAAATCTTATCTTGTACTCGTGCAGCCAACTTTCCAGAAGCATCCCGAAGGGGGAGCGACGATGAGAACAGTGCTGGTGCTTGTGAGCGCTCTGACAGAGCTCTGTAATAACTTAGCTCAGATATTAGTGACACGGGGCACCGAATTTCATTTGGGCTCGGAAAAAACGTGGAAATGCCACCAGAGTGGGTTTTTTTCTGGGAGCTGGGCCTCGCCACACAACTGTTACAACTTTATTCACTCATTTTAGTGAAACTGCTACATATGTAGATATACTTAAACATTTTCTGGCTTTCCTTCTTCAGCAACAAGCAAATCTGTCCGTCAGGAAACTGTAAATCACCACAGAGGGCTGAGGCAGAGGAGTCAGAGGACATCAGAGGAAAATATTGAACTTTCCTACACGACTGAGAAAGTCTCCGTCCTCTCATGTCTCGTAGGCCCGAGTGGGCGGACTGGCATATAAAGAAAGTTCAAGTCAAAACTAAAAGCATCGAATTATTTTGAACTTTGGCCACATTTGTACATGACAGAAAAGAAGCAGAAGCATGAGACGCCCACATGAACTCCTCGAGTATTACAAAACAGAAGCACCGAATATGAATGTCACTGCTACTACTGTTATGTAACAGCGGTAATATTCAGGGGATAAACGCACAGCGTTTCCGTGACAGCGCTCTCTCACTCTCAGCCCCGCTGCTGCCTTTTTGTTTGGCAGTTTAACAGCAAGGCTCTCATCACGGCTGCATCACGTCTGCTGTCGCTGATTATCTGTCACTTTTTTCTGTTTGTCTTTATCGACAACGACTCTCCAACTCTTTCATTGCTTTTTTCCCCGCTACACGTTTGTTACAATTCAAGATACGAGGCAACGAAAGACAGACAGGCAGGCAGGCAGACAGGCAAGGGAAGACAGAGCTGACACAGAGGTAGATCAGAAAGTCACAGAGTTGGACAAAGCATGTTATCCCCGTCTGAGAGGTAGAGCCCGTCTCTACCGGAGGAGTTTGATTATGAGGAACATGTGGTGAGGTGATCAGTCGGGGAAAGGTTCATCACTCTCTGAGAAACTACGTGTTTAAGAACACGTTTGTCGACGTGCAGTTTCAGTGAATTTACGGATCAGCTACGGTCCAGAGAAAGACTCTGCACGTAAGGGCCGAGGCTCAAAACCAACACTGAATGTCTGTGACCTTTGACCTCTCAGGCAGTGCTGCATTAAAGGGCTCGGGAACACTTCAGCTCAGGTTCAGACTCAAACATCGCCTAAATCATGGCCGCCGTGTCTACATTCGCACAGCTTACAATTTCTTCTTCTGGTTTTGTTCGAGCGTACAGTCGCTGCCGCTCGTTATTATCGACACACGAGGGGCTGACAGTCGATTAAACGTTGCTCGGCAACGGCCAGACTGCCAAAAATGCATCGGCGCGATGGGAATCGGAGCCGCGTGGAGCCTTTGTGTTCGCGCCTCCACTTTCTTTAGCCGTCCAGACTCGATCGTCCCATGAGGCCGCCGCAGCTGCCATCTTGGTTGCTATGGTTACAGGTGTAGCTGAGAGAGCGGCCTGCTTTTACCTGCACACACACACACACACACACAGTCACATAAGTACAGCTACATTTTCTTTTGTGTGTGTGTGTGTGTGTGTGTGTTTGGGGGGGGGCGGATTTCTCAGAAGCACTTTCTCCAACGTTTTTCCACTTAAAGAGAAGTCAAAAGTTTCACTAACTGTGATACCGTGTGTGTGTGTGTGTGTGTGTGTGTGTGTGTGTGTGTCAGTGAATGTGCAAGTGGTGGATACAGGCGGGAGGAAGTGGGTGGGTGTGTGAGTGTAGTCAAGTGATAGTGTGTGTTTGTGTGTGATCAGATGCTCTTATACCAGCAGCCTTCTCTTATCAATGAGCTTGCATTTAGTGTGTGTGTGTGTGTGTGTGTGTGTGTGTGTGTGTGTGTGTGGACAGCAGCAGTGTGTTGCTGCTGATAACACTCTGGAGATGAACAGCTTCTTTCTGTTTTCTCATTGATTGTCAGTCAGGATTCACTTATCTGTCCTGACACAGCAGGCAACTGATTACACAAACACACACACACACACACACACACACACACACACACACACACACACACGATCAACTGATTTCCACTCAAACACAACGGCCACACACACACACACACACACACACACACACACACACACACACACACACACACACACACACACACACACAGACATGAAACTTTCCTGCAGCAGGAGCTTAGAAATCAACCAATTATTTTTGTCACTGTAATCATCATCAACTAAGTACTGTACGTACGTGCGTGTGTGTGTGTGTGTGTGTGTGTGTACATGTAAACTACAAAGGAAATGGATGACAGGCTGTGTGCACATGTAGTTTATTATTATTATTATAATTAATAATATGTACAGACTATTGAATTGCCAACCCAATGCGTGACGTCAGCCTCAGGTTTCCGTAGAGTCATTTTGAAGGTCGTCTTTCCTCTGCTGCTCCCTTTAAGCCTTAATATAACCTGAACAGGTGAGTTGTATATAAATTCACCCTCAGTACAGTTGTCATGAACGGGGAAATTAGCTACAGAGACCAAAACTGTTTTTTGTACCAGGCTGTAAACATGTTTATTTCTGCTGTCTAACATGGGGACTTATGGAGACTGACTCACTTCTGCAGCCAGCTCAACAAACTGCAGCTTCTTCTGCCTTTTTCCCAGACATGGAGGTTGCCGCTTGTTCACAGCTCAACTGAACTGATGCGTCAGTGGCCTCTGATTGTGAGACTGAACAAAGAAAGCAGGAGAAGTTTGTCAGTTATTAGAAAATGAAGGAGGAAGTTCAACATCTTCGTTTTATTGATGCGTCTGAAGTAACTTCAGTCAACGCGGCACTTAAAATCCATCAACATTTTAGAACTAAAGGATGTTGACATTACACTCCTTATTGTCTGTTTACTCACACACACACACACACACACACACACACACACACTTCGTATGAACAAAAACAGCATAAACGGCTGTTGTTTGTTAATGGGCCTCTTCACACACACACAGCTGTGAATCTGTCATATGTGGGCTTGTGTGTGTGTGTGTGTGTTCATCTGTGTAGATATCTCACAGATGATTTTTGTTCTCCCATCAGCTGATGGAGCCTCAGGATATGACTTCCTGTTGTTCTCGATGTGCTATCCTGTGCTACTATAGAGAAGCTGTAGTTTTGCTGACTGAAAATAGAACAGTAGGAAGTTGTTTCATGAAAAGGTCACTGTGTTAATCCATTTTCAGCCGCGAGCAGCACAGATTTTCCATCTCACCGTCTCTTTTAAAGCCTCTTTCTGTAACTTTCTACCATAAAATAACAGATTTTAAATCATGTTGATGCTGCACTGATTAAAAAGGTGAATGGTGTCTCTGTAGCCGCTGTTAGCTCATGTTAGCTCAGTTTGTTAGCCAGGCTGTCTGGACTGTGAGCTCAGAGCTCCGGGGGAGTGTTAGTGTTTTTGGACCAGCGGGGCGAAGGCCCAGGGTGTGGGTGAATGCTGCTGGGGAGCAAAGTAACCAGACGTAGGAGCTTCTATGGGCCTAGCTATTGACAAAGAGACCAAAGTAGATGTTGATGGAAGCTAAGAAGAAAAAATGAGTGAGCGAGCAAGAATCCGCCAGACGAGTAAATCTTGGACTGACTTTTAGTGGTTGGTGAGAGCTTGGTGAAATAAAAGGCTGAAAGACAGACGCCGAGCTGGCTGACTGCTGCTGGACTAGTCAGTAAGATTAGCTACTGCTGGTGAGTTTGCTTGGCTGTTAGCAAAGTTGTCGACTCACTAGTTTTTGGATCATACAGTTCCCCTTAAAAACCCAGCGCCAAAGTCCACCAGGCGTTTTCACTTTTATCTGGACCTGCTGTCAGAACTCAGCTGAGTTTAATTTGACTTTGATATTTTTTTAAGCACTTTGAAGAAAAAAAATTAAACTTCGGTCACTTGATTCATGAGTTTTAATCTAGTTTGATTCAACAAAAATGGAATTCATTTTCATCAAGAAAGTCATGCCAATGTAAACAGAACACTTTGTGGGTCGACAGCATGACAAGACAACAGAATAGTAAATTTGATTTATTTAATGGGTTCTTCACATCACCACAGAACTTTGTGTGACTTCAGCGTCACCTTCTATTAAATTGTGGGTGTTGGTCCAAATAAATTCTTGTGAAACAGAAAACACAATTTGCAGTTTCACAACCATCATTTCACGTATTGCTTAAGTTCCTGTTAGTAAAGCTAAAAATGTGTTAAAATCACCTGCGTGGGTGGAAGATGATGCTTCTGTTCGGCTGGCATGATAGCCATGTGACAGTTTTATTTTATTTCCACTTCAGCAATTGTGCAACTCATTTTATCTTGCTTCATCTTCGGTTCTTCAGAATCTGTGAAGAAGTTTCTGTGAAAGCATTTCACCTCCCACCCAGTACCACCGGATGGATAGATAGATAGATAGATAGATAGATAGATAGATAGATAGATAGATAGATAGATAGATAGATAGATAGAATAAAGGTAGTGGAACCCTCAAAAGGATCCTCTGAGTCAAAGTAATGGCATTGGGATTTGGAGCAAGATGGAAAGGGCCTCCCTGAGGTCCTTCAGGCTTATAAAGAATCCTAAGTCAGGCCTCACGGCACTGATAACGGAGGATGGAAATCCCCCTCTGGGGATGGGGCCTGAGATTGTAAATTATGGTGCTGGAATGGAATAATATAACATCTGGAACTGCAAAAAAATGGCAATTTGAAAATCCAAATATGGAGGAACTGAAGTGAACCTTCACATAAAGTGGGTCTAGGGACAAGCTGGTGTATAATAATGAGCCTTTGTCTTCAGTGACTCCTATCGCCTAAACTTTTTGTGGGCCTTTCAGAATTCTGTAGCTCTTCCCCTTCGCTGTAGTTACTTGTTGGAAAAAGGTCCAGATATACGATTCTGGCCATGACAACAACTGGTCATATGTCCTGTAAAAGAATGACGCTGTGGTGGCGTCTGCAATATTACATGCAGTCGTCTGCATAGAATAGCACAGAGAGGAACGGCAAAAGACAAGACACAACCGGGGCAGCTTGTCCAGCTCAAAGAAAGTTGAGCTGGATTGCTGCTGCCTTTCCTTAGTTACTGTTACCATCAAATGGAGCATAAACATTCATAAACACAATAAGATAAGACAGACCTGATGACTGAATGATTCCACACCTGGGAAATTCACTTGTCACATCAGCTCGTATACACAAGGCAGATAAGAAAATACTAGAGATATATAGTGAAAGGTTTCCCCCACAGTCTCAGACACGGAGTGAGGGGAGTTGTCAATGATGGATGTCAGCTTTGCTAACATCCTCCTCTCCTCCACTTCCTCCTAAGGCTCCATCCTTAGGGGCAGTTCAGGACAGAGCTGCTCCTCTTGACAGTTTGAGTCTTTTCCTGCTCCTCTCTGTGATATTCTATGCAGACGACTGCATGTAATAATGCAGACGCCACCTTAGTGTCATAGAAAGTTCTGCCCACTCCAAACTACCTCAGTCTCCTCAGCAAATGGAGATGACTTTGACTCTTCTGTTACAGGATGTCTGACCAGTCCAGTTTGTTGTTGAGGTGAACACCCAGAGATTTGTGATGTAAGATTTGCACATCCACCTCCACAGTTAGCTTCAGCCTGACTAGACATCTAATCAGACAGAGTAACTGAAAACACCTGTGAGAGTGTGAAGAACCTACAACCGATGTGTCTCTAGCAGAACTGGAAGCTATTTTCCCAACGACTTTTGGGGGCATTTGAACCTTCTGAGGACAAAGAACAGGAACACACGTCCCTGGAGAAAGTGCAGCAGGATGCACTTTTACATGTTCCTGGCAAAGCTGCGGTTATTCCCTTTGATGACTACCACCAAGCATGCCGAACCACACACTCACACACACTCAAATACACACACACACCACATGAAGGCTGTTCCCAGAAGGAATGCTCCGTGGCCGCCTGCCTCTTTTCCTCCTCCTCCTCCTTCTCGCAGCTGACTGAGGTCAGACAGACGCTCGCTTCCATTGAAATCCTTGAAGGAAAAACTCCACCCTAAACCACTTAAACCCTTTAAAAACCAGCTGCTGGTGGTCTGCTTTAGATTTTTGGCTCTGTTTGGTGTTTTCGTTGCATTGTTCTTTCTCCTGGCTGTGATGGCCAGTCCAGATATTTCCAGTGTGTTGGCAGAAAAACCTCCCTTGGTCTGAAACAATAGTTATTGTCAGGATTTGCAGTCATTTTCCATAAATATTCCACATTCACAAGTTCTGATGAAAGCTGGTGTAAAAAAAAGAAGCTTGGGGTTCATCCTGGGGTTTGAGACACAGAACACACAAAATCGTCTATAAATAAAGTCTTGATACAACTTTTCTAGTCGATCCACTGTAGCATTCCTGCAAGATAGTCCAAGAAATTGTCCTTTTACATCAGACGTCTGGAATTGTGGATAAAATTTCTATCATGTGACTCCTCTAGACTTTCCAACTGTTATCTGATGCAATGGATAAAATTCTGATAGTGAAATGAGTCATTTAGTGGGAGCTATGATGAGCACACAAACTGAGCTTCCCAAAGTTTTGAATGACTTAATGCTGGAAGCTTGTGGTGGCCATACATTCATTCAAGCTGGATTCAAGTCTAGTTGGATTTAAGCACAGCATTTGATGCTATGCTTAAAGATCCACTTTGAACCTCAGGAAACCTCTGCAGTGGTCTTCCCCGAAAGAGTGTCTGTGTTGGCATTGCTGATACCAGCAACAGGTGTTCACTGTGGAGTTCCCCAGGCTCTGTGCTAGGACCAAACTGTACTCAGCCACATCATTCATATGTGTAATATCAGTTTTTACGTAGACAATACTCTAATCTATCTAAGCTGTGACCCTGCAAATCACTATCAGATCACTGGCAACCTTCTAAACTGCCTTCATTTCCTGCAGAATTACAACATTTCCTGCAGCTAAATGCTGATAAGACGGAGCTAGTGATTGTAGGTCAACACTGTGCAAATGCTCAAATGTCAAAGAGTCTCGGTTCTCTGGCCCATTCAGCAATGCTTGCTGTCATTTTTAATCAAAACCTCGACCTGGACAAACATTTTAAATGGTGCTTTCAAGGATTTCAGGGATTTCTTTCAGCAGAAAATCTGGAAACTGTCATACTATCATATTATAATTACTATGGGGAAAGGTCAGTGGGACGCTGAGCATCATGTGATGAACGTCCTTGCTGTCCCTACACGGTTTGGTCACCATATCAAATTGGCTTCAAAGCCCAGCACTCTTCCACTGGGTCCTCTGGGTTTGGTCCTGTTATGAAATGTAATGAAAAGAGTCTATTGTACTGGGATCTCAAAACTTGAACAAATAAAGTCAAACCGATCTGCATGAATAGATACCCGAAGAGGTCAGAAGAAACTGTTAAAGGATCTTTGTGTATCCCCTCCACTTGCCCTCCCATGGCTGATTCAGGACCCATGACCTTTGGAAGAAATTCATAGTGTTGCACTTGGTTGTTCACATCAAATGTGTCACATCATTGTGTGACAAATGGAAAAAAAAAGAGCTGGAGAGAGAAGTGAACCCTGGCTTCTTTCCCACCTTTGCACAGCTAGCCAGTCACAGAGGGAAGTGGGCGTCGATGTCGGACTGTCAGTTTTGGAAAGTTACAGGAATTGTTGCATCCCAGATCTGAAGGTTTAAGCAGAGGGTTCTCAACATATTGTAGTTAAAGTGTACAATATAGCACTGATACCAATACTTCCTCAGCATGCACAGTATCTTTTCTGTCATTATCGCAGGTCACTAAGGTCACAGAGAGAAAGAAAGACTCGTGTCCATCTTCCCTTCATTCCTCTGAAATTACAGCTCTCACAGTGTCACCACAAGATCTCACCAAACTGTGTAATAACAGGCCTTCACCGACACACACACACACACACACACACTCTCTAAATGTTAGTGTAGAGCTGTTTATAAATTTGTTCTGAGAAAAAAATCATCCACGCGTGCACAGGAAGTGATGTGTTTTATGTTTCCTGGTCGCTTCCAATAAACCGACGAAGAAGACACGGGCCGTTACCACCGTGGCTGAAAAACAGGGGAGTGCCGTCTACATCACGATGCTGACTGAAAGAAGTCAGCTCCAGAGAGGACACCGAGGGAAAGACCACACACGAGCTGCAGCTTTAAAAAGATTCATTTTGACGCGCGGAAAACGGAAAAAGCAGCTACAAACTAAATTAAAAACACGCAGGGAGGGTTTTATAAAACATCAGCCGCGTCTGAGAAGCACAAAACAGTGGAAAATGTGTGTGGGGATGTTGTTCTGTGCAGAAAACAAGCCAAATATAACCAAACAAAGAGGAAACAAATGATGCAGCACTCACATTTTGCATTATTACAGATCTTAGAGCTGTTACGTTAATCCATGTTGTTCCTTTCTGAGCTGATATTCGTAACAAATATCTGCAGAAGCAGCCATCTTTTAGATTAAATTTTGATCAGGGGCTCTGTCCTTTATTTATACAGCCATTGGTTACAACAGGTTCTCACTTTGGGGTGCCCCAGGGCTCTGTGCTAGGTCCACACGTATTTTCCATTTGCATGCATGCTCCCACTGCTCCCACACATCACTGCCTGAAACTGCCTGTCATTGTTAAAAACCTACATGGTTGAAGAAAGGATCACTACATCACATCTCACTACTCTCACACACACACCACACTACCATGCAAAGAAAGACACATATTCTTCTCAAGGCTGCAGCAGCTTGTGTGTCAAAGTCTCCTTTAGAATAGACACAGTCATAATCAGACGTTCTTTTCAGCTCCCTGCTGTGCGTGCATGACATGGGTGTTTACATTTGACACAGTGGAAATGACAAGTGGGCTCTCCTGCTGTGAACCACCCCGAATTTCATACTATGCGGTGTGATGTGAGTTCTTGAACAAGGACCACACCGCAACAACATTTCGTTTAAGGATGGGTGAACGGAGGTGGTCGGAACGCCGAGGCAGAGCCGGGGTTTGGGCTCAGATGCATCCCCACCCGAGCTGCTTACAGGCCCACGGATGATACCTGGAATGAGGGAAGAGAGGATGAAGCGAGGTGGAGATGAGGGCTAGAAGGCTGGGCCAGGTATCAGTAGCTGGGCGGACGATTAGAGGTGTGGCCCTGCTCCTGAACATAAATTAACTAATTAACTTCATTTCAGTAATTGGTGCCACTCAGATGGGATTAATATTCCAAAGAGTCTAATTAGTCAATTATTTACTGGAATTTTCATTTAATTTATCACAAGATTTTTTCTGGGAGCTAATGGTGATCTTGCAGTAAGAAGGGATCTGATGTGTCTGAGGACGTCGCGGCGGCAGAGGTGGTGGGATTTAAGTTCTTTCCCCGAGGTGTGCAGGGTTAAACGCACGACGGCCTTTACATCAAAACAATTAGAATCAGACAGACTAGCCGAGACAGAACAATTAGCGAACATTAAAACAACCTTTTAATGACTTTGTGGCGTTCTGGCTCTCATAATGAGTTTTCAGTTTGAAGACTAAATGCCGTCAGAAACGCTGCACGTGGTTAATCGTCGTGATTTTTAGTTTTACAGGCATGAGAAATGTTTCACACTCTGTGCTGTGCATTGTCACCTCACCTAGAAACCTTCTTGAACTGAGATCTAACCGACGAAAAACTGATTTTAATTCATTTTAGTCAGTCCATAAACACCATGACTGGACTGCAACCAGCTTTCACACCAGAGTTTTGGAACCACTCAACTCCAGTAATGTGTGTGTGTGTGTGTTAGTGTGAGCTTATTCAGTGGCTGCTGCTATCTAATTAAAGCAGACAGACAGACAGGCAGCAGCAGCCTGTCTGTCTGCACAGAGACGCTGCAGGATGAAGAGTCCTAATAAGGAGGAGATCACAGCGGTGAGCACACACACACACACACACACACACACACAGAGCAGTAATCCCATTCCCAGGCTGTCTCTGCTCTCTGGGGTGTTGGCTGTCAGTGTGTCCTATTAACTTTCTTATGTCATCAAGTTCACTGGGCCAGTCAACAAGTCAGTGATCTGTTTAATTAACCTTTTACCCCGTCCCATGCAAACCAAGGAGAAGACATCATGCAGCCTGCAGGAACACACACATCTAACGACCAACTCAAGACAGTTACCGTCAACTTAAGTTTGGATTTCTGTAGAAGCTGCGTGTCTTTCTGGTACGCCCAGAAGTCAGTTAGAAAATGAGTGATACAACTAATCTGAGGCTTAGTCAGGTTGTGATTTCAATCATAACCACAGCACACACTCAGATTAAATGATAATCTGTGGAAATAGTGACAGCGACACCATCGAATGAAACGGACCGTCGTGTTGCTCATTGCAGCTTTCAGCAGCGCTGTTTATATCATCAACAGTGGCCGGTTTAACAGTGATTTAGTCCGTCAGCTGCCGGTGAAGTTTGTATTGTCAGTTTAATGGAAGTTCAGTGACTCAGTCAGGAAATGTAAAAATGAGTCAGCCGGTCGGATGTTTATCTTTCAATTCGAATAGAGAAACTTTCTGATTTCATGAAACACTTCAACGTTCAGTCAGGAGCTCCGAGGTTCTCACGGATTTCACACCAAAAGCAGAAGTGTAACATTATGCGGAGCGAGGCCATCATTTGATTTCCTGTGCGGACAGCGCCAGGAATCCCTCTCGTGTGTGTTTCACTTTGATTTTTCCATCAAGCTGTGCAGAAAAAGTTGAACTAAATCAAACTTTGACTTCGAATGTGTTGACGTCCACAAAAACATGCCCGAGGATGAATGCTCTGACTTACACACACTGACATGTGAGACTTTTTTTTCTACTCTTGCAGATTTAGTTCTCCCAGAAATGGGTCAGTAACATTTTGTGTATTATCATTTAACTCCTGCGGCTGGACTGAGCGAGTACGGATCACTGCGAGGTGCAGATTTCACCACAAACACTGGCACACACACACGGATAATTTGAGTGAAGCATTCCTTATTTCACCCACTCATGAGACTTGGACATCTAAGTCATGTCGTCGCCATCCTTTGAAATCAGCTTGCATCTTGCAATGAGTAGGTATGCTTCATGTAAAACATGCAAAATCTGCAAGTGCAAGTTCACCTGATGAAAACACGCTTGGTCTGCATACCTGTACTAAACTGTGTTGTCGTCCGTAATGCTGAGAAGTTTACGGAGCATCCTTCTCTCAACAACCGGCTCCAGAGCAGCACGGAGCCAGCCACCGGTATCGGTTTGTTTAGTTTCTCAGAGCAAAGCTGCAAAGAAGATTCACCTACAACAACCGACTGATGAACATCTTCAACATCCTGCTGCACACAAAAGACCTGAGCTTCCTCAAGAAGCAGAGTCTGCTCCGTCCCTTCTTGTAGACGGCCTCGGTGTTGTCCAGGGTGCACCTGGATCCCACCACCTCCACCTCTTCACCACCTCCACCTCTTCACCACCTCCACCTCGTCAGCTCTGTTCAGCTCAGTCACATCAGGGGATTCTGCCAAACCCTTGGACGCTCAGTGACGGCGTGTTAAAGAATATTTCTCTGCATTGTAACCGGATCATAGTTGCTGCATTGGCATTTACGTGAAGCAGTCTGGAAATCCCAGAATTAACCAGTTAGTCAGAAATTAAAGCAGTGAGTCAACCAGCCAGCCAGGACGGTTTTAGTATTCAAGGGCTGAAACCAGGCCATCTCATTCAGTCTGCCAGTTAGCCTGTAGGTGGCACATTAACCCAGTTATTCACATCCAGATCTGCTCTCCTCTCCTCTCCTCTCCTTGTGTGTGTGTGCTGCTGCTGTGATCCGCCCTACATCAGCTGCTACAGACACAAACCCAATCCTACAAATATGGAACAGCAGACTTTTAAAAAATTCTTTTAAAAAACTCCTTTTTTGGGGGGGATTATGCTGCATTTCCCCTCCGTTTGTGGAAATGTGGTGCACATTTACACTCGGCAAAAATAGTTTCCATATGACTGACAAGCAACGAGGCTGTGATTATCCTGAAAGTTCACAAGGCATGAAGAGAAGGTGTGCATGAGCAACAATAAACAGACACCCAGCTCAGGAGCTCAATGTGCCAATATATATATACATATATCAGCTTATTATCAGTGCACACAGTGGCATACATGTGTGCGTGATCAGGCGACACCAACTGGTTAAAATATCACATATTTAAAGGGCAGGATGTAAATGAATGCGCAGCCTATGGTCGGTGAGATCGTGAGCTCTTGTTACAAGATTCCTTACTGAGAACTCACGTGAACCGAGGCTCGCTCGCGCTCTGATTGGCCGACGTTTCTGCACGTGTACCGGCGAATCCACGTTATGTAACGGTCCCCGCACGGGAGAGAGGGAGAGAGAGGAGCGACGTGGGGCGGAGACGGGAGGGACTGCGGTATCCGAGCGGGGCTGCGGAGTTCATTCATGTCAATGCACAAGCATTTCACCTACATATCATAGTATAGTTATTTCAAAATGATTTCAGCAGCTGGAAATTGTAAATAAAACTGTTTTTTTTTATTATTTTAATTTTGCATTTAGCAGAAAAAATGTAAAAACTGCAAAAGATGCGAAAAAATCTAATTTCACAACATGCAAATAATTAATGTTGTGCATAATTCTCTTGTCTTGTAACAAAGCTGTGCATTGCATGGCGTGACAGCCGGACACATAGAGATGACATATGCTTAACTTGTGGTTGTAGCTGTAGTAGTAGTAGTAGTAGTAGTAACTGTAGTAGTAGGAGGAGTTGGAGGACAGATGGATGGTGAAATACCGGTGCAAGAATTGGACAACGTGGCTGTGAAAGCACTCAGCCTGTCTGTCTGTCTGTCTGTCTGTCTGCAGGTCTCTCTGTCATATTACTGCAATTAAAGGTACAAAGAAGCGGAGGGGAGTGAACACACTGCAGGCTCTCCCAGCCCGGCTCACTGTGCCCGCTACATTCCTCACTAATGACTGACAAAGTTATTTTCTGTGCCGTGAATCATGCACTTTACAGTCCCCTGAACGCATCATTTACGCGCGTAATTTCGCCCGTTACACTTTAAAATAAGAATAAGAGGAGCCGTGGGCAGCCTCCGCTCCTGTCTGCGTCTCTGGGCTGTGCTGGGGAACAGACAGACAGACAGGCAGAC
The DNA here is from genome assembly GCA_014281875.1 of Nibea albiflora. Classification (NCBI taxonomy): domain Eukaryota; kingdom Metazoa; phylum Chordata; class Actinopteri; family Sciaenidae; genus Nibea; species Nibea albiflora. The sequence goes on from CM024790.1 coordinate 27,260,727, forward strand.
AGACAGGCAGTGAGACACCCGGCTTCTCTTCACAATCCACGTGTGTTCGTGTCCCAACTTTTTACCGCCACCGTATTCCTGGAATCCCAGCCCTCCTCCGCCCGCCCTCCTCCTTCGTGTGACGGTATCACTGCGCCGAAAAGTAGACCCCGGACTTCACCGCGAAATTAACAACAGCGGCGGTTTGTTTCGATTTTCCCGCCTGGACTCGATCCAAACCGGGCACGGCGGCGGATTTATTGGCGGCGGGTGCGACCGCCGGTAACGCACCGTTGCCGGTGTTCGCGTTTTGGCGCGATTTTGGTGCGCGCGGAGGGATAACGGCGAGCGGCGGCGATATAAACCGAGCGACCCCGCCGGGCCACACCTACTCTGTCTGTGCGCGAGCGGAGGAGACGAAGGAAGGAGACGAAGGAAGGAGGCAGAGGAGGAGACATCGAAGCACCATGCTGCCCTGCTCTCACTTTAATTTCACACGCAGAAAATCTCCCGCCGCCAGATAGTCACGCGTGATTCCCGCCCTGTGGATTTTATTGGATATTTGGGACGTTTGTTCGATTAATTTTCTTCAGTTTGAAGCCTGTTTGTGACCGGACAGCTGCAGGTGAGGACGCATGTGTAACTATCATCTGTGTGTGTGTGTGTGTGTGTTTAAACGTTACCTGACTTTACGTGTGTGATGCGTTCATGTCACGCGTGCGCTTGTTGTAACGTTGCGGTGTGTGTGTGTGTGTGTGTGTGTGTGTGTGCGGTGTTAAAGGTGCAGAGTGCCGGTTTCACGTGCACGCTCTGCCCATGCGGGGTTTTTAAATGACCCCCGCAGCGGGTCGCGTGAGGACTTCTTCTGCGCGAGCTCTTCTCTTGGTGCATTCACTGACTACGGAAATATTAAACCCGGGTAAAAAAACATTAATTTAACAGTTAATTGGCTGATTTTAATGAGTGTGTGTGAGTGTTGGGTTGTCTTAGTGTTCGTACACGGTGTTCACGTTTAACACCGGCTGCTGCAAAGGCACGCGAGCAACGCCACCTAGTAGCGGCGACGCGTTCAAAAAAATCGTAAATTCAAGATGCTGCGTTAAAAGAACAAGCTGTACGAGTTTGTTTTTTTCCCTTTTTAAGACAGACACGCATTCAGGCTGCAGACAGAGCTGCAGTGTCACGTCCACTCTTCAGAAACGTTATTAATTAGTTAATTAGCGGCTTGTCACGGCGCAGACTGTCTGTGTGTTTGAGGGCTTCAGGTTTCTGCTTAAAGAAAGACGGCCTTTAACTCCCCGAGCCTGTCTGCGCCACACACACACACACACACACACACACACACACACACACACACACACACACACTGCTGCTTTGTTCTCCAACATAGCCTGCCTATACACACACACACACATGCCATAAGACCCCACACAGGAATGTTCTATAGGACTGTCTGAGCTGCTTCACATATCATTTAATTAGACTGTCTCATTAATTTCTGTGAGAACATTTAATTAGTTTAATTAAAGCTTTTCAATGCAGAAGTTCTCCTGAAGGGGAGCGTTTGTTTTCCATGTCAGCACGCGCCCATTTGTGTGATATATTTATGACCTTTGTGAGTCAGGCGGAGACGTAAATGTGAATTGTGGTGAAGCAGCGTTAAAGTTCCTCACCTCTCTCTGTCCCAGCTGTTCCTGTGATGTCATGGGGAGGTGGGAGGGGGGCGTTGAATTTTTTTTTCTTCTTGTCCTCCTTGGGGAGCAGCTGGGCGGGGCTTATGTGATGTAAACACAGATAAAAGGTGGCACGCTGCCTGTCGGGGTCTCAGTCTCAAGAAACTCGTTTAAACTTTCACTACAACACGTGTTGCTGCCGCCGCGCCGCCGCTCGGATTTACCCGCCTCAGCTCTAACACAGGGCGGCTTTGAAAACACTACCGGCCCGGCGTCTCCGGATTAAACCCACTAAGCTCCTCTACCTCTCTGATTTGAGTGTTTTTGGCTGTTTTTTCTCAGATTCTGCAAACATGTTGCAAAGCTTCTCTCAGTCGCCGGACTGGCTTTACTCGGAGCCGCTGCTGTTTGACGATGAGTTCTGCCAGAGTTTAATGAAGGACCTCCAGTCGCTGCCGACACCCCCACAGAGCCCACCCATGAAGGCCGGGATGGGAGGCAGCAAGCCCCTCTCCAAAGAGGACCAGCTGAGCTACGTGTCGGACATCCTGCTGGAGGATCACGACATGCAGCAGCTCAACTGGAACTACGACTTCTTCCACTCCGACGCCGCCGAGAAGGACGGCGAGCCCAGCCAGCCCTGCTCGCCGCTGGAGGAGAGCGGCGAGGACTGCCTGTGGCGGTGCCTGGCGGCCGACAAGAGCCTGGAGGAGAAGCTGGTGTCCACGATGCTCGGCTCCAGCCCGCTGCTGTCCGACATCAACACCAGCATCTTTGAGGAGATCGCCGGCTCCACGCTCGACTGCCAAAACCTGATGAACACTCCTGAGTCCAGCGAGGCCACGTCAGACTACGGATCAACCGGCGGCGAGCTGTCCACCTATTCATCCAGCGACTCTGGTGAGTTTAAATTCATTTGACTGGTTTTCCGTCACGGGAGCGAGCGTGCGATGCCTTCAGGGTCATCGTTCTGTCACTGCTGCCTCCTGATGTTTCAGCCTTTCATCCCACCTGCATCTTATCAGTATAAACACACAGCGCTTCATTGATAATCGGCTGTTAATGTTTAGTGGCACCGAGCCCGGCTCGTTCTTTGCTCTCTGCTTATCGTGGTGGCCCGGCCGCCCGCCCGCGACCCCGCTGGAGATAGTCAAAGAGGCGTGGGCGGGCTTTGAGCTGACTGACATGAGTAAATGAGAGCTTTCAGGAGGGAGGATTGACTGCGAGGGCGCGTGACTCACTCATGTTCAGCACTTACAGTTGCGGCTCCATCCATTAACGCGTAATGAGTCATTTCACTGACTCGAGCCCTCCGGCAGGCCTGGCTGCAAACCAAAGAGGAAGACTCAATTATCTGATTGTTCCTCTGTCAAACACGTGATTTTAAATTCTTTTTCAAGCTTTCACTAGAAATATCTTTGACTCATTGACAGCTTCTGCACGTTTATGGTTGTTTACAATATGAAACCCGCATGGCCGCGTTGTGTTCACTGTCCACACGTTTGTTTTCGTGTCACCACGCCTCTTCATCTTCATCTGACCCCCCCTTCTTCTTCTCTTGTCTCTAACAGAGGAGGAGATTGACGTGGTGACCGTGGTGCGCTGTCCCTCCGGCTCATCGTTGGCCGACCCGTCTGTCCGCCAGCAGAAACAGGAAGAGGAGCAGCGAGCCATCCAGCGCCACCACTTCGAGATCCAGCTGCAGCACAACTACGCCGCTCCCCGTCCCGCCTCGCCGCCGCCCGCTTCCACGTCCAACAAACGCTCGCGAGGCAACGACGGCTCGGCGCGCCACCACCACTCATCCCGCAGCTCGTGCTCCTCTTCGTCGTCCTCCCCGTCGTCGCGGTACAACCACCACTCGTCCCGGAACTCGACGGAGACCGAGGACGAGGAGGAGCGCCGCCGGACGCACAACGTGATGGAGCGGCAGAGGCGCAACGAGCTGAAGAACTGCTTCATGCACCTGCGTGACAACGTGCCCGAGCTGTCGCACAACGACAAGGCGTCCAAGGTGGTGATCCTGAAGAAGGCGCGAGATTGCATCTACAGCCTGGAGGACGAGGGCCACAGACTGCAGTCCAAGAAGGACAAACTCAGAGCCAAACAGGAAGAGCTGAAAGCCCGGCTGGAGCAGCTCCGCAGCTAATGGGCTCGCTCAGAGACAATGTGGGTGGAGGCGGACACGGTGACGAGACTTTGTAAAAAGACAGAGGGACGGGCGGGGAATAAAGAACCGTGTGTCATCCCGAGAAGAGCACACAAAGTTTGACATTTCAAGGACTTTATGGTAACAATAACTCTGGACTGTATAGACTCATATTTGCAACTTGCCATGGACAAACTAAACACACTCATTGCCTCAGAATTGATCATTCTCATGCCTTGACTGCTGACTGTTGTAGAGAGTAGGATGTTTTTTTAAAAAGGTGAAACGAGGACAGAGCGAGCAGATTTTTAATGTTTTATTTGGTAGTTTGGCTGGACGCACGCTGAAAGACGAGAACGACATCTTCCATCGTTTGATGGGAATCTCCGAATGACAGAAAGCAGCTGCCGGGTCAAATAACTCGAAGCCGCGTCAGCTCAGTAGCCGAAACTTGTTTCAGTAATCTAATATTCAGGACGTCTTATAGCCATACTAACCAGCGATCCCTCCACTCTGACCGATGTCACGGTGGCTGTCGAGTTATTTGGCTCGCAGCGTCTCTGTCAAATTCCAAATCTTTCAACATTTGATCAGGAAACAGTTTTTCAGCGTGCCTTCAGCCCCGTTTGGTCTCAGGCGGACCCTCGGGGTGGAGGGGGGCCAAACACACTCTGTTATCAGGTTAACGTGTGTTCACGACAGTACTGTATAGACCAGGTTTGATACTGTACACATCACCACAATAACGCGCTCGGCTCGGCGCAGTTCACCGCCGGCTCGCTCGCCTCAGAGTATGTGTGTGTTTTTTCTAGTTGTTGGGAGGAGAAAAAAAAATCTATAAATTTTGTGTATTTAAGTATTTTTCATTAAATATTAAACTGTTCAAACTCAAATGTAGCCATATTAAACAGCATTCAGGTTTTGAGGCGAGCGAGCCGGAGCCGTGAACTGAACCGCGAGCCGCGCCGTCGTAGCAAATCGGCCAAAGTCGGAGGTGGAAAACAAAAAGCGAGTGACCGACGGTGTCCTGACATTATTATTACTATTATTTAATGACTTCCTGGTTGGAGGAAGCTGCGGCAGCAGTGATACTGTGACATTTAGTTGTGTTGCTAAGTGTAAATTAAGAGAAAACAAATGGTTGACATGTTTTTCCCGTCAGAGGAAAGTGTTTGTCGGTCTGTGGCTCTCGCTCATCACAAAGATTTGATGAGAAATGTTGTAAAAACATTTGAATGAGAGCCGCTGACACGTTTCCCTCTTTTATTGTAAAGACAGCCTCCAGCAGCTTGGTGCCACAGAGTTTGGACCGGGTTGTTGCAGAGATGTTCACCACCAGCCTGTCTGTCCATTCTTTGACCATCAGGTTTTGTTGAGCTTGTGCTTTGGGCTGGATCTGAAGTTTTTGAAATGTTTAATAACGGCGGGTTGAATGCTAAACTAAATATCGATTATTGCCAACGTTTATCCATTTAAATGTGCTGTTTTATAACATTGTGCAAATGGTGGGGAAACATTTGCTTCGTCTGTGTCAAAATGTCTTAAAATGCATCTTTGTGTTGTATGAACAGTTCTTCCTCCTTCAGTCTGAGTGTACTTGAACAGACCCTGGTCGTTGGAATAATGAGTTGAGGTGTTTTTAGCGGTTAAACCTGTTCTGCCTTGAAATGTATCTGTTCAGGACTCCTTGTTTCCTTTGTGTGATTATGTTGCTGTCTGGTTAAAACCTCGCCCGCTTCTGACCTGAGGTATTTTTATATTATTATTTTTTCAGCGAGGCTCAAGCTTCTCGTTTTTATCTTCCAAACCTCTGGATTTCTATATTTTCTTCATGTAGTAGCGTCACCTTCCACAGAACTGTGTTCTGAAGTAAAGAGTTCAGAGCTTTTAACCAGACAGCAGGGATTATTTTTTCTTCTTAGCATGATACAACCTACCTCCACCTGGCTGCAGTCTGGCCTGTAATGTTTGTTTTTTTTCTGGTTGAGATATTGTACAGATTTTTTTCTTAATGTAAATATTTTTGTTATTGTATCATAAATTATTTTAGTCTTTTTTTTTTTCCTTTTTCTTCATTTTAAAATTGAGGATTTTTAAAAGAAATGTTATTCTTTACAAGTGGCACTTTTTTTTTTTAATATTGACTTAATTAAAGAATGAATTTGAGTTGGGAAGTCTGTGTGGTTTATTCTTTGTTGCACACACTCGTACAGTATATTACACTGATTTTAGCTGTGTAGATGATCAGTACACCAAAGTATGACGCTTATCATACTTAGAATAAATCAAAGATTATCTGAGTACATGAACATTTTTGTAGAAGTTCATCATAGTCAGGCTTTCTTTGCTTAGCTGGCTTAACAAAGCCTGAAAACTTCATTCAGAGAGTTAGCCCAGAGAACAGTGCAGAACAGACTTGGCAGCAAATCCCTGAATCATTCAGAGCTGTCTGTAGCTGCCGTACGTTGATCTTGTAGATATGGAACACGAAGCATCGCCTGAAGCAACGGGAGAGTTTTGTTGCCTTTGAACAGAATCCAGGCAGAATTTACATTGGAACAGGAAAATAACTGATGAAGACTGTTTTGGTATCACAAACGTTAACAAGTTTGGATAAATAACGTCCAATCAGCCAAATAATGACACACTAACAATAAGTTACCATGGTGACCGTACTCAGGTTAGAGGAGAGAAACCTTCGGGATGTTGAAATCTCGCTTCATCTTGTTAAACACTCTTTGTTTGAATTGTCAACAATCCAAACAAACTAAAGAAGCTACAAGCTGTCAGTGACAGTACCGAGCTGGAAACATTAGAGAAGTTTGCAGTATGTAGTCCAAAACAAATAAAGTAAAAGCTTTGTTGGGGGTCAGCCTGTTGGATGGAGGGTCGATATCGAGGCTCAGCATCACAGAGACAGTTATTGTAGACTCGCTCGCCTCGAGCAGAAGCTACAGATGTTTGTGAAGCTCTCAGATTTTTTGAATTTCTAAACTTCCAGCCCGATGACGCAACCCGATGTAGACTCTAGTGACATCACTTGAGGCAGTGTATCAGGTTTCACCCCGCTGGAGCGGACATGTTTGTCTTACACGATACGGACCGATGCGTAACGTCAGCGCAGTTCACTACTCAGCCGAGGAGATAATGTGGCGTCGTGTTGCTTTAGAAGCTTCCATCTCTCCTCACAGGCCGTCTTCACCGGGCCGTGTACACGGCGTGCTTCACTGACATCTCCTCTCACACCTAATAAGGTGGTGCAAACTTTAACTATTAGTCCATCAATGGAGCACGTAATTCCCTGCATAGTTCCACCTAATTTCAATCTGAGCAGCGGGCTACTCAGGCAGGAATAAATGGAAATACCTGTGTGGGCATGCAGGGTCTTTAAAGCGATCATTGATCCCTTCCTGAAGCAGGCAGGAGGAAATAAACTGCAGAAGCTAGCAGGCTAACAATAGCAATCCACATTTTGTATTACACAGCTCTTTAAAGCTGCCATTAACCTCTGTCACAGCTCGGTGACCCCCCTCCCCCTCCGCTGCCTGCTCAGGTCCATCCAGCCCTGCTCTCTGCAGACCCTGAAATCAGACTGAACTCCATCACCTCACTGAAACTCACTGACTGGTCTGACCACGCCATCAGAAACCCAAAGTCCTTGTCGTTCTGTGCAGAAATGCTTTTCCTTCACACACACACACACACACACACACCTGTCACCCTCGCGGCCCCTCCCAGGTGTAGAGATTATGTGAATGTTTTCTCAGGGCAAAGTGTGAGGCTGCAACAGGTAGATGTGTTGTGCAACCTGAGCTCATTCCATGTGTTCCAGTGTGCATGTGGAGCAGGCGGACATGTGGTAGTGTGTGTGTGTGTGTGTGTTGTACTCTCTTTTCTAAGCCATGTTATCTCGTTTCTGTGCAGCGTAGGCGTTTCTTTTAAATTCACTTCTGGAAAATGTTTGTTTTACCAGTTCAACAGCCAAAACGGCTCCGTGTTCAAGCGTTCAGCTCATTCATGATCCCACCTCGAACACCAACCGACAGAACGTTCGACTTTTAGAGTGTAATTTAAATGAATGCAACTTCCTGTTGAGCTTTTCTTTGTTTACAAGCCAACTGTGGATTCATGTTCCCAAGTTCAGATGCCATAAAAGCCTTTTCATCAGCGAGCGACAGATTAAGGTTGTTGTGTTGTGAAAGAGTGCAGGGAGAGGCCCGATAGTGACTGTGCTACACACACACACACACACACACACACACACACAGACATATTTGTGCTTGGCACCGGCTCGAGGTGTGCAATTTTAATGCACTCTTTATCTCTTGTTATCTTCATTCTTCCTAGCATCTGGATTATTGAAGCATAAAGGTGTGTGTTACAGGCAGAGGTTATTTAATCTGCATATCTGAGACATCCTGGACCGACCGACAGACTGACAACTGCAAGCACGGTCTCTGCAAAGTCTCTTCTTATTATTTTGGCCAACCACTAAAAGTCAGTCTCAGATTTACTCTTGTCCGGTGGCTTCTTGCTCGCTCACTCTTCACCTCACCTTAGCTTCATTCATCAGCGCATCAATAGAGACTGCTGAGCCTGGTTACATTTCTCACTTGCCCAGCTCCTGTTCTGGCACAACACTGGCTCTGTGGTACAAAGCGCTAACACGTCCCCGGTGCTCTGAGCTCTGGGCAGCCCGGCTAACAAACTGAGCTAACAGCAGCTCCAGCTGTCAGCAGTTTACTTCACTGTCCATCATAAACTCTGTAAATCACAGAGAGTTGAGGCGGAGCAGCCGGAGGACATCAGAGGGAAAACCAGGAAACATTTTCTCCATAAAATCTGATCCAGTTTCACCAGAATCAGTGAAATAGTTGGTGTGTGTGTGACTTAGTGCCGTGAAGCGTTACAATCAGATGAATGCTGTCTCTGTTATTTATGGCAGAAGTTACACAGTGCGACTTTAAACGGCTTCGTACTTTTTTTTTCCTGCCAGGAAAACTTTATTGTAAGTGACATAAGTTGAGCAAACTACTGCTCTCGAAGAAGGAGGAAACTCATCTTCTTTTCCGAGGACTAGATTTTGGGTGGAGTGTCACTTTAAACTGGGACAGGCCATTCCCAGTGTGTGTGTGTGTGTGTGTGTGTGTGTGTGTTGTACAGTAGCTGACTGTTTGCTTCTCATGTGGTTCAATGACCCAAATATTCTGACTCATTCCATTCTGATCTGCCACATCACGACAGAGGGAGAGAGAGAGGATGGAGGGATGGAAAAAGAATGCAGGAGAAAGGAAAGAAACGAGAACGAGGTGAGGAAATATGGAGAAGATGGAGGAGGGAAAAAATCAAAAAGAACAAAGAAAATAAAGAGAAAAAGGAGCCACAAGGCCGGTGTTTGTTTCATTTTCCAACTGTGCAGGAAATAATGACAAAGCTCAGGGAGAAGGTCATAACACAGCTCAGTCCAAACCACATTTGAATACAGACGCTGAGCCACAGTACAGCACACACACGAGTCATGCTGCTTCAACTCAAATCTGTCCACCATCTATCACCCTGTTTTACCGGCAATCTGCAGGCTGCAGTCTTCAAGCTCTGAAACGTCTTTAAGGATGAATTTCTACTGTCCGTTAGTACGCTCACTTCCTGCTGGTACAATATTCTAGCAACCTTCGCTATATTGGACAAAATGTTTCCGATAAAATAACTTACAACAGTAACATTTGTGCCTCAAACAGACATAATCTGGCCCAAATATGCCAAAAAATATTGCAGAATACAGTATATAGTGAACCCGCGTTTATCGCGGGAGTCACGTTCCAAATATAACCCGCGATAGGTGAAATCCGCGAAGTAGTGAGCTTTATGTTTTTGCTGTTATTTAGTGCTTATACATAGCAGTGCTGTACTATAGAATCAAACAAAAAATCAAAACCCGTTTTCAGGTTTTCAAACCACGAAGTAGCGTCACCCCCTGATAAAGCGATAAAGAATAACGAATGCGGTCTCTCTTCAGCACTCACATATATCAATATAAAACATACCGTATGTGCAGTGTTTGTTCAGCTGTCTCCGCATCAGCAGCTGCTTCGGTTGCCATTTTTCACGATGATGGTCGTCCGCTACATAGCCAAAATGGCGACCATTGACTCTCAATGGTCGCCATTTTGGCTACGTAGCGGCCGACCAAAGTTGAGTGTAGATTCTACACAAACTGAGACACATTTTTAACCCAACATCTGAGTATTCTGCTTGGAAACAGTTTGGAAAAGGTTCTTTTGCATTGCCGCCTGTCACAGGTTTAACTTCAACAGATGAACAAATAGTATAACGCGGTTTCTTCATAAATGGCCTCACTGACAGCCCGATAATTTCCCATGACCTCCTGAATGTCACAACTCCAACTGACCTTTAAAGTTGGAGAAATGAGTTTGCCTGCTGACCTTTGTGTCAGATAAGAAAACTGTTGCGTAAAATGCAGATTTTCATCAGTTCGAGTCGTAACTGTTTCTTTCTTTTTTTTCATTCTGAACATTAATTGTGGAAAATATGGCGTGGTAAAATCCAGCTGTTCTCACTCATCATCTTCATCATCATGCGTTCACGCTGAGATGTTAAATCCTGAATGTGACTCAACAGCCGGTAAGTCAACAGAGCTTCTAGCTTGTTCTGAGAGCTGACGCAGCTGCCCTACATTACCATCATCTGTAACCCATTACCCAGAACCCTTTGCTCTGGTGCCTGGCCAGGAGCTCCCCCGAGGGCCGCCAGCCAGCTCTGATGATGCGTTTCCTGTCTGCACGTCATTGGCTATGAGAGTCATGTTAAAATAATAAGCCTATTATATCACAAGCACAAGATCCCGAGCCGGGCTGTGTGTGTGTGTCTGACCACCGGAGATGCCAAGAAAGTGTAAATGTGTGTCTGTTTGCTTGCGTGTGGTGTGTGTGTGTGTGTTTATACTTTGTCTCTGTGTGTAGCTGCTCTTGTTAAACGAGTTTCACGCAGAGAAAATTAATGTAATTTGCTGCCAGCCTGTTTCTGGAGTAAAAAAGCTTCACACTCAAACTGCAGCCCAGGAGCCAAACTTCTTCAACTTGTACTCGTTAAAGTCGTCTACACACATTATTGAGGAAAGGAAAGTTGCTGTAGGGGCAACGCAGAATTTCAGATAAAAAATGGCATATCATATCATCTTATTATCGAGTTCGTGATTTCGCAGCTGCACAACAGGCGAAAGAAACCTCTGAAAACAATCAAATAAATGATGTTAAACAAATCAGGGTCAGCTGCTTTGGTAGCGTAGTCACTGGTTGCCATTTTGGCAAAAAGATGGTGGAGTGGTGGACAGCCACGTAGTTGCTTTTAAGGGTTAATGGCTTAGTTAGGGGTTCGGTATGTTACTCAAGGGCACCTCAACCCTTCCATATTTGGGCCATGCTGGACTTGAGCTGGCCACCCTCGGATCCCAAGCCATACCTACAGACTGAGCCACCTCTTAGCTCTGAAGAAAGGAAACCTGAAAGCTAAAAGCAAACACTGACATTTCAGACAATGTTCTGCCTCCAACAGTTTGTGTTCATAAACAAATCTTTTCCCACAGTTTGGCCCTGCACAGAATCCTGGCTTCAAATCCATCCAGCAGCCTTCGAGATGAACCGAACCCAAAATCTGATGGAGGGGCTGAAATTAGATGAAGGGAGGCTGTTCTGGTTTTGGAATGAATGGGTTGTCCACATAGTTTTGGCCATGCAGGCGACTATGCAGTAAGTCCAGTGGTGTGTGTTTCTTTCCTGTCTGGATCTTTGAACAAGCCCGGGCACTCACTAACAAACTGTATCACACGATGTCTTCCTCCTGTATCCTCACCGATCTGATGCCAAGGTGTGAAAAACATTCAGCAAATGGTCCAAAGCTTCAGAAGAAACACCTCACAGTGGGTGTTTGACATATTAGAGGCTATTAGTTAGTGTCAGTATATGTGTGAACGGGGATCGTGTGACACGGGGTCAGTGTCTTCATGTGTAAATGTGGCCGAGACGTGGCGGCTGCAGGTTTCCACCTGATAGTTTAGGAGCTTGTTTACACCTCCTGTTTGCTCCCGTTTCAGTCGTACCCCCTCGCCCAGCCCCCTCACCTTCTGCCTCACTGACCCCCTTCCACTTTTAATGTGTGAAAGCGGACTCATTCAAACTATCGACACGTCATTAGCATGCTAAAGGAAGCGGAACTGTTTGTGTCACACATTTGTATTCTCTGTGCTCGGTTCTGGCGTCGTTGGATCGTAGCTGCGAGGTGCAGGAGACTCCGCAGAGTCTGCTTCCTTTAAAAACTCTGACCTGACTCGTGTTTCCGTGCACGCAGCGACAACCAGATTAAGTGACTGCCAGTTATGCCAACTGTCATGTAAACACTTCAAACTGATGAAATCAGAGTGAGCATAACTCCATCCACACCGCTGATTACACTTTAACACTGCTGATAAAAGTTTAGCAAATGAAGTCAACAAAAATCTGAGATTAAATAGGGAATAACTGTGATGTAATGTAAGAGCAGACAGGTGGAAAGGTTGACTTTATCACCCATTATTAGGCTATGAAAACACTGTTTGAGTAAAGCAACTTCAAATTAGACACGTGTATGAATTATCTAAAAAAAACAAATGCTGTGATGATGAATCATGAATATTGATTTGATGTTGGTAAAAAATTCATAATTTGTGCCTGTTTGGTATTTTGATTATTTCCTAGCCGAATACATTATTCGGTTAGTCGCGCTATTTTTACATTACAAGTTTCACTTCAAATATTAGCTGATGTGATATTGTTTGTCTCTTTCAGTGTCTTCAGTCTAATTTAATTGTTATCTCTATTGTAGTTCTGTTTCTTACTTTTTGTGTTTGTGCAAATCTTAGCATAGGTCCGTCTACGTATGTATAACCTGGCGTCCTCCACCGCTGACAGTTTGGTTGAAGATTCGGGTACGACAGTGCTGTGATAAAACAATAATAAAAATGCTAAAATACAAATCCAGGAAGTCTTATTCATGTAGCAGATTAAAACCTTTGAGACTTGAGATACTCAAACACTCCACAACAGTTTCAAATAATCACAGGATTTTATCTTTTGTCATGAGGATGGTGAGGCGTTCACGTTACAGAATCCACCAGCTGTGCCTCGTTTGCATTGTTTCAAAAGCTGATCCAGGTTCTGCCTAATGACCCTGCATGTTCCTGCAGGAGCCCGCTGCATTAGCGCCCCGCTGCACCATTCAAATGAATGAGCGGGCTCTGTTGTTCTTTCCCACACTGTGAAATGTGGCGAACGCACTCTCGAGCCGCTGGCCTCAAGCAGCGATGAGGATATCTGGGAAGCCTCTTCCCAGCTCACAGCACAGACAGCAACCTCAGCCCTTCAGCAGACGCTGCCTCAAGTGATGTCACGTATCAGATCCTGGCACGCTCGCTCTGGAACAACAACAAGAAAAACACTTTCTATAACTGTACTGCCACATTTCGCCTTTCAGTTCTCCATGCCACTTCACCACAAAGCCCCTTGAACACAGGGAGGAGTTTACTTATTAGCATGATTGAAAGAGACATGATGTTCTCTGTGATAGATCACTGCACTGCAGCCAGTTTCACGTCCCTGCAGGGAGATTTTCATAGTCGACACCAACCGCAGTCTGAAATCTTTGTCTCCAAAACTAAAACCATTTTACAATGCATGAAGTGTTTACTGTCATTTACTGTGCTGCCCATCATTCAGCTCTGGAGTCTAATATCTTGTGTTTATCATTTAATGATGATTATAAATTGTCACCTGTCAGTTCACAGATAAACCCGACACACACACGCTCAGACTATGATGTAAGGCTGCGCTTTGATCACGCTGATACTTTTTATCTGTTTTGTTTTCTTCTTCAGCAAATCAGGGTTACTGAGTGCATGTAAATGAGAGCGATGAGGGGAGGTCCCACTCTGCATGTAAAGTTTGAGTGGAAAAACAAATGCACGGTCTTCAGAGTCTTGAAAATTCCCCCATGACACATGACTTGTTTCCTCTGTGGTTTGATTAAAGAAGATGTGAGACAAAGACAGAAGAAAGGCTTTCAGGTTGTATTCAGGTTTGTGGAGGACTTGATGGAAGGTTTCGTCACGTTGTGGACTTTTTCGACCCTTTAGGCTCATTAACTCTTTCATTGGGTCGGTTTTAATGACGTCATCCCGCATCATTACTGAGCGTCCTTCCAAGAACAACAACAACAACACAAAGTATCAGCTGATCATCGTCTATGTAGGTCTGTGTGGATGGGTCACAAAACAGCAACAACAGTTTATTACTGTCACCATGACAACAAAATGTTCTGGTGGACCCAACATGCAATGACAACCCCGAGACCAGAACCAGTTCAACCAGTTTATTGGACAAAATGCAACACTGTCACAAAAGAGTTCACGTGGCCAAACGAGGGCGATCGAACGACCTGGTGAAGTTTTTGGAGGTTGAACAAGCTCACAGCGTCGGACTGATTGGATGATGTGAAGCAGGTGGAGGTGATCAGGCAGGTGAGAAGGAAAACCGGAGGCCACGCCCAGCAACACATGCAACAGAAGGTGACACACACACGAGACACACGAGGGAAACAAGCACCGACTTCAACTTACAAATGTTATTTTTGTGGCTAAATTGTTGACGCACATCCACATCATTGGTGAGCCGCTTTAAAGGATCTGTCTCTGCTCACAAAGAAACGTCCTTGAAGGCATCACGCTCTTGGACCTGTTCACACAAACTCTTGAGAGGGAAGTTCAAACCTTTTGTGTCACCACAATATCTAAATCTGCGTGTTATTAATAAACGCTGCACAATGAAATGAAACCAGAGAAGGAGATTGAAACTCAGATCACAATGCAAACACCTCTTTGCCTGTTTGTGTGTGTCACACATGCCTGAGATGAGACATAAAAGAGGGATTAGTGTTCGAGGGGGGGGGTTCCCCGCAGAGGATGAGTTTGACTCATCATCATAAATCATCAGAGCACAGATCGGGACAGGTGAGAGGAAAAGAGATGAGCTTCTTTTGTCCCGCTCACAATATCAGGTGACTGTGTGTTGGAACATCTCCGCTCTCGGAGCGGCGTGAATGAAACTGGATGAATCATCAGCACAAACAAAAAGAGGCAAATAACAAATGTGAGGGGAAATATCGCTTCATGAATTCATCAGCAGCAGGACAAAGTCTACCGTCGAGGTGTGTAGAAAACAGGAATGTTGCGCTCCTCCTCCTCCTACAGCTTCTGATTAGCACGCCAGTTAATGGACCTCATAGCTGACAGTAGCTCTGCAGCACGAAACTCCAGGCTCCTCATTCATTTCAATCAGAGCGCTGCATCAGTGCGGCGGGGGTTCTTCCAGGGCGCTCAGAGAAACAAAGAAAGGAAAAGTGCATGCTGGTAAAGAGTTACAAAGTGGGATTAGCTGCTGATTGGGAAGTATATCCCCTCACTGGAAATTCCCTTTTTTAAACTGATCTCCTGAATGTCCCTCCACACACAAACACACAGCAGTATTATCTGCTTACACACCAGGGTGCGTGGAGTGTCCTGCAAATTGCCCATGCATACTAAATGTCAGAGTTCACTGCAGGTAACTTGTTAATATTCATCGGACCACAGCGCAGACCTCGAATCTCTCCCGGCTGTGATTCACGTCTTCGAATGTGCAATAGTTTCCCCTCAAAATGCTCAGTGTCTGCACAATGGTTTGCTTTTCTGCATCCGGCTTATGCTCGGGCTCGGGGGAGGAGGTATTCCCCTTCATACTGCATCTTCTATCTCCACCCCTGAAGCTACACCAACCACACGAATGCAGACCCTTGTTTTACTGAAAACCCCCGTTACAGGCTCTGTTAGTCACCTACGGGCGCCCTCGGGGGACGGCGCGGGTCACATCACAGCTCAGTAAAGGGGGTGAAAATGCTGCTGTAATTACCACAAAGAGAATTTGACAGTTTCTAAACAGCACTCATCCTGCTTTCTTTACACTTTATTTATATTTGAATTATTTCAAATCTAAAAACTGTATCTTTATGTGCATCTAGTCTGTCTTGTTTCACATTTTGCACAAACCTGTTAAAGATGCTGGAAAACAAAACCGTCAGGTAACGACAGGTAAACAGAATCTAACCTTTCTCTGTGCGGTTAACAAACTGCAAACAACTTTTCAAACGATTTCACCGTCACAGACGAAAGGAAAGTTTTGCTCGTCTTGAGACTCTCCGGTCTTCCTGATAGTTTGCATGCTGGCTGTGTTGTAAAACTTTTTCTTCGTCTTGACGTTCTGATGAAATTATGTATGTTTCATTTTATCAGAGGTTTTTAAGTCTCCGCTCATGTAAGACGTTCAGGAGTCAACAACCAGCAGGAGCGCTCGCTCCACAAAGCATCCTCAGCTCGGTCAGCCTTTATTCTTGTAAATTTCCACCAGCTGCATGATGGCAAATAATCTCAAGATGAATCATGGTGGTAAAGAGTTACAAAGTGGGATTATCTGCTGAATGAATCAACTCTGACCCTGATCGAGTCTTTTCCAAGTTTCCTTCGGCTTAAGGTGCTCGTGCCTTTGGAGTTGACGTCACGGTTGTCGGACACACCTGCTCCACCTGACTGTTGAGTCCTGTTGGTGCACGTTGACTAGTTTCCAACGTGTTGTGCCTCCGTCCAGAGAGCGGTTTTCTTTCACTGTCACAATCATCCATTGTTTTACATTAGCGTTCTTGTTTCAAGAGGAAATCATCAGTATTTTAAAGCAGGCTATATTTAAGTTTACAGTTTTATCTTCTTTGGGGGAAACCCCACATAAAAGTCTAATCAGAGTTTCTGAAGAATCACACTGGCTGCTTGTGAAATGCTTCGGTTGACTACTAAAGGATGTTTATGAGCAGAAATATGTGGAAACTCCTCTGAACCTCCACTGAAAGCAAAAATGACACTTAGTCAAGCGAGACGAGCTTCAACATATTCATAAAGCCCGTTTCTAAAAAACACGGTGGAACCGAAATAAGACGTCAGTCAGTCAGGAGGTGAGCACGACAGTTTAACCTCTGAATGAAAGACATCCAGGTTCTAATCAGAGCTAACGAGGCGCCTGCGGTCACTCTCATCCTCCGCCCTCCTTGTTTTTTTATGACGCTCAGGCTCGAACAAATGCTCAGATCGGACGTTGAGCTTGAGCCGACCTGCTAAACGACAGGTTGTTGTCATTTTTGTTGCTCTTGACACGCCTGTGCGCTTCCTGCAGGTTGTAAATCAGCTGATGAGGGTTTGGGTGACATGCTAGCGATGGTGCATTCAGGGTCACTTTAGGAGCTTTACAAAAAGGCTTCTGCGCACAAAGACACTGATTAAATATTCATTGTGACAAATCACCAAACAGGAAATATGATCTGATGTACGTATTGTGTTGACGGCAAAAATAATATCCTCGTTCACAACAGAAAGGTTCAGGCGAAGGTGAGCGGTGAGAAGATGTGCAGCGTTTCCGAGACAAACCTTCGAGTTTGACGGTTTTAGTTGTTTCCAGGAGTTTGTCGGTGCAGAGCGTACTTTGACCGAGCAGATGTGAGTGTGTGTCACACCTGTTTCCATCCTGGTTCATTAGAAAACAATGTATATGATCTGTTTTATTTAGTTTGTGATCGTATCTCCTGTCTTAAACTCCTGTTACAGTAGTATGTGGTGCAGTGGTTAGCACTGTCGCCTCACAGCAAACTTCCTGTTTCGAACCCCAGCGTGGGGCCTCTGTGTGCAGTGTTTGCATGTTCTCCCCGTGTTCTCGGGGGGCTGCCCAGTCACTCCACCATCTCTCTCCACATTGCATGTCTGTGAGCCCTTGTATGTGTGTTCGGGGTTAAAATGCCTGTAAATAAAACAGATCTCCTCTTCTTCTGTCACCCAGTGCCAGGTGAGCTCAGCTCCCGGCGCCCTGATGAGGACAGGTGTTTGTTACAGTTTCAGTTTTTGTAAAATGCTTTGAGTCAAATCATTTGCATAAAAGTTGCTGTCGGCTTTATGGTCAGTTTTTGATTTATAGCTCACACACACAGGACGCAAAGCAACAATAAACACCAGCAATCTTTCGTTTCGGGCGATGGGATTAGATCGGACAGGTTCAGTGTTCGCGGCTCGTTCTTCTGCTCCAGACCGAAATACTTGAACAGCTCTGGACTCTTCACAGTCCATCTGCAAAACTAACGGCATTACCATCGACCATCAAGTTAGCACGCTAAAAAGCTAATGATGGTGGACCACGATATTATATCATCATCGTGAGCGTGTTAGCATCGACCCGTTCAGTCGTTCTTCGCGGCTTCAGCAGACTTTGTGTGAAACGGTGACAGCTTTAGACTGAGAGGAAGATGCAAGAGTCTTTACAGAAAACAGGAAGACTTCACAGAGACCCCACATCACACACACACACACACACACACACACACACACACACACACACACACACACAAACATACACCCCTCCACCTCTTATTGTAAGACCCGATGTGCTGAGGGGAACTCAAATACAGAACCGAAAGTGGGCTTCCAATTTGTGTGTGTGTGTGTGTGTGTGTGTGTGTGTGTGTGTGTGTGTGTGTGTGTGTGTGAGGAAGTCAGTGGTGGGTTGGGTGAGTACACACTAACGGATTTGGGGGTTGGGGTCGCGTGTGTGTGTGTGTCTTAACGGCCCTTTGACAGCTACAGCGAGCTCGTCATTCATGCCACAGAGCGCACGGCGTTGGCACAGAGGAGGCATCACCACACACTCTTGGTTTGGTTCAACATTTGCCGCTGCACAATACAACGTCACCTGAAAGCGCGTGGAAGAACCGCATACGCTACTTGGCATCATGCCAGACCACAACCCTGTAAATATTATAAACAACAGCTACAGACTCTCATTTCATTTCAGTCTGCGGGCTGTTTCTCCTGCTCAGACCCTTCAAGAGGAATCTTGATGTTTGGGGAAGATCCTGTCCTGTTTCAGCGTGACAAAGATCCCGTGCATGAGGACAGATCCTGACCTGGACACCTCCGAGACGAACACTGAGAGGACGTCCACAATTAGGCAGCAACACGACGTAGAAGTATTTTTGCAGTTTGGCGCCTCCCGTTTCAGATCTCACTTTCATAAATATGGACAGCTGTACTCGAGTATTTGTTCTGATTATAGATCAAAAAACTAACAAGATGACAACTAACAGCTAAACATCAGACGCCGTCTGTCTTTTATTTCACCAACCACTAAAAGTCAGTCCCAGATTTACTCTTGTCCGGCGGCTTCTTGCTCGCTCACTCTCTCCTCCGTCAGCGCATTCCCCGAGCCTGCAAACCTCCTTTTGCTTTTGGTCCAAAACTGTGGTCCAAACACTAACACAGCGCTCTAAACTCACAGTCCAGGCAGCCTGGCTAACAAACTGAGCTAACGTTGTCTGATTTTTTATCTTATATATGAATATAAAGGAATACACAGCAATTCTAAAATAAGACAGCATCATGAATTCAGCTAACTCTGTTCAACAATCACGTAACTTGTGTGACGTTCAGACGTTTTAACCGCCGTCTTTGTTTAGCTTCGTGTCCATATTTGACTCTCACACGTACTTATCACCTCTGTACTGTGCGTAGGTGTCCCAGACACAAATGTCTTGTATGTGTCAAGCAAGAAAACACAAGGGGGAAATTCACATTCGCATGTGTGAAATATTACACTTCAAATGTGAACTACATGAGGAAAAAACAGGAGTTTAAAAAACCCACATGAGGACAGGTGAGGCGATCACATGAGCACAGGTGAGGCGATCGCATGACCACAGGTGAGGCGATCGCATGCAGGCTTTTAATTAGAGTAATGACTCTCTGTGGGAACAGTAAGTGTCGCGATCATTCCCCCGGGTCTTTCATAATCCTTCCAACTGGACTTCTTATCTCATCCTCTACTCCGTCATCGTGTATCGACGTGTCCTCGTCAACGCTGACCATTGTTGTTATTTTGCTGGAAGCAAATCATCACAAACGTCCTTTAAAAATGTGAAGAATTCCTCCAGATGACTGCAGCTCGCGTGATTTAACGCCCCTGCAGCCGACAATCTTATCTCCTCTTGTCTTCACTACAAGATGAAAGGCATTTGTTGAATATCAAACAGACTGCTAAGACTAACACCCTCCTCCTCCTCCTCCTCCTCCTCCTCCTCCTCCACGACATTCCAGCAGAAACTTTGCTTGTTGTTGTCAATAATGAGTCTGAGTGAGTTATTTTCTATATCAGAACGCCTCAGCGTGTATTACAGCTCTTATACCACGACCACATCAGTGGAGTTTGTTAACGTCTTTTTACCTTTGCTTGTTTCTGCATATTTTAAATACTCTGCGAACTTTTGCACGTTACCTGACAAACTCACTTTCCTGCACAAACTGTGCAGCTCTTTTCATATCTTCAATATATTTATATTGTTTATGTTATTAAATACTTCCTGATATTGTTTTAATTATGACTTAAAGTCTTTGCATTGAAAACCTTCTTGGCAGATTCTGACTCTGTGAAATGTTTTTAGCTTCAGCGTCTGAACCGGCTGCAGTTTGTCGTTCTGCTCATCTCACTGCTGCTTTTGTCTTTGTATAACTGCAGCCATGTCATCCCCTTTCACACACACACACACACACGCAGACACATACGGCATGTGGAGATCTCTTGACAGCAAGATGTATAGAGGACAGGTGGACACACACACACGCACACACACACACACTGAGAAGGATATAACTTTTACTTTTACAAGCCTCGTGTTCTTTGTTAGATTTTGCTTAACTTACTTTATTAAACTGTCAGTTGTCTGATTTTAGATCCTGTAGAAGCTGCAGCCTGTCGTCCGTGTGCTGGATTTATGTGACAACACTAAAGTGAAGAGCTGCTCGTAGCCTGAAATGCAGCTTGTTTACTGTGGAGTGCAGCTTTATTTACATCGGCCCAGATGTTTCGTATTTACTGCAGCGCAGCGCGTGAAGCTCAGGATCGTAATCTGTGCTGAAAGCACAGCATTTATGCTCATGAAATGATTTTGGGCTTCCTGTCAGCAGTCAGATTAAGATAACTCAGGTATGTCTGCACAGGCTGCCGCTAACCGCCGCTAACCTTTAACATCCTCATATTAACTTGATTGCATCTTGTTGTGCAGTTAGCGTGCCGCCATTTGTCAAATACCAAATGGCTCCAGTTGACCTCCTGACAGCAGCAGCGACAACTTCAACGGTCAGTGAGGTGAAGGACAGCTGCAACACACAGAACACACACACTAAGCATGTATACTGTACACAGGAACACACACATGACCGTGTACACAGACTGTAATGTTCTCACGTGCAGGATAGATAGACAGATAGACAGTTAGACAGATAGACAGTTAGACAGACAGATAGACAGTTAGACAGATAGACAGTTAGACAGATAGACAGACGGACGGACGGTTTGTTGCTTTGACAGGCTGTGATTTGTGCAACAGAAGCAGAGGACAGGTGAGGGGTAACGTTCAGGTTAAACTGGTGTGGGACAGTGTGTTTGCACACAGCGTGACGACAGGTGTGAGTGCGTGTGCTGGGTCAATCATAACAACACACACACACACACACACACACACACACACACACACACACACACACACACACACTCACACACACACAGTTGGATCCCTCTGTCTGACAGCAAGACGAATGGAGGCGACAGATGCACACATAACTTTTACTTACAAAACAGTGAGTGAGGATTTAAGACTGTGTGTGTGTGTGTGTGTGTGTGTGTGTGTGTGTGTGTGTGTGTGTGATGGATGAAGAAGAAGAGTTTGTTGGAGACAGGAGGAGGGTGAGAACAGAGAAGAAGGTTGGTAGAAGGTACGAAAACAGACTCTTCTCCTTCAGTTTGGACTGTAGAAATGTTTGAATGATCCAAACTGACACTGGGAAAATACCCATGGTCCTTGAAATCCTTGAAAGTTTTTTTTTAATAGACACAGGTCATTGAAAGTGCTTCATTAGCTTCTAAATATGTCTCTGTCTTTGCTGTGTAAGAGAAGGATCTGCGTCTCGGATTACGCCCTGTTGGGTGCTTGAATTTGGGGGAAGTGGGTTTGGAAAGTCCATGAAAAGTCATTGAATTTAATGACAAAGGTGTGGGAACCTTGATCTACCTGCATCCATCCATCTCAAACACACCAACGCACCAAAACTTTGCTCGTAAGAAGAGTCTTATCAGATTCTCAGTACTGAATCTGCATGAAAGCCTAATCTAGTGTGGACACAGTGCCCGTCCTGAGCCACTTCACTGTCAGGACTTAAGCCAGCCTCGGGGGGTCGGGGGTGGATTTGGGTGGAGAGTTGGGAGATTTGGGGGTGAAAGGGTGAGTTAAGTGTTGAGGAGATGGGAGGGGGGTCACCAGCTAATGATCTTAAATCCTTGACAGGTCAAAGGTCTTTTGAGGATCCACTTCCAGAACACAATAGAGTCCTGTTCTTCCTCCGAGCTGGAACAGTCCATTCAGCTACACAGAACTGACCTTTGACACCTGAAGCCTCCTGTGGAGGCGAAGTTTCTGTCTCTGACTTTAATATGTAATTGTTGCGGTAATTATACTTGGCGTGGCGTTGTGTGGAAAACGCAATTTGCTTTTGAAAACCAGGAAAAAAAAGCGAAAAACTTTAAAATCTTTGACGAGCGGGCCAATTAGAAGACTCGGAGACTGGTCACAGTGTTTGACTGGACACTGAATTAGGTAAATTGGTTTTCCAAAAGCATCTTAAGGCTACAAAGATCATTAAATCCCTCTTAAGAAACCTCCTTAAGCTCCAAAGGTTGTTCCTCCTCCCACTCGCAGATCAGAATCTGGAGCGGAGTCGACATGTTTTTAGTTTTCAGTGAGTTTTAGTTCGATACTTTTGTCACGTGAGTTCGATATAAAACATAAAATAAATTAACGTACGATTCATCGAACAGTTGTGTCAGTTTCTTTATCGTTGTTCCAACGAAGACTGGACGTTCACTCAACTGAAAATCTTCTTTCCAGTTTCCCCTGTTTTCCATATCTAATCTTTTGTTTCTATTTATCATACCGATACAGAAAATGCTGCAGAACGACATCCAAAAATCCAAAACTGACTTTTATCGAGTAACCTTGAAACCTGAATCCAAAACCAGAGTCAGTTTCTGCCGTCAGACACACTTTGACACACTAAGAACCTCTTCATGGTTTACGCACGCTCTGTAGTGTTGTTTTAGGAGACGCATCAGCTCCTTTAAGAGTATTTGTAGAAACGCTCTTAACGTCCAGGACGGATCATAAATCAGGAAACTCAGCTCAGATCTGTGGCGGGTGATTTTCCTCTCAAGGTGAGTTTAGTGTTACATTAATTTAACAAACACTAAATCAGGTTTGCAAAGTATTTTCTTCGTCATAAAACATTTAGAAGAGAAAGTTTCTGAATTCCTACAGAGAGATTCTTTACACGCCGCTGTCCCGACCTGTCGATCAACATAATCGACATACTCTAACGCTACATGAGAGCACGATATCGTCACATGCTCATGCAAAGGACACACCTGGAGAACATTTTTTTTTTCCCATAATGCTTCATTTGTTTAATTTCCAAAGTTTATTGAAGGGAAATTTCCCAAAAAATTGCAGTATCAGTCACATATTGAACTTATGATGTGAGAACTCATATTCAAATAATTAGGTGTGTCCCCTCCCACGCGTTGGAAATGTTCTCATGTGTTCACAGAGAGTGAGTTTCACAGTTCACAGGTGACGGGCTTCCAGTCAGGTCTCACACAGGAAATGGTAAAACTGAGAAAATCATATGAAAACCAACAGATGTCCATTAAAACACAACCGAGAGTTCAAAGTTTCTCTGACATTTCACTGAAGGACGGGACAGTGTGAGGAAACTTTCCAGAAAGAATGAATTATAGGAAATTCTAAAAAGGTGAAATATGACATTTGTTTTCTTTTTCTGCGAATGAAGACGACGTCATCGTTTATTCAAACAATATCTTCATCTTCAGCTCTGACAGTTAAGTTACTGGCCACATTCCTGACGTCTCTATTCAGGTTTTAATGAGTTCAAGATGTTCAGCAGAAAACAACAACAGAGCGATGATCAGTCTAAATATATTTCATATCATTAGAATGTCCTGATTTTAATACATGATGATAAGTTTTCCAGTCTTCGGTCTTATCGTGAACTCAGGATGGTTAAAATTAAAGACTAAAGAAATAAAGTACACACACACACACACACACACACACACACACACTCCCACACACACTCCTGTGTCTAATTCACAGACATTCCTCGGCTCCCACATGGCCTGATGGCACAAGAGTCCTCTGACCGTCAGTCACACAGGTCCATATGGTGTGTGTGTGTGTGTGTGTGTGTGTGTGTGTGTGTGTGCTGCGACGACTTGCAGTGTTGAAGCAGAAACACTGTTCTGCAAACCGTGTGTGTTTGTTGCGTGTGTGTGTGTGTGTGTGTGTGTTTGTGAATTCACCATCCCACTATGAAATTACAGGGACGCTGTGAGGACGGAGCGGCTCGTGTCTGTGTGTGTCCTCTTCTTTGCTAACTGCCTATTAAATTATAGGAGTGTGTGTGTGTGTGTGTGTGTGTGTGTGTGTGTGTGTGTGTGTGTCGTTCCCTAAACGTTCCCTAACAGCCTGTAAATTTTTAATGACAGCCCTGGACTGTGGGCGCATATATACATTCTGTGTGTGTGTGTGTGTGTGTTCATGGGGAAATGGACAGAACACCATTGAAGACATCGTTGTGAAGATTGAGCAATATTTAAATAATAAGGAGTCAAGTGGAAGCTCAGCATTAAAATCTGCAGGTTTAAATGAGAACAGATTCTTCGAGCAGCTCAAACAGGCTGGAATTAACAGGTGTGTTGCTGTGACGGGCCCGTTTCACCGGAAAACATCTTAATCGACACTATAAATTTCAAATGTAAATCACACGTTTGTTATCTGAATTTTACTGCTGGTCTCTGTAAAACTATCGATTGACACTGACGCAACAGGTGACCCCAAACTTTTGAGAAAATGACCCACACACACACACTGTGGACAGATCAGTGCAGGTAATGTTAAAATCAGCCCAGGCTCCCCTGAGAAATGTGACTGAAGAGTCTGCTGCACCGTTGAATCACTACAACACTGCGAGCAGCAGCAGCGAGTCAAGGAGCCTTAATTGGAAGTGACTCAGACTGAACATACACACCAGATCATGTTGCCGGATTGTTGATTGGAGAGCAGGTGGTTGAGATTAGCGGGAAGCCCACCTACTAATCTGCAAAGTTGGGGAAAACCTGGAGGAGGGTTTCTTTTTCTCTGACGGTAGCCTGCAGCCGTAATTTAGTTTAAATTACGCCTCTGTTGTCAGCGACATTCCTTCTGTGCTCAGGGACGTTTCCTGTGCGAGCTCTTACAGTGTGCTGTGTAGGGATGGATCGACACACACCGTTTATCTGCCATGAAGCTGATTTCATGATCATGTTGTAATGTCACGGGACTGACTCTGTCCGCTGGGCGGCCTCAGCGTGTCATCGAGCCGCCCTTTAAGGACCGCCCACAAAATTTGAACGATTTATTTACTGAAATGTGAAGCTGGAGGTTCAGAGTCTATGACGTACGTCCATATTTTCAGCACTGGAGAGATTATTCAGTAACGTATAATAAAACTGCGCTGCCGATTGTTGTTGTTTGGAATTTATCTTGAAGCATCGACTCAGTGTGAAAGGACTCGGGGTCACCCTGAGGAAAGAGTTGAACGCTGGGTCGAGGACGCTGCATCGTCAATCAGGTGTGAAGATTACTGATTAAGCTGACGGTTTCTCATGATCGTCGAGATGAGAGATAAAATGATTCCCGCCACGATGCTCACTGATGTTTTTATCAGATTTCCTCTGTCAGATTTCACGAACACGTGTTGCATGCACGAGAATATAAGATCCATTTGACTGTTGCAAGTTTAAGATAAATTTACGATTCTTTTTCCTGAAATAAAAAGCTGTGAAACATTTTCTGCTGGTTTGATTTATAGAATTCTGTTTTTTAATACACCAGCTTGTGGCCCACACACACACACACACACACACACACACACACACACACACACACGCCATGCTGACCCCACTTTAGCTGAAAAACAAGCTGGCATATTTCTTCTCAGAAGAAAGAATCCAACATGTGCTCCACTTTTCTTTCCGAGAAGCAGCCATATTTTCCTGGTATGCGTCCCATTCCTTGAAGCCCCCTCCACCACTCATAATCACAATCCGCTCCAGCATGGCGGCTCCAGTGTGTTTTCTGAGCGAGGGTTAGAGGGATGGGGGGGCTGCCTTTAAGGCCGTGGCCTTTATAATCTGCAGGGGCCCAAAAACTGTTCAGAGGAACTCCCTCTCTGTTCTGTATTGTTGAGTCTGTTTTGAGGTCGGACCTTGAAAGCGTCCTGACTGGTAATCAGCACTTTTTAAGATGATCAAACAGCCTCCATTATGATGGAGGACAATGGGGCTGACAGGAGAGAGGTGGGTGGGGGGAGGCAGAGCAAGAAAAGATGACAATAGATTTCCTCTTTCTTTCCATCCTCACGTGTTCTTTCCTTTTCCCTTCTCGTCTCCTCTATTCAGTCTTTTTTTTCCCACTTTCCATCCACGTCTAACAAAACACGTCTCCGTAGTCTGGTAGCTGTAACAGTAATCATGTATCACACGTATCTGCTACACTCCAGTATCTAACCCAACAAACATCTTCGTGATGTTTTGGAGTTTGTCATTTCCTGATGAATACAGATCCAGATTTTACAACCAATGAAATGCTTCCTGTCTTCTGGCGCCGCCTGAGCGGAGTACTTCCTGTTTGATGCCGTCTGTGAGTGACTGTGAAGGCCTCACTGATCACTGTGCAAAAACTTTATTCAGTGATTTTGGTGGATCAGATCAGATTTGCTGCTTCTCCCCTCTGACGTCCTCCGGCTGCTCATGGCTTAAATCAGCTTCAGCTCTCTGTTTATGATGGACATGTTGCTAAGAAGTGAACCGCTCGCTGTAGGCTGCTGTCTTCCCTTCCAGTGTTCGGTCCTGGCTCAGTTTACTGGAAGGTTTTAGATCACAGTGCTGCATGCGATGCATTGTTGTCTGGTTGTAACACTCATCCAGTGACTGTTGGCCTCTGTCTGCGTCTCTTGTGCACGTTTGTGGATGCACGCGCGAGTGATGTTTGAATGACATCAGAAGAACCGAGCTGTAATTGAGTTCTCTGCCCTCAAACGCCGAGCGATGAAAAGATGTTTGTTGATGGAGGAGATGAATAAACAGGCTACTGAAAAACTGTGTGTTTGGTACCGACTCTGAGAGTTAGATGAGAAGATCGATACCAGATGAAGCTCAGCTTAGTCTAACTAACAGCTAGCCTGGCTTTGTCCTAAATTTAAAGGAGTTTGTTTCATCTGAAGAAACAGAAAAATAAAGTCACAGGAAGGAAACATTCTGTACACAGTAAGAAAAGTCTTCGTCCTCTGTGTTGAAATGTTCATAATGTGATTCAAATCAGATTATTATGGTCTGTAAACAGAGAGGAGCCCTCAGTCAGACCACCTGTTGAACTTGGAGTAGCCAGAAGACAGAAACTCTTCCAAGAAACACACACACACACACACACACCACACACACACTATACAGAGTGTTTGTACGCCTGCCCTCGCAGTGTGCCTCTGCATGTGAGTGAACAGGAGGGGGTAAGTTTAGTGTTTCTCTCCCTTCCAGCCAGTAAAAAAAGCCGATGGGACACCTCCCTCTCACAGCCAATGGCTACTGAAGAAGCTCTGCTCTCGGCCAATGGGGCGCCGAGCAGGGAGAGCTGGTCCACGTGCAGCCGGACTCAAAACACTGAAAAACAGAGAGAGGGGAAGGAGAAGGAGGGAAGGGGGTGAGACAGAGTACAACACACAGAAAGAAGAAGAGGCACAGGAACAGGGAAGAGAGGGAAAATCCAATGTTTATCATGTTTATGTTTAAATATGTAAGAAGCCAAAAGAACCAGCAAACCTTAGAAGATGTTGTTGTTTGTTTATGTGTCAAAATCCTTTTACTTAACTGTGCAAACTGTGTGTGTGTGTGTGTGTGTGTGTGTGTATACATACATACATTCACACGCTTATAAGGAAACACTCAGACACATTATACTGGACAGTGATGCAAGAAATCGTCTGAAGAGATAGAAAAGTTATTAAAAAGAAAAGAAAGATTAAGAATAATATAATATAATATAATATAATATAATATAATATAATATAATATAATATAATAGACACAAAGTTTCAAACTTTCACTCATTCCTGAAATCCGAGGCTGTCGGTTAAAAAAAGCAGGGTGTGTATTCAGGAGCCATCTGTAGCTCGAATAATGATGCTATTGCTTTTGTTTGTTTGCCTTCGTGTGTGTGTGTGTGTGTGTGTGTTTGTGATGAGTCAGCAGGACTCTCAGCTGTTAATATTCACACTGTACGGGAAGTCCTTTTCCCGTCAGAGCGGCAGTAAAAGGCGTTTTGTCGTCTCTTTGTTTGTCAAAGCAAACACGTCTGTGTCAGATTTCCTTCATCTAACAGCTGCACAAGCGACAAATGTTCTGGCGGTAAACTGAGAGTTTGTCTCAGCCACACTCGCGCTTCTCTAACACTCCTCACTGACCGCTTCATGAATGAGTGGATGGAAGCCGATTTCATGAATGCAACACTTTCCAGGAAATAAGAGCGATCGTGAGCCGGCCTTCCTGTTATCGCATCATCTCATTGTCTCCGAGTGCATCCTGCACGGCTGGATCAATGCTGCCCGGCCCTGGATCACAGAGTCCTCACATAAACCAAGCAGCATGCATACATAATACATGATGAATCTGTTGATGAGCGCTCGTGCTTTCATGGGTCATTCAGGCTTGTTGAGTTTCCTCGTGCGTCACAAATAATCGGTGGTGGTTTATTCCTTTCACGGTGTGAGAATCCTGCGTTCGAGCGAGGCGCTGGCCGTCTGCGTTTCGAGGAAAACAAAACAATAAAAAAGGTTAATGCTGCTGCAGCGGTGCGGCCTGAAGCTGGAAGTATGGCCAACAAACAGCAGCGTCAGCCTCCAACCGCTGCAGACGAGGAAAACCAACACAGGCTGATCAGTGCTCAGGGAACTAGGCTTGGTTATGAATATTCCCTTTATTATAAGCATCATCGAGCTGCCTGGAAGTCAAGAAAGAAAGTGTATCGTACAGTCTGTCAGTCAGATTTGAGCCACAGTTGAGCTGTGCACATTTTCGGTCTGTGTGTTGGCAGCCCGTGCAGCGGCTCCGAGCCTGTAACAGGACTAGCACACACCTTCACACCTTCACACCTTCAGGCTATCTGTTAATGATTCAGTCTGCTTAATGTTGCCTCATATGCTTCATTTAGCAACCACACACACACACACACACACACACGCTGTGGTTTCATGTAGCAGAACACACACACATGCTGGCTCATACAGAAACTTTGCAAACCGTTTCTTTTCTTCTCACCTTCAAACATTTCAAACCTCAAACTTCCAAACTGACCTGCTGCTAGTTTCACAAGCCGTGGCTCCGGGCCCTAAACTGGGCTGCACGTCTGTTACTGGAAGGTCAGAACAGACAGCAGGTTCCTAGAAACTGCATGAACCGCGTTCACGCACCTCAGCGTGCCGTTTGTCCACCTTAAAATGCTTCACGTGTTTGAACTCGGTCTGGATTTGAGGGACGGCTTCTGTGTCAGATCCAGCGTCGAGCGAAGGCTGCACAGCTGCAGCACGGACTACAATGTAATCCTTGTGGGCGACCGCGCACCGTCTATTAAAAGTGCTTGTTTTTGCTGCTGACAGGCTCAGATTGTTATTTTAAGTGTCTGACATCTTTATGAAAGGGAGCCTGCAGAGAAATGAAATGTTTTCTAGACCTCCTGTCTGTGAAATCCCCTCTGTGGGCATCGGACAGGATCACAGCACCAACAGGAACAGCACCAGCCTCCCGAGCCTCGCAGCACTTCGCTCTACATCCACACTGTGTTTCTAGGCCTCGTCTACATTGTTAAAAAAGAGCCGTGACGTTGAAAATCTAATCTTTGCTTTCCATAATCCGACACTCACGCTTCCTCCGTTATCTTCACCTCACCTCTCCCTCAACATTTCAGACTTGAGCAAGACTTGGTTAAACACACAGCAACAGACAACATTTCATTTTTCTGCAGGGTTGTGTAATCAGACACTTACAATAACAGTTTGAGCCAGTCGCAGACTGCAGAAACTCTTTTAATGGAAGTATTTTGACAGTGCAGCGCTCGCTGAGTACTGCAGCAAATTCAAAACTTAAGTCACTTTGACACAAACATAGAGGAATAATGAAGAAGTAGAAGTCTAAAATGGTGCAACAGCTAAAATTCAGTCTTGGTTTTGACTTGTGTGTAACTATTTTGAATAAAATAATTCACCTTTACGCCCAGTGATGTCTGATTTCTCAGTTCCCATTAACAGAAACCAACAGAAACCAAATATAAGCCCATGAGACGCGTCTGTCTGTGTCACAGGGGGACTCCACCAGCTTTACTCATCAAAGTCAGTTCACTGATCATGGGGAGTCCAGTCAGCCTGTGAAATGACAAAACGTCTTCTCTGGTACTCGAGTTCTGGAGGACGTTTGTCGAGTCTGAGGAAATGACTCAGGTGACATCGCTCAAAACTACAAACTGAAGGTGTGAGGTTCAGAGGAACGTGGTGTGTGTCAGGTACTGATGAAAACATCTCATTGACTTGAGATTAAAAGTCTTTTTTTGGGTGACACTACATGCTGCTTTTATCTTTTCTACTAAGTTGTGCATGGTACCAATAGAACTCTTTTCCATCAAGTGCTGTGTTACCCTTCTGTCCTCGAAGTTAGAAACCGCGCAGACCACCGAGCCGTCTAAAAGCTGGAGGCTCTGCTGGAAAATGAAGGCTGCTCGCCCCGAATGCTAACACCTACATTTAAGAGCAGTGTCCACGGTGGAAACACAAAGTTCAGGGACGTGTAGGCAGGACTGAGGTGCAGGTTTCAAACGTACTACACCAAAAGAGTTTGAATGAAGGATGAAACGCAGCAGCTTCGTTTGTGAGAATAGAAAAACATTTACTGTAACTGTGGTTGAACGGCAGTCAGTGACTTGACAGCTGATGATGGCCAACAGGAGCCAGTGACGATGGACGAACCACACACACATCAGCGAATGGTCGGCCACAGACGCTCGGTGGATGTCGGGCTGGCTGCTGGAGTTTGAGCTCTTCATTATGTGACGTTCAGGCGTTTTTGAGTAGGAGACACTCTTTAATG
The DNA here is from genome assembly GCA_014281875.1 of Nibea albiflora. Classification (NCBI taxonomy): domain Eukaryota; kingdom Metazoa; phylum Chordata; class Actinopteri; family Sciaenidae; genus Nibea; species Nibea albiflora. The sequence goes on from CM024790.1 coordinate 27,291,986, forward strand.
GTCGAAATTGGTCATTTGTTTTCTTACAGTCTTGTTTATTTGCAGCGAAGTGAACCTGAAAGCGTCGGGAAAACGGGTTGTTGCTGCCTTGTGGGGCTAAACGTCACCTCCTTAAAATATACAGACCGAAATGAATCATTTAAATGGAACTAAATGAGGCTGAACGCCTAAAAAACCACTTCAGAAACAGCTCGACCTTTTCTGTGGGACATCGATCAGTCTGGGATAAACATCTGCTCAGTGGTCTTTCTGCAGGCATCAGGGGAGACCGTTGATTGTTCATTTTCTCCATCATTCAGCAGCGACGCTGGGACCTGAAACTGAAACACCAGACTCAGTCCTGAACCGATGCGTGTGTGGTTTTCTTCACTCACTCTGTGAGTCACTGAATGAATGTGGCCGACTTAAAAATACAGCAGGGGGAACTTTCTCTGCCTCTGAGCGCTCGCAGTGTACATGGACAGTATGTGGGTGTGTGTGCGGTGAGGCAGATAGAAGCAGATGAAGGGTGTGTGTGTGTGTGTGTGTGTGTGTGTGTGTTCTGGTCCACCGGGTTTCTTGTCGTCCTCATTGGAAGCCCACTCAGTGCTGCACAGCCTCCTCCGACGTCATCAGCCTCACCGGACTGTGAGGTTCCTCCACAACAAACACCAAACTGAAGAACACACACGACACACAGAAACTCGATCAATAATGTCGATCGATAATCAGCTTCAGTTTCGCAGAATGCAGTCATACTTCTAGAAACACTGTAATCTGTAATCAGCGTCACCGACCGTCACAAGACCGCTACTGAGGTTTCGGAATCGACCGCATCCCGTCTTAGTCTTAGACAAACTCAGGATTTTATTTCAAGGCTGTTTAAGACCACAAACTGTGCGTCTGTCATGATCAGGTTCAGATCAGAGGTGAAACTTCGACTACTTCAAATGCAGCAACCACCTGATGGATTTCTAATTTGAAACCTCTTCATAGAAGACAGTGAGCGGAGGACGAAGCTGGTCTGTGCAGGAGGAGACGTCAGCCGGATCACCTCAAGGAGTTCAGCACAGGCTGCAATGAAAGAGATTTGATGAATATTAGCGACATATTAGCGGACAGACTTCAGTCTTCACAGCGCCGTCAACTTAAAGGTCCAGTGTGTCCGATTAGAGGGAATATGGAATATAATCCACAAAACTATGTTTCCGTTAGCGTTTAAACAAGAATCGTGTTTTGTTACCTCAGAATGAGCCACGCAGTCTGTCATGGTGTTGTCTTCTACAGTAGCCCAGAATGGACAAACCAAACTGGCTCCAAACGAGGAGTTTTATACTTATACTGGGCGAGGCGAGGCGAGGCGAGGCGAGGCGAGGCGGTTGCAATCAGCCAGCTGTGTGTATTAGAGATCCTACAAACGTCTTCAGCAATTTGCATATGGAAAAACAAACGCGGAAGAAGATGTGTGACAACAGAAAGTGTTTCCAGGAGACTAAATGATGGCGACCGTCGCCGGAATCGTGTTAATTAGTTTCATTTTCTTAATTTGCTGTTTCGTCTGTTTGCATGTTTAGCTGCAGCGCGTCGAGCACTCGGGAAAAACGCGGTTTGGTCGGGTAATCATCAGTGGGAGGACCCGCAGGCCGATCAGTCAACCATGAGCTGCTGGTTTGATTCCTGGCACTGACAGTCAGGGGTTTTCTAGTGGAGAGTACGATAAGACAGCTGCCTCCTACAAAGTGAAATACATGTAACTCAAATTTGGAAAGACCAGCCTGAACACACCTTTACATCGTGTGTGTGTGTGTGTGTGTGTGTGTGTGCTTTTACCTTTTATTTAATCACTCTGTGAAGCATTTAAAAGTGTGTTTGTGCTTTCACTTAAACTTGAACTTGACTTGTGCCTTTGAGCAACATACTGAGCCTTCACAGCGCTCTGTTTGAACGTGACCTCTGAACCTCAGAGAGAGAAAGAATGCAGAAGTTCAGCTCTCGCCGTGCACGCTGGCAGTGAAAGCCTCTCCTTCTTTTTGTAAACCTTGTGTAGAAAATGTAGATAAAACCAGAGCACGGCGACTTCTCGTCCTCTCATGATGCCGTGCAGTTACGAGGGCAGTTAACCTCGATAGCTGTAGGCTGCCATGACTGTAGTTTGACGTTGAAAGCTCAGCTGGGGTTTTCCCCTGAATCTGAATCGTGTGTTTTGACGTCTGAATGGCAAAACCAAGCTGATAAAAAGCAACGCAACATCACCAAATCAGCGGTATCGACTCTGCTCCACCACCGTGCACTTTGTGTTTTAACTCTGTAGTGCAAAAGTTGCACATTATTCATCACTCAGGCAGAAATCTACAAGGACACAATGTGTTTAAAGTGAACAGTGTTTCCTTCTTAGCATGTCAAAGCCAAATTCAGGATATAGTTCTGTGTATGAGAATGAGGCTTGTGTGAATGTCTGCAGAACCAGAACAAAGGTGGGTTTATAGTGCTGCCTTGTCGAGGTGCTCTGGGTCAAGATCCAGTTTTTAAGGTCCCCCGTGACTCGAAAACGTGCGGCTCCGGTTGGACTTTTGAGCTTCCCTGTGAAGAATGATGTATGTTTGACGCATGAAGGCTGTTTTCACATGCAGCTGTTGAAAGGAGGGCAAAGTTTCTCTACGCTCGCCTTAAATCTGAGTTTAAAGACGCGCACCTACAAGCAGCTTTCACCGACTGCTTAACGTGCTCCAAGTGTGACACACAGATTTTTATAATGAGGGATTTTTAAAACTAGTATTGAATGAATCTGTGTTTAAAGAAACGATCAGTAAACCCGGTGCCGGGTCGTGTTGTTCCACCACAGGAGTGCTGCACCGTCTCCGGGCAGACGCTGAAGGATTTAATGATGAAGCTTGTACGTGTGGTCCGCTGTGCGAGCGTTGTTTTTCAGAGGAGGTGCGACACACAATGTAAAGCTGGAGGATGGGAGACGGCGGGTCAACAGGGGCCCAGCAGTAATTTTCTTTTTCCTTGGGGGCCCCTAACAAGTTAATCCAGCCATTATAAGACCAGAGTCATTGTATAACTTTTTAACTGTCTGTTTAAAGGAACAGTTACAGAATGAAAACTCACACTTCTATATTCGTATATTACAACAGCCAGTCGACAACTTACAGCCAATCATCATCCAGGTCACCAGCAGCAGCTAATATTACTGACTAGTCCAGCAGCAGTCAGCCCAGCTCGCCGTCTGTCTTTCAGCCTTTTATTTCACCAACCACTAAAAGTCAGTCCCACATTTACTCTTGTCCGGCGGCTTCTTGCTTCTTCAGGTCTCCTCTGCCATTGTGCCCATAGAAGCTGCCGAGCCCGGTTACAAAGTTACAGACAGTACAGAACGTACCAAAGCTGATGAACGAGGTGTTTCTTATCTTTGGACAGTGAAAAGCCGAGTTTTGCACTGAACAGATGCACGATGAAAACCTCATCTGATACGGAAACAAACTCCTGCTGTCATCAAATCATATTTTAAGCAGCATTTAGACGGATTAGCTTGTTTTCCCTTTTGGTGAGGAGATAATTAGCCTTCACTTTCTGCTGTGTGCAAACAGATGGACCCAAAAAGCTGAATTCATCCTTTAAATCTACTTAAAACAAATCCTTCCTGTGCCTCTTTGTTTTTTAAGGATGTTCTATTGTCTCTATTGTGAAACTTTTTTTAAATACAGTTTATTGACAGATGGTTCAGCCGCAGTAACCTCGCTCTGCAGCACACACACCGCTCTAACTGCACAGGCTGCAGGGGGTAAATACTTCCTGTTTCATCACACACTCAGACATTCTCTCTCTCTCTCTCTCTGATGACTCAACACACACTTTCATTTTCTTGTCAAACACCCCCATGCACTGGAAACACCTCCAGCCTCGACAAACTGATGTTATTTTTATTGTCAGAGTGAAATTTCATCTGCTTGTACATCATAACGTTCTCTTATTTAACAAGAAACGCCCAAACAAACGGGCGCAAACCTGCAGTAATACAGCCACACCCGAGCGGCTGGGAAAACCAGTGAAGCGCTGCACAAACTAAACATCCTGATATCACAGTTACACCATGTTTAGAAAGTCTATTCATTATTTTAAATTGACGTATTGTAACCTGAAGTAAGCATCAACATCCTGCTGATCTACACACAGCACCAACTATTTCACTGATTCTGGTGAAACTGGATCAGATTTTATGGAGAAAATGTTTTCTGGTTTTCCCTCTGATGTCCTCCGGCTGCTCCGCCTCAACTCTCTGTGATTTACAGAGTTTATGATGGACAGTGAAGCAAACTGTAGCTGCTGTTAGCTCATGTTAGCTCAGTTTGTTAGCCAGGCTGTGAGCTCAGAGCACCGGGGCCGCGTTACTGTTTGTACCACAGCCGGGTAGAAGAAGAAGAGGAGGTTTACAGGCCCGGGGAGTGGAGCTGGTGTGGTACCAGAACCAGAGCTGTGCAAGTGGGCAATGTATGACAGAGGACGACCTAAGAGGAAAATGTGGCATCACAGTGATAATATGAGAAAATCTAAAGAGTCGACGATTGTATGAAGGATAAGCAGAAACAGAAAATGAGATTGGCTTGTTTGAAGAAAGAAATTAACCTGATTTCTTCACTTCTTTGTTGATTGACTCCATTTTTTTATTAGGTTGCATCTGGGCAGAACAACATGAAGGTCATTAGTGCTTCATGTGAAAATGAAAATGAAAGATCCAAGGCGAGGTGCTCTAAGCTACATTTCCTCTGACCAACTGATTAAATTCTGTTCTTATTATGTGATGAGATGAAAAGATGCCTCAGAACAGGAAATACTCTTGTACTTCCAGTCATTCTAGTTCCAAGCATCCAGAACCAGAAATAAAACCTCTGTAACTAGTAAAACCTCAGGCCTGCGTCTCCTGAGGTTTACTTTTCGTGAACAGTCATCGCAGTCACTGCTTGTAACTGTGCACCATTTAATGTGAATTACAGTTGACAGGTTGGCGTTCAATATGAATATGCAGCCATTTTAAAACACCTCAAAGATTGACCGTAAGAGCTGGAAGTCCAGGGCTGATAAGAAACCTCAAGAAGTTCTCGCTTTCCTGAAACTTAAAGGTCATGAAATTATTTGATCATTGTGGGCAAACCGCTTCTCTTCTTCTCTCTTGATGAACTTCGGCCCAGTGAAAGCCTGAATCCACCTGTTTTATCAAGATGAAGGATTATTGAGAAACTCTGAGCAAACAAAGGGAGTTCAAATAATATCTGATCGATCGAGTTCATGTCTGAGTCTTAAAGATCTATTTTTACATGCAGAGGCTGGATTTCTTGGCTGCTGATCAGAAAGATTGACAGTAAACAACCATGATTAAAGAGATTTAAAGGGGATCTTTCATGCTGTGACGACACACACACACACACACAGCATCACAAAAGACTCTGTTCTGCAAAACGCCCACTTCCTCATCTGCATGCGTTTCATGGGTTCAACCTTCGGGTTTTTTTGAGATGACATTTTCCCCCTGGAAGATGAACCGAGCAGGTCTGGTGACTTTCTGGACTGATTAGCAGTCATGGCTGCTCCACATTCACCCTTGAGGTTTCTGTATCGACCACAGAAAGTTTAGTGTTGATGGTGAAGGCAGGAAGTTTTTTTTTTTTTTCTTTTGGTTACTGGAATTATTTTATTAGTTTCTAAATCACTCATTTGGATTGGAGCGGATGCCCATTACGAGACCCTCACGACACACCTAAAACGTCAAGTGGGTCAGATTTTAAAATCATGTAATGTGTACAGGGCCCGACATTTACAGCCAGCATGCATTATTCCACAGTTCTGGAGTCAGCGAATGCCAAGACTGAGCGTATACAAAGGGAAGCTGCTGCAGCTCCACGGTAATACAGCTCCGATCGTACGCTGCAGTCGATGCCCTTGGTAAAGTTTGACCAGGAAGTTTTCCAAATATTATATTTCTTAACGTACTCACACATTTATCATTTGGACAAAGTCAGACGATTGAAGAACTTTCCGGTCCCGACGGGGTTAAACTGCCTGACGCTTTTCATTGTCATTTCCAGTCAAACACTTCAGCGCTTGTTACTGTCAACAGTCTGATGTTTTGACTACTGAACATGGTCAGATGTAACTGCAACTCAACAACGATGACAGCTAGCACGCTCGCTCATTAGCTGCTTAAATACATGTCTGCACACGTCTATATGATGTTTACTTATTTTGACGTATATCAAATTTATATATGCTGAATCAATAAAATGTGTATGTAGTCATATTCTCCAATAAAATCTCATTTTGAACTAAGCACAGAAAAGAAATGGCTGTTTCCATCCTTCTATATTTGGATGATCGTACCACCCTCAGAGGCTTTCACGTAAACAGGTGTGGGCGAGACTGAAATGAAACACACAGGAAGCCACAAACAACAAACAGTAACACAACATGGACATACAGACATATGCATGACACTGTTTGTATGTATTTAACATCTGTCCAACCTAAAACAACACATGAATCTACATTTGATCCTATTCATGCTTCGTTTCTGTGGTCTAAACTATAAGGCAGCTCAGTGCGTGCAGCAGAGACGTGCTATTGTTATCGCTGTAATGAAATCTTTAATTTGAATACATTAATGTGACGAGCGGCTCTGTGGCTTGTTTTTCTTTGTACTCTTTGTGGTTTTTCTTTGTACTACAATAATGCATGTTCAGTCAAAGAGGCTAAAAAGCAGAGCTGATATGATTACCGGTAAATCCCTTATTAGTAAAACTGTAAGCCTTTATCAGCCGGCGCTGTTTGCAGGGACATCTGGCACAAAACAGGATTTATGCATTTATGCATGTGTGTGTGTGTGTGTGTGTGTGTGTGTGTGTGTGGTCATGTCCTCACCTTACCTTTTTATACAGGCTCTGTCGAACAAACAGCGTATACATCGAACACGGCTCACTATGCGGTGACTCATGTCTCGACAGAGGACACTTGGCCTCGTCTAACCGACATTGATATCACTATCTTCAAGTGTGAACACACAGTCATTCAGAAACTCTTGACTCAAGGTCACTATTAAAACTGAGACCTGAAAGTAGTTAGTACTTTTCACAGAGCCTGAATGCACTTTTACTTATTCTTTATAACTCTGCTGACTCAAATGCATCAAGCAAAATCTATCACTGACCCATATTTTGTACTTTTGTGGCCAATTTAATTCAATTAAAAACAATTACATTTTATTTATGTAACATATCAGAAGTTATCTCAGGACACTGACAGACAGAGCAGGTCCAGACTGACTCTAGACTCTTTGTACTATTTGCAGAAACCCATGAATTCCCACCATGAGCGAGCACTTGGCAGCAGTGGCAAGGAAAAGCAGACACCAACATTTCCCATCAGTTTTATTCAGAAACAGACGTTTCGCAGCCCGAGATCAACACATGTCCGTGTATCTTTGTAAAAATGGAAAAAGAAAAGAAAATGAGGATAGAAAATGCAACCCAGATTTTTAATGAGCAGGTTTCCAGACAAAAAAGAGAATATAACGATCTTCTTCTCAGCAGGAAGGAATTAGCGGATGGAAATAGTCAAATCGGATAATGAGAGACGGATGGGTCATTGTGATGGAAATACTGGCCAAAAGCCTCGGTACTGTACAGAAATAAACAGAGTGAAGTAACGCTGGGCTCGGGCTAACTGTTTCCACTGCTAGCCTTTAAGACAGAGTCGATGTTTAATTGATCTATTTTGGGGGGTTTCTTCTTTGAGGGAACTCATTTCGACTTTGAAGGATCTTTTTCTTATTTTCAACAAAACCAATGAAACCAAACAACCAGATTATTCCATCGCTCAGTACTTTCCAGCTCTGTCTCTGGCCTCAAATCCCAAGCCTGAAGATGGATGTCATTAAAAAAAAAAAACAGCTCACAAATGAATAGTCTAATTTAAAGAAAAGGTCTCAGTAATTTGCACAAACAGTCGGTCACTGCAGCTTTTGGAAAACGTTACTCACTTGTTGGGGACTATTTTCAGCTGCGTATTAACACACATTTGACCCATCGATTGAAAACTGCGAACATCGTTGTGAGATTCTTTTGTTTTATCTCGGCTAATGTTTTTGCACTCATGGGAGATGTAGTCTTTGTCTTGCAGAACCCTCAGCTGTATAGAAACCACAGCTCCCTTGAGCGTCTGACTGCATGCAAAGACTCATGGGAGTTGTGGTTTAAATTGCAACAAAGTAAACGTATTCAATTTAATCAGTTTGATTTACTGCAGGTGCAGATATTAACGTAATGAGTATATTTCTGGTCCTGGTTTTAGACGACAGCTAAAATCTACAACACAAAGCTCAGGACTGTTTTTTCTGTCATGTGTCCACACGCAGACTGACCACACTGGGAGTGATGGGGCTCCGGGGACTGGAGGGCTTAAACGCGGTATAGATCATGCATGCCGCATGTTGGCAGGAATAAAATCGGGGAAATAATCTGCAAGCAGCAGAATGTTTAACGTGACGAACCGATTGGACCAGAACACTCTGCAGTAAAGTTGACGGTCCGGGCTGAGTTGGAGAAAAGCTTGTCTTTATGCAAACTACTTGCTCTTCATTTGGTGTCCCATAAATCCCCACCTGAATGGTAGGCAGAGGTTAATGGTGATTCTCTTTAGTTTCTTTTTACTGTGAGTCTGAAAGCGGCTCCTAAAGGTCTTTGTTTGTTTGAGTCATTAAGGCTCCCAGAATGAGCAGAAAGTAGATAGGCCGACTCAGAAAGTGACTGTGTGTCAGCAGACTGAGTTTAATCATTGACAGCGTTTGGCTGAGTTAGAACTGGAGAACATTTATTCTGAAAGTCACGGTGGTCTCTTTTTTAGAAACGCTTACAGCACCAGTTCATCTGTCGACCAATCAGATTCCTCGCAGAGGGTGAACCCGGTGGCTGATTGGCTGCAATAATTTGAATCCAAACAATGCTGGTTGTTGTCAAATCCAGTTAAAATATTATTATATTTTATAATATAAAGAGTTTTTTTAGAGTGAAGTGACTTCAGTTGAACTTTCATCAGAAACTTTATTGGAAAAATAAACAAGCATGGAGATTTTCACAGCTGATTTGGGACTTTGAACCATTTTTGAAGCTGTTTATTTGGAACTTGTTCCCGATCACACGCAGCACACTGATACTGCAGAGGAGTTTTCTGGGTAAAAACACAGGCGGGTAAAACCCCTTCAGCACATTCAAGTGCTCTATGAACACCATTAAACACCTCTTATTCTAAATCTAGCATTAAAATGGCTGCAGGGTTGTGGTATATTTATAAATGACACTGAAGGAGTTATTATTCCAGCTGCAGTGACATGAAACAACAGAACAGAACCTTCTTTTGTCCAAAGAAACTTACAATAACTGTATTCATCCGTCACGGGAAGCGTTAGCAGAAAGTGGAAGTTCAACTCTTTCAAACAAAGAGCATGTTCAATGTTTAAGGCATGATAAAGATAACCTTTGCAAATGAACCATTTGGTTTGTAGTTTTGTTGGTACACAGCGAGAGAAAACTCTTTAGTGACGGAGCAAAAGAAAACACAGCAGCTTCTCCAAATTATCCGCTTGTTGTTTTTGAACAAATTAGCCACATTTATCTCCTGTAAAAACACCCATAATGCTTTGCCTGAGGGTCATAAACAATATTTTACTTTTGTGAATGCTGAACAATTACAAAACTCTGAACTTCAGCGATGGAGCAACTGCAAATCACATTTTCTCTAGAAGGCTCGTAAGCAGGAAAAGCACAGGTGAAACTGTTTTCTTAGTCGGGTTCAGTTCCATCAGGTGTCCCAGTTAGCCGTGACAGCGATGCACGCCAGCCTGCAGAACCCTGAAGGTGACGCACGTGAACACCTGTGCTTCACCTGCAATGACCAGCCAGATTCTTCTGCTGGGAATGGCAGCGTGCACGTCGGCTACGTGCTGACGAGACAAGAAAAGCTCCACGTACTGAAAGTGCAGCCCGTTTAAATGTATCTCTGTGAACTCTCGGCCATCCAGTTTGTCAAGCTGCTGACATTTCAAACCTCAACAAGCCTTACCATAACCACGTTTCTTCAATGTGTGACCCACGTCATGTTCTGTGATACAGAGCTGACTACTTGTGAAAGGTGGAGTGAAAGTGGACACACCTGAAAGCACATTACTGCTCTTACATAAGAAGGAAGGAATGTGATCTGCTATATTCAGATAAATGTTATAGCAGAGCATCGAAATTTAGAAAATGCAGCAAAACCAGTTAACGCAGGAAACGTGTCGACAAAGACGCTGATAAAACTTCCTCCGTTAAGCATCATTAGTTGATGACTTCCTTGTGATTTTCCAGTATGTTTCTGCATCAGTTCCTGTACATTTACAGCTTGTATTCAGCCCAGCAGTGGTAACAGTGATTGCTGATCTGATTGTGAACAGGTTTAACTGAACAGAGGGCAGTGTAAACAGAGCGGCCCACACCTCCTGTCAACGCCGGCAGCAGATAAGCGCTGCCCTGACAGGAATGTTCTCCAACGTCTCGGTTGCCTCATAGCTCAGATTCAAAAACCCACGATGGTCGCCTCAGGTCGGCTGCCAGTCACATGCAAATGTCATTCAAATATTTATCCTCCGGGAACAGGGAATTTCAGTGGGAATCTTCTTGAGCAATTCCCAGAAATTTGGCTGCATGTCTTCAAACGTGTTGAGACATCGCTGAGAGTTAACTGTACAGGCTGATCAGCGCTTTGAAACTGTAAAGAGAGGTTTTCTATCGAGAACAGATCTGAACCTTACTCTTTATAATAGCATTTACAGAGACCCAACAATTCACACACGAGCGAACGAATGAGCAGAACCATCTGAGAAAGAGAAACAAAGATGCACAGCTGCAATAATAATAACAGTAGTTTCACCTATGGTTATAATAGAAATATGACTAATAGTAGTAGTATTAGTAATAATGCCCTGACCACAGCAGGAGGTGTGATCTCGACCCATTAGAACCTACAAGACGATGAAGCAGACAAACTCCAGGAAAGATGCTAAGTTAGTCTGAATGGAGAAAGTGAGAGGAAGAGAAGAGCTCAGTGCATCATGGGAAGTCTCCTGACAGTCTAGGCCTATAGCAGCATAACTAAGGATGACCTGAACCAGCACTAACGAGAAGCTCAATCAAAGGGAGCGTCTTAAGCCGGGTGGAGAGGGTGGAGAGGGGTGGAGAGGGTGGAGGGTCAGCCTCCAGAAACAGAACTTGAAGCTGGTTCTACAAGCGAGGAGACTATGAGCTGCTGACCATGAAGAGCTGTGTAGGTGTGTGTGTGTGTGTGTGTGTGTTTGAAGTGACTTCTGCAATAAATAAGTATCTAAAAATCGCTTTTCTTTCTTCATGAAGAAACTGATCAGGGTGAAATCCAGGCGTGGACCCACGAGGACCTCTGTGAAGGTTACGTAACTCTTTTGTTTCATGTCTGCCACAAACGTAAAAAAACATCCTACGTGTTTGTATTGTACTTTAATTTCCCTCTTGCTTAACCTTCTTCTGGCTCGAGCCCTGAGGGAAAGTTTGAATGCAAATCTTATTCAAATATTTCTGTCAAGATGCATGATGAGTTCTCCACGAACACTGGAGGAGAGCAAGCTGCCTATCGCTAACCGTTATTAACAGTGACCTGAAGACAACACCTGGAGGAGGAAAGGTCACTTTGGTGGAAAGTTTGAAACGTTAGTCCATTTTGTTTTTTCACTTTGTTCACTGACCTTTTCAGAAAACACCTCCAGCAGACAGCTGACTTGTGATTTCCAGACATTTAAAGTGTTTCAGTGGATGAGGTGGGCGTGAAGAAGTGGTGGTGTTGTGAAACAGGTAGTTTCGCATCCGTAGAGACTTGATCTTAACTCACAAACTCATTCAGACTTTTGGGTTTCATTTTTCAGTTCCAAACTTCTTGATAAGTTCACCATGTAGCCGCTCTGAATGGGCAAACTGAAGACTGACTCCAGATCAGGCCTTCAGGTTTTTAAGATGCACTCGTACATCGCAGCACCTTGATCTTTAATCACTTGCTAGAAAATCAGTTTGCCCTTCCAAAGAACAGCAGCTGACAGCAACAGTGGTGCCTTCAGGGGCACCCTGTCAACTCCATGTCAAAGATTTGCATGTTTATCACCAGGATGAATTGACGGTTAACATGAGTGGTTCCACGGTGCACGGAGAAGTTAACAGCAGAAGTTGTGACATGTTTTCCATTTGATGACTGTAGAGATTTTTTTTTTCCTCACCTTTACCGCTGAAAGTAAACAAACGTCGTCATCTGGGGGTTTTTTTTGCAGAATCATCCGTTCGTTCTTGTCTGATGATCTGTAATTCATTAACACAGGAGCCTGCAGCCATGCGAGCGCTCATAAACCAAAGTATTGAACAAAGCGACGTCAGTCAGTAAGCTTCATCATAAATGCCTGACCAGTGTTTCTACTTGAAACCTGATTCACTGACTTTGACTAACACTCAGCGTTAAGCAGCTGTATAGCAGCAGACCAGCTGCCTGCTGTTCAGACAGTAACACAGTGTACTGACACACAGCTACGAGCAGGTTATGTAATATCACACATGCACATACACATATGTTCCAGCTCTAATATCTTTCCAGGGAATGCGGTTAAGTGCACGCGTGCTTTTGGTGTATGTGTGTACTTTGGGCGGCCACTGATGTTCCACGAATGCAGAAGTTGAACTTTTATTGCTGCTAACTTTCTAGGACTTCAGGCTTTGTTAAAACGGTTCCCATCGTCTATAAAACAAGACACAACTTGCTGCACAAATCTGAGAACACGTGGAGACCACCAGAGCTGAGACTGATCAGCTTTAGCTGCGTGTTTTCTCTCGCATGTTTCCAGATTGTTAACATGGAGAAAACTGACAGAAAGCTCCGTAATCTTCCAGTTTTTGGTGTCAGAAGTTTTTAAAGTGGACTGTGAAGGGACATGGACACAAAACACACCTCACACCACTAACTGGACCTAAGTCATGTCCTGCAGATTCATCCAACCACACGTGCATTAAGTGTTGAATGTTGAGTATCAGAGGTTTCTTCACGGAGGCCACCAGAACGCCGCTGCTGCCAATTCTGTTGTTTTCAGCGGAAAATGTGACAAAGCCTTCGAGCGGACGTTGGAATAATGATGGGAGCAGAGGAGGAAGTCGATATTATAAGGCGACAAAGTCCAAATTACAGTGAGGTCAGCGCTGAGGGATGTCAACGAAACGTCGGACGTTAACACAGGAGACAGCTGTCCATTTCCTGTTTCCCCCCGACGCTCAGTGTTGGGGGTCTTTTTAAGCATCACCACAATCGTTCCAAAACCTTGACCACGCGTTTGAACCTTGATGACGACGATCCTCTAACCTTCACGACCTTTTTTAAAGCTAAACCATGATCTGTCCTTAACCCAAATCAAGTTTTTTTATGTGCCTAAACTGAGACAAGTCTTATGTTCTACTGAAGGTTCCACCTTTGTTGCATTTTAATGTGCTGAAGTCTGTTCTTGGGGAGTACTGGCACATGTTGAAAAAGTTGCAGAGGGAGTTATGCAAACTATCGTAAACTGCCACAAGTCTGGCACAAGTAATAGTGGTAAAATGTTCGTCCTGGGTCATTGTCAGTTGACACTGAAGTTTGAAAAACTCTAAATTCTGGTCCGATCTGCATGTACAGTATTCCAATCATCGCCTAGAGCTGGCGTGATCATCACCACCAGCGGTGCGTAGGGGAGTTAAACAGTTAGTTGCCACAGCTAGATTTGGACAAAGAAGTAAAGGAATAAAATAAAAAACACAAACGTCTGCATGCATCGATTTCAAGCTTTTTTTAACTGTCCATCGTGACAGTGCTGCAGTGGTGCGATGCTAAATCAGGAGTCTTTGAACACCTGAAAAGGAAAGCACAGATCTCTGCTGGTCAGTGTTGCCATAGTTACCTTCAAAAAGTAATCTGCTTTACGTTTGCGTCGCTGAAATTTGCCCCCAAAAATAGTAACGCGCAGTGACTTGGAGAATTAACTTTAATCTGGTTCTGGTCTGGAACAAAGTGGTGACATTAGAGTGTTCACGCGTTCAGGCTCGTTCAGGTTGGAGACGTGTAAGCAAAGCTCGTAACAGTATCCTATCACCAACCATCAATGTGATTAATGCAAGATATCCACGTTTACAGTCAACGTTCTAAATCTTACCTAACGATAAATCATGATGATTGACGTTAGTTGATTTTTGGGGGGAACAGAGCTGAACCGCAGCTGCTCGCTTTAGGCGACACTGTTATAATAATTAAACTGATGTACCTGTCGTACCTGCATACCTTTCTGCTCCCGATGACAGATGACGACAGGAGTAACAAATGCAGATCTAATCGCGGTTCAGGTGATCCTACACGATGCTGATTCTATGAAACACCATCAAAATGTAAAAGATGTTTGAGCACTAACTCCTGCTCAGCCGCAGCACACATGCTGCACACATGGAACTGTTGCTCAACGGGCTGTGACCAGAAAACCTCTGAGCTGTGTGTTTATCGGCTTAGCAGAACAACAAGATTCAGTTCCTCGATGACAAAACACCGCCGTCAGTCAGAGGTCAAAGGTCGGAGGTTGGACCCTGCCCCCCCCCAAAAAAAGAAGTCCCTGTGGCCTCAGCGTGACCTTACGAGCGAGAGAGAGAGAGAAGAGCGGATAAAGGAGAAGTTTTGGGTGGATGTGCAGATGCATGAGAGCACATGATGTCACCTCAGAGTTTTCTGGGCTGGACCTTAACAGTAAGTGATCGTCAGTTCCTCTGAAAGACGAACCCACAAAGGTCATTTTAACAACAACACGAGTCTTTAAAGAATCACTTATTAAAGCAAAAGTGCCTAGAAACTGTTATTCTGTGATTTGTTGCCTCCTGTGTCAGAGTGTAATCCCACTGTGGCAAATATGTTCAGCTGTACTCGAGTATTTGTTCTGATTACAGTACTTCTGACCAAAAACTAGTGAGTCGGCAACTTTTAACCTCCTCCATCAACGTCCTCTGCCATTATGTTCGTAGAGGCCAGTAAACAGTTACGGCCGCTGCCTGGCTCCTGTTCTGGCACAACACTGGCTCCGCTCTCCCCTCTCCTTCAATCCTCTCCTTCTTCCTGTGATCACAAACGCCAACACCGTGGTGCTCTGAGCTCACAGCCCGGCTAACAAACTGAGCTAACAGCAGCTACAGCTGTCAGCAGTTTACTTCACTGCCCATCAGGAAACTCTGTAAATCACAGAGAGTTGAGGAGGAGCAGCCGGAGGGAAAACCAAACCGTTCAGTGTGAGGCACGAAGAGTCTCCCTGATGGATTATCTCACTCTGTGTAAATTGTTTGTAGATGATTCAGCAGTGAGTGTCTCCATCAGAGGGAACAGGACTCCAGAGAGAACCTGCACTGTTGACACTGACTCCAGTTGTTCATACACACACCGTGCAGGGTGACGTGGTCAGAACAGGTTTCCGCTCTTTGATGTACAAACAAACCCGAAGTAAAGATGGAGGGACGAGCTCCCACTGTGTACCTGAACACTGTTTACCTGAGCCGACCACATGACCCGCCGCGTCTTCCTGGAACAGCTCAGACTGAGCTGACCTTGTTCCTGAATTTACCTGTAAACACACACACACACACACACACACACACACCTCTATCACACTGCAGTCACGAGTCAGTGTCACTGACACACACAAACATTTTCCCTCGGCCTCCCGAGGGGTTTCAGCAGTGTGTGTGTGTGTGTGTGAGCAACCATCCATCCATTTAACAGGCCATTTCCACTGAGCGGATGTATTTACATTCATGGCGTCTGTAAAACAAACACACACACACAGTCACACACACACACACACACACACACACACACAGCAGTTAACTTTCTCTGCTAATAGCGAACAGGCTGACGGGGATGACGTAGTGTTGAAATAATTAACATGAGAATAATCTAAGTGTTTAGTCTGCTGCTTGTGTTTGAGCTTCACACACACACACACACACACACACACATGCATACACACACTTCCCCTTTACATTTACATTCAGTTTGTTGCCCTTTGGTGACACTACAGAGAGAGTTTGAACAGTATGAACTTGACCTCTGACCCACTTCAGCGAGGCTCCGTCTGGTGTAAACACTTTCATCTGTCTTCTTCTGCCCGCTCTTTATTGTGGATGTACGCCTCGATCAACCCAAACTGTGCAGGTCAAAGGTCGTCAGGCAACACTGCAGATGCTGTATTTACATGTCAGACGAGCGTGCACTACTCTGTGTCTTAGGTGCTCTTATTATTTACCTGCATCTCTGTCTTTATGTATTTATTCCCAGTCTTTACCTTACAGCATCTGTCCATTCATCAGTTTCATGTACCAAAACAACTTTCAGCAAAGAAACTGAGTAATCAGTTCACCTCAGTTATGTGTTGACATTAAAAAAGTAACAAAGCAGCAGGAACACAACCGGACTTTGTTCTGTTTGGAAAGTGAAAGTAATTAAAGTCATTTATGGACTATGAATTGATTAATTGGTCATCCATAAAAAGAAATCTTCTCGTCGCTTCTGTTTGTCTCGTTGACACATTCACATTTTTTCAGCAGTGAGTAAAGTCTTTCTGTTTACGGCTCAGGTCCACCTCTCTCTGGATTTGTTATAAAGAGCGTCGTTCCAATGAGGGGAAATGTTATTGTTACAGCATAAAATCATTTTTTACAGACAATAGTGTGCCTCCGACTTACTGGCAGAAGTTTTGGGAACAACCTTTCCTGTTTCTGCACAACAAGGCAGCCAGGCCAACAACAGTTTGCTGTGATGAACTCGACTGGCTCGCACAGAGCCCCGACCTGAACCTCATCCAGCACCTGGAGCTCACTGGCCCTGTTTACTGCTGGCACTGACATCCATCTTGGACGATCCGACCGAGCAGACATCCCAAAGGACATGAGATCACGAATAAAAACACATCTTTCCATTCGCAAAGACTTTGTTGTAGACGGCAGTTCACAAAGTTTATACATGTTCGCCTCAACGACTCACGACGTCTGTCCAACTTTCACTTTTCTACCATGAAATAACAGATTTTAAATCATGTCGACGAGACGCCCTCTATCATATTTCCCTGAGTTCCTGATAGACAGTGAAGTAAACTGCCGCCAACTGTAGCTGCTGTTAGCTCACTTTGTTAGCCGTGCTGCTCAGACGGGGGGAGTGTTTTTGTAGTTTTTGTAGTAAAGGCATTTTGGGAGTCGAGGCAGGTGTTCGTGCCAGAACCGGAGCCAGGGTAAAGCAGGGCAATGCAACCAGGCTCAGCTGGCTCTATGGCAGAGGAGAAGAGAGTGAAGAGGACGCTAAGAAGAGAAAAGAAGAGAGTGAAAGACAGACGCCAAGCTGGACTGACTGCTGTTGGATTAGTCAGTAATATTAGCTGCTGCTGGTGACCTGGCTGATGATTGGCTGTTAGCAAAGTTGTGGACTCAAGTGTTGCTTTTATAGTCTAGGAACTTTCTCCACGGGGGTCAAAGAGGTAGCTTATACCGATGACTGTTTGCTGTCACTGTAAAACTGTGTTTACTGCTGTGCGTGAGTCAGACTCAGTAATGAGCCTCTGTGCCTGAATCCCTGCAGTCAGGTCTCAACATCTGGATCTGAAACCAGAAGCGTGGAGGCCGTTACAGCAGCAGATTACTGCCGTGTTCAACCATCACATATGGCTGGAATGTACGGGTGTCCACTTACTTTTGGCCATATGCTACATCTCATTCCCCTCTGTCATTCTCACTTCTACTCTGTCTTTGTCTCTCTCTCTCATCACACACACACACACACACACATACAATGTAAAAGCCCACGAGGAAGTACTTAACAACTAAAAACAGGAAGTTGCTCACATCCCACCGCACATTCCACATCCCACACACACACACACACACACACACACACACACGCACACACACACAACGGAACAAAATGAGGGAGGGATGGACAGATGAGAGGGAAAAAAAGGAAACACCAAACCACCAGTTTAACGCTCAGCGCTCAGGAATGAATGGAATACCGTTTGTGTCACTCAACACTCACTTTTCATTGGCTGTGAGGAATCCCGTGGGCGGGCGAGGAATGCCGTGATTGGCTGGAAAGGAACGCCGGAGCCGCTTGAATTGGACGAGGTTCAAGCTGCTGGGTAATTTAATATCAGAGTGACTAACAGACCTTCCTCTTGTCCTCCCGGTGATAAAGAAAATTAGATTTACTTACGGGAAGGCTGGCAAACCGGATCCACCCTCTCAGTGTTTTCATTCATTCATTCATTCGAGGCAAAACGGGGTAACGAGTGAGTCATCGGATATTGGCAAGATAAATCACATTTTTCTGACCACAATTCAAGGAAGGCACAGTGTGTTCAAGTTAAGGTCAAACTCGATGATGAAATGACTGCAGGAAGAAAAATAACAATGATTTCTTTGAGAAACACAAAGGAATGAATTAAAAAGAGAGGAGAGGACAACAAGGGAACGAGGACAGATGACAAGTAAAGGATATAAAAATGAGGAAGGAGGAAAAGTAAAGGAAACAAAAAAGGACACTGAGGAGAAATATCGAATTAAAACAAATATGCTTGATTTCATTGAGATGTCACGTTAACGCTTCACACTTTTAGTTCCACTCGCCGCTCCTTCCTAATTATTTTACGATTTATTACTTCATATTCATATTTTTATGTGTCTAAACATCTTTGACATTATTTAGCATAAAAAACTTTAAATGTTTTGGTCTTAGAAACTCAAATTATCAGCATAAACCTTTGTTTAATAATGAGATTAGTTTGTTAGTTATGACTTTCAGAATAAAGTTCAGTTGATTTTAATGTCCAATGAACACAATAACAGATATTTTAAAATAAGTAGATTTTAACTTATTTAAGAGTGTGAACAGTTTAGTTTATTTAGTGGACTAATCGCTGCGTTGGAGTCTCCTCACGTCATCGTCACCGTGCTGGTGTAAAGCAGAAACAAACGCTTCAAAGCTCATGTTTAGAGTCACTATTTAGTTTGTCTGCTCTGAGCTACTGTAGAAACAGTGTTAACATCGAGGCCTAAAAAAGGCCTCGAATTGATGACACACTGGACCTTTAATTGTAATGTTTACTGTTCATTAAAATGACAAGTAAAGATGCTGAACCTAAAAAGTTTCTTCATCACATGACCGCAGACCAGCAGCCATGTTGGTGTGTGACCTCCTCATTCATTAAAAGAAGAAAAGTCACCTCTTCCCTCTCAATATGAGGCGGTCCTGTTTATTTTTATTGCCGTGCGGCACGTGCGCGGCTATGAGCTGCATCATTAGCACTGCTCGACCCTCTGACCTCGCTGCGCCGGGTGTTGAAAGCCGAGTTCGCACACACACATACAGAGCGTCTTGTGACCCCGTCCACGAGGTCGCCGAGGGTCACCGAGGATCAGAAGGTAATGGGACTTCAGAACAAAGAAATTCAGACAGAGAGAGAGAGAGTTGGTGAGAGAGAGGAAGCAAAGGAGTGAAAAACAAACAAACATAATCTCACAGTTTAGTGAAATCCACATTTAGTTTGGTGTTTCTGCAGGTATGACGAAAGACGATCGCCAACCGCTCTCAAACTCAAAAGTTTTAAATAAACCCGACATCCTCTGTAGACGTTGCTTCACATTGACGGGCTTCGCCTGCAAACCAGCTCTCATTGTGAACATATTTGGGTTACACACCAAGATCTGGACGTGTTCTGCTCGATTTGTTCGGCGAAATCAGTTTGCTGGAGACGGTTTGGTTAGCGACACGGCTAACCGAGCTAACCACAGTTAAGCGGCTCGCAGCATAGCATCTCTTTCCATCAGGAAAGTCTAGTGTGTGTGTGGTACAGTCACTTTGTTAGTCCAGATACCGGAGCACAGGCAACAGATGTGATGAAACGCAACAGTTTTCATGTTCATGTCTGTGCCTGTATGTGCAACTCAGAGCACGGTGAACACGCACCTGGACAATAAAGTGAACTAAACTAAGAAAAGTCAGTCAGTCAATAAAACATATGAAGAATCTGTTTTATAAGTAATCCCGGTGGAATTTGAATTTTAACATCTGGTGCAGCAGCTTTTTGTTTTTTAAGTCGATTGTTTGAAAGTCAGTTCTCACATTCACTCCCACACAAAGACACGGAGAGATGCTCCGGCTGCTGTGTCCATCTCTTTAAAGCAGCGACTGTGTGTGTGTGTGTGCTTGTGTGAGCAGATCTTTAACTCTGTGTTGACTTTTGACCTCTGTGTGTGTGTGTGTGTGTGTGTGTGTGTGTGTGTGTGTGTTACAGCCTCTGTGAGCAGATATTCCTCCACCAACACGGCACGTATCAGGACACCGGATACGCTACGTCACGTCTTTACTCGCTCTGATTAGACGCTCTCTGCGTTTGTCTCCCAAATCAAACAGGACATTTACTCTCACAACACGAGACGCCAAAAATAATTTCGCAACTTCGGCTGGTTTGGATTATGAAGAAGCCACGCCCGCCGCCTGTTGTAGCCCCTCCTCTTCTTCTCACACACTAATCCATTCATCCTCCATCACCAAACACTGGAATAACAAACGAGGGGAAGTCTCATTCATGTGCAGGGCCAATGTTTACACAGCATCGCTCTGTGATTTCACTTTCACCCGATCACTCTCTCTCCCTCATTCATTCACTATCGCCCTCTGTTTTTCTTACACTGCTGTTTCTGCTTTCTTTGTGTCATGGTACACTGTGGAGGGGGGGTTAATGGGGTCTGCATGGGTGTGCTGAGGAGGTCATCATCAAGCAACTGAAACAACACACACTGACGAGCGCCGGGAAAACTTAAAGGACCACTGCGTAGGATTTAGCGGCATCTAGTGGAGGTGCAGATTGAAATAGACTCAACCTCAAGCTCAAGCGTTGTAGGAGAAACTATGGTGGCCACGAAACCTACGAAATATTCAGTGTACAGAAACATGGCGGTTCAACATGGCCGACTCCACAGAAGAGGACCTGCTCCCTCTGTACTATGTTAGCATTATATTCCATCTCTTCCACACACCGGACCTTTAATGTCACATTAAATCCAACTCAAACGATCATTTCTGCAACCTAAAAATCACTTAAGATTCATCTTCAAATGGAAAAGGGTTCGGGTTAGTTCTCAGAATGTATTTATAGATTTCCCTTCATTGCTTCATCCTAAAGCTCATAAGATGGAAAAAAAAAGATTTTGGGAATGCAGGGGGGCTGGAGCCGATCCCAGCTCGCATTAGGCAAGAGGTGGGGAGTAGTTCACAAGTTCACTGGGCTGACTCATAAAGACTAAACAACCACTCACACCTACGGGCGATTCTTACAGTCATGTCTTTGGACTGCAGGACGAAGCCGGAGTACCGGGAGAGAACCCACGCACACACGAGGAGAACATGGAAACTCCAGCTCAACCCAGGCAACAGTTGCTAACCACTGCACCACCATGCTGTCACTCAACAGTTCATGCCCTTTTGCATGGGCATCATGGCTAACTTCATGCATTCATGCACAGTGAGTCAGCCCCAGTCCCGTCGGTCGGTTATCAAAAAGTGACGCTGCCGAGTGTGTCGGCTTTGTAAAAGGTTTAACACGTTCAAGCGAAGGGCACCTGACACGACCAAACTGAAACCTGGCTTATCTTATCCCCCGTCATCTTTTGTTTTACGGTTTTCAGCTGCAGCAGTCGATTATCTCGAGGAAGAGGATGTGGGCTGATGTATAATCAAAGTGGGCCGACGATGCACCTCTCGCGCTCACGATTTTGTATGAAGTGCTGCTCAAGCAGCCCGCAGAGACACTTCAGGCTGTTGATATTTGCATGAAACGCGACGTGTTGAACAGCTGAACTGATTAAAAACTGAAGCGGATCTGTGACACCTAAAGTGCACGAGTCAGATCCCACCAACCGGACTAAACACGCTGAAATCTGGATGGTTTTCCTTCTATACGTGACGAGGCGCTTCTTGGATGCTTCCACGCAATCGCACATCACAGCCATTCCCTGTGTGTTAGGAGTAAACTCAGGCATGGCAAACTGCAAACTAACAAACTCCATTTTAGAAATGCTTTAACTCAAACCTGCGACCCGCCTGCAGCTCAGCAGGTCCAGCGGGCCGTCTAGTATTTGCAGGGTTATTTGGTTCCCATCCCACCTGTCCTCACACCTTGCATGGTGCAGCATCACTTATGGAGCTTCAGCAGATGTTCACATTTTCATCGTGCACGTCTGATCCAAAGCTCCAGCACAGTGATCTAACTATCTAAATAGACTTTGTGGTGACAACTTTTACCCTGCAGTGAAGCTCAGCGGCAACCAGAACACAGTTTGAACTAAAAGAGCTACATAATCATAAAAGCAGCACATGTAATCATGTTTCTATTTAAAAGAGAAGGAATAACTCTGAGTCTGTCTTGAATATCTTCATCCATACTTGCTTTGCATCTGCTTTGACTGAAAAGTGTTTTGTAACTTTGCTTCGGCGGCCGTTAAAATGATTCATCATCGCTGCCATCACTGTCAAAACCCGGATTTACGATCACGCTGCCATTGTGTGCTCGATGTGCGTCATCAGCAGGTTGATGCACATTCGGATGGATGCCGCTGGATTAGGGATAGCGGTGTATCTTGGCACGTGCAGCCAGCAGAAGAGCAAGAAATCATCTGGTGTGTGTGTGTGTGTGTGTGTCAGTTGAAATGTGACAGGTGTGTGCTGTGCTTGGCTCTCCACAGTCGAGGTATTTTGGTGTATCGCTGGTTTTGTTTTGGTACATTCTGTGTGATTTGGAAGAAAAAAAAAAGTTACATTTGGTATTTGAAGTTTTTTTTTCAGATTTCCTGTTGTTGAGGAAGCTCCACCTTTATATCAAGAACACTTTGATCTCAAATAAAAACCACACATCCTCTCTACGCTTTCTTTGTCTTCTTCGTCTTTCTTTCTCTTTCCCACCCTCTCCATGCTCACGCTGACAGCTGAGCGACGTGGAGACGGTCTGTTGTCCACTTGAAGGGGGATTGGGTAATTCTTCACACTTTGGATATCAGCTTCTGAAATGTCTTCCTCTCGCTCTGGCACCCTCAGCTCATTAAATCAAGCTTGTGTGAAGGGTGCGAGGGGCCCATGCTGGGTGACGGGTTTGAGCGTGGGGGGCACCTGTGACCCATTTGTGGGTCCTGACCTCTAGTTTTGGGAAACCCCCTGCAGAAATGTAACACCTCTGGGAAAGAGAGAAGCTGAGAGGTGTTTTGAATGTTGGAGGTCATCAGAAGCTGGAAATGTCATCTGTGTCAGATGATGAAGTGACCTGTTTAGAGTCAGAGCTAATGTTCTGACTGTTATTACATCATCAGCTTGTGCTTCAATAAAAGCCGTGATCTAAATGTTTTCATGTCGACACTCGGAAAATCTTTGAAGAGGAAAATGGAGAGGGGGAAGGAACACTCTCTGTACGGTGGCCATTTTAGGACATGTTCAAGCAGAAAGGGTGAGAAGCTCACGGTGTCCATCCAACTGGGCGATGCAAACACATAAATATTGAACTTTTGAGTGTATCATGTGGCTTTGTGGGGTGTTTTGTGCGCTCCTCGCCCACAGATAGCTGATGAGTGCTGGGGAGCTTCCTCTGGAGATAGACCTGGAGCTCCTGCTGGAGGAGTGAAGCACCCAGAGTCAACCCGGATGCTGCTCCGATCCGGAGATCCAGGAAGACTCAGAGTTCGTGTTTTAAATATTTACTCGTCTTAGTCAGCGTGAGTAACACGAGTAAACACAAGTGATCCCGTGAGTAACTCGAGCGAGTAACAACAAGGTGGAAGTCCACTTCCTGTTTGGCGGGATCAAACCATCAGACTCGGTTGTTCAGCTGTCAGACTTGACTCAGCCGGCTTATCAAGGCTGGAGTGTTCCAACGTTAGCGTGACCTAAAGAACTCCTGAGACGTTTTCTCATGAACAAACATAATTATGTGCATCTGAAATGTATTCTTGAAGATCATGTGATGCGATGGAAAGCTCCAGAATAGCCACTAAATGGACTGGGCGGGGAGACTGTTGTTTCCAAGGTCAAGAAGTGAACTTTCATTCTCAACTTCTACGCCAACATCTGAGAAAACTCCTTCCGACAAATCAAACTTGATCATACTTCAACATCAGTTTGTTGATGAACCGATGAAGTTCATGTGGCGGGACTGAAAGCTCCAGAACAGCCACTAAATGGACTGCTTTGATAAACTTTGTTGTGTTTCTCACCAAAGCAGCTGTTTGTCTTCGATGCCTAACAAACATTTTTATTGGATTCTCTTCCTCGTAAAACACTCGAAGCCTGCGTGTTTGTTTCTTCTTCATGACATCTGCGTTTGTGTCCTCGTGGGTATGAGACGAGATGCAGAACAGATCTCTCATAGCAACGCTGCTACGTGATGCTTCTTACAAACTCCACAGGAAGCCTTTAAGCTCAGCCGGGGCTCGTTCATGCCACAGACCCAGATGCAGGTTTGAAAACTGATGGACGGAGGATCGAGAGCGGCTTTCTGCTGAAAACCTTTTTGTACTTGATCTGTTCCATGTGCTCTGTTTCTCTGTCGGCGTTTGATTCGCTCTAATTATGCGCACCCGGCACTACTTACCTGTTTAAAAGAGAGCGGACTGTGAGCCTGCACGCCGAGGAAGGCATTAACTGAAACGTTTGTACGCGCAGTAAAGGTGAACCTCAACACTCTTTGAGTTCTCTGGGTTCATGAAGAATCCTCTTCACTGTTTGTTGCAGTACTAAATACTCAAAAGGTTTTGGGAGGATCTGGTGTTGATAAAAACCAACATAGGGACAGTTTATGACCTTTTTTATGACCCTGAAATATGTAAAAATGTGTAAAAAATGCTTCTTTAAAGAGCAATGAATGATTTTTTTTCCCCTCAGCTAAATGAAGAACTTCAAACTCAAACTTTTATTTTTAAGTTTGAACAAAATAACTTCCAAAAAAAGACTTTTTAGTCTGCAGGATTTTCTGTTTTCTGGGTGAAATGAGCCTCTGAGCACATCATCATTCCTTCTCTGGTTTCCTCTCTCTGCTGTCCCCAGAGGAGGACTTTCCAAGGAATTCCCACGCCTTCTTAGAAATGGCTGAATGGAATTCCTCAAGCAGCTTTTCTCCTTTTTACTTTTCTCACTGTAAAAAAAAAAAAAAGGACTGCAGGCCTCCTTTCATTGTCCACGCCTCTCTTTCATCTCGCTCTTTCCCACTCGCTCCCTTCTTCACACTTTTTCTTTGTCCATTTCTCCCGCTCTCTCAATTTGTCTCACTTCCTCTGCCCGCCTTCTCTCTTTCTTTCTTGAACCACTTTAAAGCGATGCTCTCTTTCTCTGAGATGTTTGTTTCTTGTTGCCTGACTTCGACAGGAAGTTGTGGTAACCATGGATACGAAGAAGCCTCACCTGTTTCTGTGGTCTGTGGTCCCACACACACACGAACACACACACACACACACTGTCATCGGGTGTGTCTTTCTAACCTGATCTGTAATATTTTTTTTTTTTCTGCGCTGCCACAAGACAGCGAGCTGTGGAGAGACTTCCTGTCAGAGAGGAAGTTGACACAGTTGATGTACGTACTTCTAGGAAAAGCACAAAAACTTTAAAATGTCAGTCCAATCATAACAAAGAAAAACAGCATGTTTAAATATCAACTGTAGTTAAAAACACAACCGGTCTGTAGCTGCTTTATTTTGGTGATGGTGCCTGTGTTTGGTCGCACCTCCTCTCTGACAGTTTCCTGTCTCTCTTGAAATGCTCCAACCTCTGAGTGACGGAGGTGAATGCTACATCAGCATGCTAATATGCTCACAGTGACAATGCTAACAGGCTGTATGATGAGCATCTTCATAGTTTAGAGTGTTAGCATGCTATCCATCCATCCATCCATCCATCCATCCATCCATCCATCCATCACCTCACCCTATCTCTAAAGCTGCATTTCCACCGGTCGCTGCCACTCTACTCAATCAAAGTCTCCCCACCGGGCGCACCGCGGCCCGTCTCAGCATCGTCCCAGCGTCGTCTCTCCACTCATAGCATTTCTATTTTCGGCGGAGCTGTTGCTAAATCGCACGAAGCTCAACAGAGCAGATTGCACCAGACAGGAAATCCGACACGGAATCGACGTAATGCACTTTCAAAATAAAACACAACACGCAGTTCATGTAGCCTGTCGCAGCTTCACGTCAACATTACGTCATTACCGGTCAGCAGTCAGTCGATCGAAGGGTCTCAACATGGACGACGGGACTGATTTAAAATCTCTGTTTGTTGTTGTTTCCTTCATGCACACAGTTCGTGGGATCTCGTGGTGCGTACGTTCAGAATTATTGTGTGAGCTTGCGTGAATATGGCTGGCTCGCAAGGCAACGTTCTGTGTAACGGAGAATAACCACGGCACAGCCGCTCTGCGGTGCTCTGCCCGGTGGAAATCCCCAGTACGGCTGAGCCCAGACTCCCTGCAGAGGAAACCATCGCCTTTGCCTTTAGCAGGTTAACGTTTTCCAGGTAGTTCTGTCTCTGTAACGTCAGCCACACGTTTCTTTTTTCCAAAAATGTTGCAGAGCTGGTCAAATGAAGCGTCCACGCTCTCTGCATAACTTTAAGCCTTAATATAACCTGAACAGGTGAGTTGTATATAAATTCACCCTCAGTACAGTTGTCATGAACGGGGAAATTAGCTACAGAGACCAAAACTGTTTTTTGTACCAGGCTGTAAACATGTTTATTTCTGCTGTCTAACATGGGGACTTATGGAGACTGACTCACTTCTGCAGCCAGCCTCAGGTGGACTGGGAGGCGACCCAGAACACGCTGCAGGGATGCTGCGCAGCACATAATGCACACTGTTTTAGTCCGTTCACGGTTAAACTGTGTAATGCAAAGCAGGGAGGAGCCGCACAAACACAGCGCGCTGTATCAGCAAACGTCCTCCGTGTAAATAAAGATTAACTCAGTCCTCAGCGAGATGTTTTTCTTTAAGCCCCGTCTCTTTACCGACTCCAGTCATCTGTCAACTCAAGTGAAGGGGAATGAAGAAACTCCCACTGTTCATACAGGTCGCTATTATCTGCCTGTCATTTACCCACAGGGCCATTCAGCTCTACAGTATATTTACAGTGTGAGGCAATACTACTGTGGACGTACTGTCAGTGGACTGAGACGGGAGGGGTTACATTACAGCTGACACACTGCAGTACAGTTTACAGTACAGGATTCATGACAGACAGACAGGCAGACACACAGACAGACAGGCAGGCAGACAGACAGACAGTCTAACTTCGTCTTGGAATGAGTTGTCTATATTTATATTTATATAAATAAATATTAATTTTCTCCTTTATTAAATGTGCAGATCTTTTCCAAAAGGTCAAATCTGAACAATTATCTAATCTGAAGGCAACAGCAGTGAATCAGTTACAGATTACACACTGACACAACACTTTTCATTAAATGACACACACCCTATCTAAACTGCACACACACACACACACACACACACACACTCAAAGGAAGAATCCCATGGGAATCTGTGTGTGGGTGTGTTTGTGTGGTTTGGCATGTTTTCATCTGTTAATGTTATCTAATGCACACGGATCAGGTGTGTGTGTGTGTGTGTGTGTGTGTGTGTGCTGTCTGTACTGATAGTAAAACTTCTTTGACTCCTGTGTTTGTTTACTCATTTGGAATGACATTAGCTTTGTGTCTGTTTATGAGCAGGAAGTGCTGCTCTTTGGTTCGAGCGCCGACTTTATCGACACTCAGATCAAAAACACCTTACACACACACACACACACACACCCCCACACACACACACCCACACCCTGACTTCCTGTTACTACTGAACAACCTGTAAAATTACTGAAACAAAACAATCAGTGTTAGGAGGACGCAGTGTGACCCGGGTTCAGCCTCGCAGGCTGCACCGTGATCCTAACTCTGTATAAAGAAGTATATATGACACTGAGATCTGTGCTTTTTGTGGCTTTCCACCCAGTTTCCACAGCGACTCTAAAAACTGTTTTGGGGTTTACAGTCGTGTGGAAGCTGTAAGATGTTGTGAGGGAGGTCCTGACTCACCGCGCAGGGTGGAAAGAGACAAAGACGCGCTGTCATTTAATTTCACGTCACGTCACATCAGTAAACAGCGCTCACCGCTGGAGGCTGAATGTGGGCAGCTGGACTGAACGTGGGCGGCTGGACTGAACGTGGGCGGCTGGACTGAACGTGGGCGGCTGGACTGAACGTGGGTGGCTGGACTCGCCGGGTCAGGCCGACTTTTCCACAAAAATTCAAAGATTTTCTCTCATAAGCTGCCAAAGACACAAACTGCTGCCACATTACTGATACATGTTATGATAATGTCACATTATTACATTATTACAGCAGGTCAAACCTGACAGTTCTGAGCGGGTCACAGAGACTTTTCCACCTATAAACTAGCCGCCGTTTCTTTCTTTTGTTTTGGTTTAAGAAACTACAAATGTGAAATATTTATGACATGAAAAAGGAAAGTTGTGTGAGGAGTGAAAGTCTTCTGGAAGGTTAAAACCTGTAACATCGCACAGACGTGTTCAGACTTACACGGCACATGGAGAGAACTTCCTCCACAACGCGTTATCTTTTAACGTTCTGAAGAGGTTTAAAGTTTTCTTCTTTAAGCTGTGGAGCTGTGTACTAATTCAACACGCGCGTCATCATGATCCTGGTTGGATAAATGTTATTTCTCCAGAAGCTGAAATCTCTAACTGAAACCAGCAGCTATCAGGATGAATGCAGAGCGCTGACGAAGACGCCTCGTCAGAGCTCTGAGCTGTCCAATAATTAATGAGCCGGATCAAATCATCTGTCTCTGACAGATCAAAGCTCCGCCGGCTCCGGAGAAATGTGGCTGTGACTGAGTTTCCAAAAGCTGCTGGCCAATGAGAGTTTATCTCTGCCTAAACAAACTGTTGTAACAGTCTCATTCAAATTCATCTGATTTTATTTGGTTAAACGTTTTTTTAACGATATGAAAATGAAGGAAACTGGTTCTCATTATGTGTGTGTGTGTGTGTGTGTGTGTGTGTGTGTGTGTGTGTGTGTGTGTGTGTGTGTGTGTGTTCCACTGCCGGAGTGATACCTCCATCGTACGTCGACCCGGCTCTGTAAACAGAGTCCTGCCCTCTCTCATTGTTCAGCATGGGAAAGTATTTCAGCAGAGAAGTGAATCACACTGTCAGCTAGTACTCAGAGAGAGAGAGTGTGTGTGTGTGAGAGAGAGAGAGAGAGAGAGAGTGTGTGTGTGTGTGTGTGTGTGTGTGTGTGTGTGTGTGTGTGTGTGTGTGTGTGTGTGAGAGGGAGAGAGACTTTATCTGTCCTGGAAAGAGAAGAGCTCCAACATTCGACTAGTTGACGAGTCTCTCTAACGTGACGTCTCAGTCTTACATTTAGTCCCTAAAACATTTTATTTCTTCAACATTTGACGAGTCATTCTTAGACGTACTGGTCTCTAACGGACATTTCTCTCAGACTAGTTTGTTCAGTTTCATCTGAGGTGTCCCTTTCATTATTTTGACCCTGACATTTAATTGTTTGGAGGTTTGCAGAGGGGTGTGTGTGTGAAGGATTACAAGTCTGTTATACAGAAATATAGCTGCGAGGAATGTTCAGTATGACACAGGATGAATCATTAGTGTATTTATGATTTTGGAGCTTGGTGGGAGCAGGTATGAATTCAGTGTGTGTGTGTGTGAGATAATTCCTCAGGGGAGTGTATCAGTTTTAACGTTGTCAGTCAGGAATGGAGTGCAGGGGCGTGGACGTATCCCACGATCCTCTGGGAGCAAGAATCAATTTCACAACCCGAATGATCGTGTTACTTTCTCACACACACACACACACACACACACACACACACAATTACAAATGTGCAGTTACTCACATCTAATGACATATTTTGTCCTCTCCTTCGCGTGCACACGCTCACATTTCTCAACCTTTTTCTCTCCACCTGTCAAACATACAAATGCACAGTTTGTACATGAATCCTGCCCCGTACCATACATTAAACAGCAGGCAGGAACCTGCACGTCGGGCGTACACGCTGTTAATCTCCTCAGGCTTTACTGTACAGCTTTATTAGCTGCTTTCATGTGAGGAATGCCTTTGATTCATCATCTGAAACGTTGCACAACTTCATACTCAGCAGTTCAGCGAGGAGCTGTAAGTGTTCAGGCTTCAGACGGCAGCAGCGGACGGGCATGTTTCAACGCTCAGCGCATCATAAGCCGTCATTCAATCAGTCAATAAACCTTTAAAGTTATGAGTGTTTGCACTAGAAGGGGAAAGGGCTTGTTAATTACAGGGAAGAGGTTTACAAATGTGACCATAAATCTGTTTTTTTGACAGTTTCGGATCAAGTTTGTGTCCTAGACTCAGAAAGTATGTTGGAGGACTGAATCGCCTCGAATAATCAAGTTTAAAAAGTTAATAGCATTTGTACCAGGCTGTAAACATGTTTATTTCTGCTGTCTAACATGGGGACTTATGGAGACTCACTTCTGGAACCAGGCTCCAGTGGACGTCAGAGGAACTGCAGTTTGTGGCACTTTCACACAAAGAGAGAAAAATTAAAGAGCACAGCGTGTTGATGACGTCCACATGAAGTCATCTGTTACTCAGCAGGGGCGACATCATGTTTCTCCTTCAGATCAGTTTTATGATGTGACAACTCCGTGGTTACGTTTTAATTAGGTTTATGGAATGTTTGTGGCAGGTTTGGGTTAAAAAAACTGATTCAGTCTCCATAATAACGAGATCTTCATGACTCCTCAGGATAAAACAGACGGTCTCCTTTGATTGCACAGCTCTGATTCTGAAGGAGTTTGTTATCATGACACGCTCGTCTGTTTCATGCTCAGCCACTGTTAGCTTAGATGGAGCGAAGCATCAGATCAGGCGGAGCAGCAAAGTCGCGCTTGCATTAACTGATTGCCATCAGCAGTTTCATTCATGTTTCACAATAACTGGCTGCGGCTACCAGCTGAACATCTAATTACTTTCATGCACGTGCACCGAGGGGCCATTTTCACTATTATAGCTCCTCACAATGACTCTGCTGATACGCTCATGCCAATGTTGCACAGCGCAGAGTGTCAAAGGGAGGAAGAGCTCCACACACATTAAATGAGAAAAGTACAATCGAGCTCTGAAGCCAGTCGTTCAAACGTGCAACTTGATGTAGGATCTTCAAACTTCTGTCTGAGGATGTATCTCTCTCTGTTAACATCACCCATCTGGTGACGGATAAATAAAGTCGAGCGTGCGTTGTGTCGAATTGTTTATCGCGCTCAGACACAGCTAGCATGAATGAGACAACATTCAAGACGGCGCTGTCTCGACCGCTCGGCCGTGCAAATCTGCAAGTCAAAGGTCACCTTTGATCGACTCTGACCTGCCGGACCTTACGCTGAAACACGAAGCGCATTCTTCGTCAGTCACAAGACGTTTGAAGTTGATTAAAATAAATTAGCAGACGTCTGTGTAAATGCACAGAGGTCGCATTTCATTTGCCTGATATCAGACTGAAATGTCAGCTAGATACACTCCGTCCCATCAGTCACCTCGGTGGAGTGAAAGTGACAGATGAAGAGGCAGGAATCAAACCAGCAACCATGCAGGCGTTCGGTGTTCATCGTACTCAACTCCAGCCAGTAAACAATCACATGTAGGCACATCTTCAGGCACACGGAGCTGCAGGTGATACGACGACACTTGCTTTGGTTTCTTTCAACCACGTTCCTCCACATGGTGCTTCATAACATAAAGTTATGACATGTGCGGATGCGAGGAGCCTTTTGACGCCCCACAGACGCTCGCCACCAGCAGGGATGTCAATGTTGATCTGCCCGTTCCCTTCTTTGGCAACAGGAGTGGGAGTTTTCTCAGCTGAGGGAGACAGTGGGAGGTGGGACGACTACAGTGATGAGCTACGGGAAGAAACTCTTTCTGATGCAGCCAAGAGCCGATCGTGCTGCTGCTAAAGAGAGAAAGTTCCTGGATCACTCCGGAGCCAGCATTTTTTGGTTATGTGCGTATTCTTGGTGAGCAGATTGGAGTTGTCGGCGTGAGCCGGCCGAGGTATTCCCAAGCTCCAGAAGTTTCTGAGCTTCTTGGCCGACCAAGCCCGGCCTTTAAAGGTCAAGTGTCTCAGACAGGGAGTCACTGATTGGGAAGTAAGTCCCAGATTCACTCTTGTCCGGCGGCTTCTTGCTCACACTCTCACGTTTTCTCTTCTTAGCTTCCTCTGCCAACGTCTTTTCGCCAAGTTGCTGAGCATGGTTACATTGCCTGCTTACCCAGCTCCGGTTCTGGCACAACATTGTCTCTGATCCTCAGGTATATTCACCACGACACGGGCCTGAAAACTTCCTCTTCTTCTTCTTCTTCTTCTTCCAGGTGGTCACTCCCCCGGTGCTCTGAGCTCACAGTCTCAGCAGCCCGGCTAACAAACTGAGCTAACATGAGCTAACAGCAGCTCCAGCTGTCAGCAGTTTACTTCACTGTCCATCATAAACTCTGTAAATCACAGAGAGTTGAGGCGGAGCAGCCGGAGGACATCAGAGGGAAAACCAGAAAACATTTTCTCCATAAAATCTGATCCAGTTTCACCAGAACGTTGTTGATGTTTAATATACGGCAGAAAAGTTACACATTGAAGCTTTAAAATGTTACTCACAGACCTCATTTATCTAATACTGATGTAAACATATGAATGGAGGAACAATGAATCCTGTTATTAGAAAACAAACAAAGGCTGAATGTTGATTTTATTAAATAAAGATGACGATGGATTATGAGTCAAACCAGTTTTAAATCCTGGAGGAACAGCGACTCGTTTGTGCTGCATGACCTTTGAATAGAAAGACCTGCTTTATCTGCGTATCTGCCACACACACACACACACACACACACACACACACACACACACACACTCCCTAACAGATGCCTGATTTCTTGCTGCCATATTTGGCAGTTCCTGTGACACAGTGTACTCATACACGTGAGGGTTTTAAAAACGTTCCTCCCGCCTGCAAGATCATGTTTCAAGTGTGTGTTCACACACATACACACACACACACACACACACACACACACTGACAGACATGGTGCACACAGCTGCTGCAAGCCAAGACACTTCCCTGGAAGAGAGACAACATGCAAGGAAGTAAGGAAGCAAGGAAAGAAGGTGATAGTGTGGAAGCTGGTAGAAGGACAAAGGAAAGCAGGATGAGCGGTAGAAGGTGGGATGGATGAAGCAGTGATGCAGACGGTGTCGAGCAGGGCAGACGGAGGTCAGCAGGTTAAAGACTTTACACAGCAGCACTGACAGTTTTACAGGAAGAGCATGCAGCAGCAGGAAGTCATCCACGCCTTGTCACACCGTCTGCAGACTCCTATGAGAGCAGTGAGAGCGAAAGATCCGCCGAGTGTCGTGGTGAAAAACATAAAGACCAATAAAGATTTTCCACCTGACTGTCGTGTCTGAAGGAAACGATGATTTTGGTTAAAAAGGGAGAAATGGTGATGGCGCCGTGTGTTTCTGGAGGCCGTGATGTAATGATCCACACCCACAAGACAGCAGACAGTTTCTTTATTTATTACAATATTTCATCATTGTCTGGAAATTTAATACATTTTTGTGAATTTCTAATCATTCTTCTCTGTTTCTGTTCTGACTTTTTGCTCGGCTCGGCTGCATGCTTGCATTAAAAGCTGACATGTAAATGAGGCAGATGTGTTCACGCGTCTGTGCTTTAAAATCCCTCACATGACATGATATATGATACATGATACATGATACATGATACATGATATATGATACATGATATATGATACATGATACATGATACATGATACATGATATATGATACATGATACATGATACATGATACATGATATATGATACATGATACATGATGGACTGTAAATATAATGTGATCCTGGGCTAGCTTTACACTGTTTGGTTAATTGGATCTCAAAGCTTTTCTCTAATCAATATTTTTATATTAATGGATCAAATGACTCTGCTCGAGATGAACACGTATGGACTGAACGGCTTCTTCTTGTTCACAGTTTCAGGTTTTCATTAACCCAGTTTCCAGCAGAGGCAGCTGTTGTCAGCGGAGATAAAGCCTCTGTAGACCACCTGCCCAGCTCCAAAAGGCAGTTGGGTTTTAGCGTATTTGATGAGGTTTTCACAGCGGTTCAAACTTACGTTAGCTGTAACCGTTGAATGCTAAAATTGTTGTTTTATCGTGGTTAAAATAAGTAGGTGCTCAGACTTCCCAGGCTGTAATTACAAGCAGCCTCCTGATGGTAATTACGAGCCGCAGATGAAACCAGGAATTTCTAACAGCGACTGCAGAAGCAGAAAAAAAAAGGCAGAAGGATCGAAATAAAACACACAAAGAAAAAGAAGAAACGCTGCGTTAAGCTATGAAATAAAAGAAGAGCACAGAGTAACGTAGGCGAGTTCTTTATCAATGACTCCTGCATGTTTATTTTAACACAGTGTGCTGAAACAAAGGAAATCATATCATGTGTATAAATGGGAATAATTAGTCTTTCAAGTGCGTCTGAAAAAAGCTATGAAGTGACAAAGGTGTGTTTGTACCACGGAGCTAAAATAACAACGCGTGGCTCTGCATTAGCTGTGCTGAATCATTTCTTCACATCGGTTCAAAGAGTCTCTCAGAATCGGCAGCGGGTGACGTCACGTCATGGATTTCTCAATTATTTCTCCCGTCTTGTTCTTTTCTTGGACACTTTGATGACAAACATCCGACTGTACTTCCTCTCTGGCTTCCTAACGTCGTTTTTCAGCGTGAGAATAATTCAAAGAATGCGTGAGACGAGTTGTAACACAGCGAGGCATGGCGGCGCGTTGAATGGTGGCGGTGAGGACACATGCGGGTGGAACTGTTAACGAATAACAAAAGATCAGAGCGACTGTGTTTGTTTCAATGTCAGCATTGACCTTTACTGTCCATCCATCATCCATCCATCCATCATCCATCCATCATCATCCATCCATCATCCATCATCTATCCATCATCCATCATCATCCATCCATCATCCATCCATCATCCATCCATCATCATCCATCCATCATCCATCCATCCATCCATCCATCCATCATCCATCCATCATCCATCCATCCATCCATCATCCATTCATCATCCATCCATCCATCATCCATCATCCATCCATCATCCATCCATCCATCCATCATCCATCCATCCATCCATCCATCATCCATCCATCATCCATCCATCATCCATCCATCATCCATCCATCCATCATCTATCCATCATCCATCATCATCCATCCATCATCCATCATCCATCCATCAATCATCCATCCATCATCCATCATCATCCATCCATCCATCATCCATCATCATCCATCCATCATCCATCCATCATCCATCCATCCATCCATCATCTATCCATCATCCATCCATCATCCATCCATCATCCATCATCCATCCATCCATCATCCATCCATCCATCATCCATCCATCATCATCCATCCATCCATCCATCCATCATCCATCCATCATCCATCCATCCATCATCCATCCATCCATCATCCATCCATCATCCATCCATCCATCATCCATCCATCATCCATCCATCATCATCCATCCATCATCCATCCATCCATCATCATCCATCCATCCATCAATCCATCCATCATCCACCCATCTATCATCCATCCATCCATCCATCCATCATCCATCCATCCATCATCCATCATCATCCATCCATCATCCATCCATCCATCCATCATCCATCCATCCATCATCCATCCATCCATCCATCATCATCCATCCATCATCCATCCATCCATCATCCATCCATCAATCCATCCATCCATCCATCATCCATCCATCCATCATCCATCCATCATCATCCATCCATCATCCATCCATCATCCATCCATCCATCCATCCATCCATCATCCATCCATCCATCATCCATCCATCATCCATCATCCATCCATCCATCATCCATCCATCATCCATCATCCATCCAATCATCCATCATCCATCCATCCATCCATCCATCCATCCATCCATCCATCCATCCATCATCCATCATCATCCATCCATCATCATCCATCCATCCATCATCCATCCATCCATCCATCCATCCATCATCATCCATCATCATCCATCCATCATCCATCATCCATCCATCATCATCCACCCATCCATAATCCATCATCCATCCATCCTCGCTCGCTGAACAGTCTGCAGCAATGTCTGTTTGTCTTGTACTAATGTGCAGTGTATTAGTTTATTACTGTAACTTCAACAGTGTATTATTAATATTCAGTACATTAGAGTTCATGTTATGGATCTGTTGTTTTCTTATATTATATTTAACATTTTATTTTATATCCTCTGACCGTGTTTCTTATTTTTATTAGATGAATTCATTCATAAATTTATACTTATACATACTGAATTTATTTGACTTGAATTGAAAAAAATAAACTTCCATGATATTCCAGGGATTCAATGACCACACAGAACACTCACTTTATGTTGTTACGGCTAAATGTGTTAGGTTTGATCAAAGGTAGACACTCTAATTTGTAACTTTATTCACTCCTCTCCTCTTCACTACAGAATATTATTTTCTTTCACTCTGCATGCACGGAGTGACACGAGAGAGAGAGAGAGAGAGAGAGGGCAGCGAGGTGAGCGACAGAAAGAGAAACAGGATGATGGAGGAGCAAACAGCTCCGTCTGCACATCAATCATTGTGCAGATGTCAGAAAACAGCTAAGCTTGCAGCACACACACACACACACACACATGCAGTAAATGTACACACACATTCAGGTAAATAAAAGATACACAGAGAAACAAGCAGCAACAAACACCATCTATCTGCCTAACTCTCTCTCACACACACACACACGACTGGCCGACACGTGACGTCTCAGCTGCTTTCAGCTCCTGTGTGGCAGCTCGCTGGAATTTCAGCGTCAGCAGCAGCCAGCAGACCTGAAACAGCGAAGACTTTTGTGGCAGCACGAGCGTATTGTAAATCAACTGAGAGTGCCGTAATCAAAAAAAAATCATATTCACGGTTTGTTTGAAGGCGTGTCAGACAGATCAGACAGCGTGAACATCACATGGTCACTGCAGGTGACCCGTTTCACTCACTTTGCATCATGCAAGCTGCAGTGTGTAACACGAACCTCCCTCGTCTGTCAGAGATCTTCTCTCGGTGACGAACACTTCTCAGATTAAACATCGCACGAACCCTCCTGATGCTGCAGAGCTTTGTCATCTCAACAGCGACATTCATCACCTGTTTGCTGAGACGGCTGAAACGAATGTTCTCTCACTGCAGGAGGCACGGGGGGGACGTAGACCACCAGAGGACATGCCAGGACGTGCCGGACAACGTCTCCACACCTGAGTCAAACAAGGTGGCAGAGAGGAGCAGGAACACAGTCCAACGTGCAAATACAGAAGACATAACTTCTAGGTCTGCTGCTCGGTTTTAAAGGGGGGTTGCATAAATAACTCATATTATTTAACATTATCTGGACTCTGTGGACAGTAATAGAAGTACACCTGTCACAAAATTTGTCATGTTGACTAATTAATGTGTAGAAGATGCCAGAGTCGGGCCGATGCAGTCTCGTTTCTTGGACCTCGTTAGTAACCTGGCAGCAGCGTTTTGAATTAACGGTAAACGCCTGCGAGACGTCGTGGCAGCAGAGTGAGTTACAGAGCTGTCAGCCTGGATGATAATTTCCTGATGTTTTGTGGACAAACAAAGAATCATTTGACATCATGAATCATGAAAATAATCATCAGCTGGAAGCTTTCCTTCAGGTCACGGCGTCCTGGACCGAACAACGCGGGTAACAAAGACCGCGGAGAGGAACCGGACATGTCTAGGACACAAGCCAGCCCTGAGAGAGAAAGAGGGGCGTCATGAGAGACAAAAAGAAAACAAACTGCATTGTCTCCGGCTGCTGTGTGTGTGTGTGTGTGTGTGCGTGTGTGTGTGAGTGAACTTTTATTTCAGTCCTGTAATACAAACACACACACAAAGAAATAGAGACACAATTGTGTGTCAGGCCGAATGATCTGGAACAAAAGAAGTCAGCAGTGCTGCTTCACTGACCTCTGAAATTACCCTGCTGTGTGTGTGTGTGTGTGTGTGTGTGTGTGTGTGTGTGTGTGTGTGTGTGTGTGTGCGTGGACACAGGAAAGGGAAATTTTTCTACTTTTAACCGCGTGTTCTCTGGAAGAAGGAAGAGGTTCATCAGGACTGATACCACGTATCAGCCGCATGCCGTAGAGGTCATGTCAGGTCTATATTTACACACGTTACATCGCTGCAAAGTGAAGTGCCAAAAGCTGCAGTTCCTCAAACGTCCACTTGAGGCTGGCTGCAGAAGTGAGTCAGTCTCCATAAGTCCCCATGTTGGACAGCAGAAATAAACATGTTTACAGCCTGGTACAAAAAACAGTTTTGGTCTCTGTAGCTAATTTCCCCGTTCATGACAACTGTACTGAGGGTGAATTTATATACAACTCACCTGTTCACATTATATTAAGGCTTAAAGTTCTGCAGGATTAAGCACAAATACACAGAACATAAAATCGATATAACATGAAGTGGAAAAAACTGAAACTGAACGAACCAAAATAATCAAAAATCGACTGAAACAAACAAAATCTGAATTTATTTAGAATAAATGATTTAATTCTTTCGCTGTCTGTTGGTTTGTGTTTTACCGTTGCTCCGGTAACGCTCTTGTTGTGAAGTTGTGACAGGCCAGGCAACAACACGAACAGGACATCCTAAAAATCATATTTCTACACAGCATCGAATGCAACCTGCAGGAGTGTCGCTCAAACTGTACTGGAGGGCTGAAAAACATAATTACCAAACGAATAACCTGAATTTCTAGTCGAGGAAACACAAACACACGACGCAGCAATAAAAAAATACATTTTAGCTGTCTGAAATCAGTCACGGTGAATCCAAATCAAACACTCGTGCTGCTGAATTATCTGTCGACACACACGAGATGTATGTCGTATCATCTGTCGTATATCTGCACATTTTACGGCCTAAAATGAATATATGAACACGATAATGAACATTATTAACATTCTTTTGTCATTTTTAAGTTCACACCTTTCCTACCTGCTCACCTCCGAGCCGAGCTGAAGCAGTCAGACTCTGAGGTCTGTTTTTTGACGCTTTGCAGCGGTGCTGCATCTCTCTCGTTTCTCAGATCTGTCATTGCATCAACAACAAACAGGAAGCGTTGCGGAGATGAGGCTTTATGATAGCTCAGAAGATAAATACACATTCATGTATCGTGTTTGGACACGGCTCGGCGGTTTCACGTTTAATGACCTGGATTGTCACTTCTCACTCGTCATCAAACTGCCGTCGTAAATTCCAGCTCTTCACAGCCGGCGCTTTAATCTGCAGGCAAAGTAGGACAGTAATAATTCCTTACTGTTAATAGCTGACACGAAGCCAGGCGGTGGAAGTCATACACAGACTGCCAACAGTGTGTGTCATTCATTCACAAATCACACACAGTCATAGTGAAACCAGCTCTCACACACTCACACACACGGTGATAGTCAGAGTGAAACCAGTTCTTCAGTGCTGATAATCCCACTGAACTCGCAGCTTTCCTCTGTGAATCAGAGAAGAACCACAAACCACAAGCGACACACTTTTTACAAGCAGAGCAGTATCCCGAACGTTTGGACGGGTGACGGTCAACCACAAGGAGAAAGTGAAGAGCTTAGAAAGATATGAGTCCTTTTAACTATCCGTTATGTGCGTTAGTCACACTGCGACTCTGTGATGTCTCACATAAATACGAATGTGTCTTATCTGGTCATTAAAACTGATCCTGAGAGGAGGGAAGACAGTCACACAGCAAACACACAGCAAACTGTATGGACCTGAACAACAGCCGTCCTTTGACCTTTGCTGAGCGTGAATATCTGACAAAGTACATGCAGAGTTTTATTTCAGCCGCCTTCATCGTGCTTCGACACGTCCAGGTGGAGCTACGGTGGAGAGACGTCTCAGACAGTGACGGAGACAAACTGATGTTTCTAGAAAAGAAGTTTCACGGACTAAAAGTTCTCAGTACTTTTTTCTTCTCACCTCAAAACTTTGTAACTTTGTGACTGTGATTTTTGTCCTCTGCCCTTGAGCAAGGCGTTCATCGCCACAGCTCCCGCAGTGTGAGCTCTCACTGCGGCTGTGACACAGATGAATGGAAGGCGTGGCTGAGAATCCTTCGATCAATACGGATTAGTCACCAGGCCCAGAGAAGCCTTAAGAAAAGCTGCACCGTAACCTCGCAGCTACCTCTGGCTCACAATAGCACCGCTGTCAATGTTTTACACCTTTACATAATAAACGCACTCTGTGTGTGTGTGTGTGTGTGTGTGTGTCAGTGTGTGTGATCATTTCCCAGGAAAGTGTTTCAATGAGCCGTAATCTGAAGGACTCGTGATTAAACAACAATACTTAGTCACCGTGCAGATCTTCAGCATCAGCTGAGCCTTCAGTGCATGCAGTCAGTACGTTTGTTCGAGTCGATATAAATTCATCTGACCGACCTTACACTGTCAGCCTGCTGTGGCTGAACGGCTAACTGCAGCAATAAAGAACAATGTCGTCATCATTTGTGTGAAGTCAAAAAACAACAAAGTGGAATCAGGTGTGTAGTAAGGTGAGCGGCCAGGTGAGGGTGATTGGCAACACCTGCATCCAGTCAGATAATCACTCTCCCCTTTTTAACACAGCAGGCAGCGTGAGAGAGGCCCGGAGAGCCGGGCAACCATTCTCTAAAGTCTGTACGTCGCCTGCACGCCGGAACAACCCGCGAATGCCACGTACCTTTTCCCAGTATTTATCTCAGCAGCCGTGTTATACTGTGTATTCACCAAACTACTAAAGCACCCGACAGTTATTGACTTTAAATGTTTGGTTCCTTCTTTATCTGAAACCTGTAAAAGGAAAAACTCAGTGACGCAGATCACAGATGAAATCTTCGATGTCTGAAAAGGAGGAAGTGTGCACGCACTCATCTCTCACCTGTTTGTGTTGATGAGCAAATATTTAGTCAACAAATATTTTTGAGAAATAGCAGCGTGTCATTTTTAGGTCTGCAAACAAAACACATGATCACTCTATTTAACATAGAGCGTATGAGTAATTCATTAATAAGGACGAGCAGTGGAAAGTGTTCCAAGGTCGCCTTTTATTTGTCACCTGCTTTGAAAAACGAGCAGGATTTCCAGTTCTTGTTTGCTGAATGAGTCGTCCTTTTTAAATATGAAGAGCCTTTAAGCTGTAAATACCGCAGCGATAAATGATTACCTGCGATAAGTCAGTTAATGCCAGCAGAGGTTTATAGTGCCGCACCCGCCCTGACAAATGTGGAAATCTACATTCATTCATGGCACCGTCAGCGCTGCCGCTAGTAAATCATTGAACCGCCGTGAGTTCGTTCCCACCTGAGGAGGAACGCCTTATTTGGTTAATTTACAGTACAGAAACAAACTCCCAGAGAAGTTATTAACAATTACAGAAGATAAGATAAACTTTATTGCGGAAAATCACCTGCAAGAGTCTCGACTCAGTTATTGAGTGATGAATAAAAATAAGATCGTAAACACGCCGCACACAGAGCGCGGCTGTGTTTATAATCTGCTTTCACGTGTACGCTGTTTAATCAG
Organism: Nibea albiflora; assembly: GCA_014281875.1. NCBI lineage: Eukaryota > Metazoa > Chordata > Actinopteri > Sciaenidae > Nibea > Nibea albiflora. The sequence goes on from CM024790.1 coordinate 27,333,936, forward strand.
GCTGCACCAGCCGACAGCCTTTTTTAATACAACTCACCTGTTCAAATTATATTAAAGCTTCAAGTTATGCAGACGTGACAGCTGTCAGCCACGCTGCACCTTTAGATTAGCCAGTAGGTAACATGCCGAAATATCAAATGTTAAACTGAGAAATTTGATTGATTGTTTTTGTGAAATAATTGCCCATCACAGTCGTGACGGTGCAACAAAAGTTGTGAAATGCTAAAAGAAAACAGCTGGTGGAAACTCTCACAGTTCATGAGGTTAACTGGCAGCCGGTTAGCAACATGACAGAGTGTACGGAGAGCATCCAGGGAGCGAAGACGGGGTGACGCGGGGTGACGCGGGGCTCTGTGAAACACGTAGCTATGACAACACATGGCACAAACTGCTATACACACATAAAATACTGCTGCCAATTCAATAAGCACACAGATGTTGGATTGCACAGGATAATTGCGCAGAATAAAATAATTAAGGAGCAGATGGAGCCACAAAAGTGTCAGCAGATGAGTTACCACAAGCGTGGATCGGCACAGAAAAGCAACAACTCTGAAGCCGGCACGCTTCTACGCACGACGACAGGACGACTGATCAACCCGGGCCAGGTCGACGTTTGATATTTATGATATTGTTGACCGATGTCCTCTGTGAGCTCAGCACTCACTTTGTTTCCATACAAGAACAAGCAACATATTTGCAGAAGTCATAGTTTGTGTTATTGTTGGTGTATTTGTGAGATTTCTGCGTCTTCCTCTCAAAGACAAGGAAACAGTCTACACGTGTGGTTTGCCCGGTCTTTGTAGTTTTTAGGTTTGCAACAAAATGTAAATTCAGTGTTTCTCTCTTGGGTCTAAAAACAGGTTCCTGTAACCAGAAGAACTTCTCTGAAAGTGAGACTGACTCAGTCATTAATTAATTTATGAAAAACACATCCTGAGGGCTGCCTGACTCGCAGCGTCGGCCTCTTTTCGGTTGGCACTATTGAAATGAGGCGGATGACTAATCTGAAGTTCCTGCGGGCCGTTAAAGGAAGCAGGACTTTTATTTGACACATTCGGACAGACTTTCCGCGTAACGGTCAAACTGCCTGACAGGTGTGGACCGACACACCTGTAAATGTTTTACAGTCTCGTATAAGTCTTCAACGATGTCACAGAGTTACCTGGAATTTGCCTGCCGGTTTGAACACCCACACACAGATAAACATATAGAGGTGGTGCAGATTTGTACTCAGATACAGACACATCTATGCTTTGAACTACTGCACTGCTAACACTGATGCTATATATATCTATATGTATATAGTACGTACTGCTGTTGTGTGCGGCTCTTAAACATGTTTAACCTTCGGCACAGACTGCTGTCTTTGAAAAGACGGGTACAGTCACACCATCGCTGAGGCGAAACGTTTTTGAACTCGGTGGAAATACGAGTGGAAGGTCACGAAGGCACTGAGAGGAACGGGTGGCTTCAAAAAGACAGAGAGAGATCGAAACAAGTAACCAGCGAGCGACAAAGACAATCTGAGACTAATAAAGTCACACTTTCTTTACCAATCCACGTCTCTCCGGAAACATGTCGGTGTTTGAACGGCAGCGTGAAGCTGACGTGAACTCTGTGAACCTGAAACACTTTCTCACCTCGCCGTCTCTCTCTTGCGTGTTTAAACTCGTAGGAAGCTGCGAAATCTCCCAGCAGGCTTTGTTTCTTTTGCTAAGGTGGCATGAATCTCTCTCTGTCTCTCTCTTACCGTTGCAACACTGACACCAGAGGAGAACAACGCCGGGAGCTTACAGTTTGGAGTAAGAGTGATGATGCAGAAACGTGATGCAACCCCAAGGGTGAACCAGAATGTGTGTGTGTGTGTGTGTGTGTGTGTGTGTGTGTGTGTGTGTGTAGATATATTCGTGCTCTCACAATCACATCGTTAAATTCACCGCCGAGGTTTTTCGTCCTGAGCAGACGATGCGTTCAATGACTCCCTGACTTTCCTCTCGTCCCGCCGCCTGACGTGATCTCAGAGCGAACGGGCAGGCTGCCATGACGCGTAGCGCTTTAACGTCTCTGTTACTCCAGCGTCACCCTCAGGTCAGACCTGCTGGGCTTCGCAGAGCTTCATCAAGCCAAGTCTGTCAGCTGCTGTGTTTCAGATCCACGTCAGCACCCTGCGAGTTAATGTGTAACTGCTGTGTGCAGCGTGTGTGTGTGTGTGTGTACTCGACCAAGGTCATCATAACGTGTGTGTTAAGATCCTATCGTGTTGTAACAGAGTGTACTATCTGGAAATCTGATGTTTTATTGCATTCGTGTGTGTGTGGAGAAAAGGTACGGAGGAAAATAAAGGCTGGGACTTGAACCGCCTTGACCCTGAACCGCTGGAGTCGTGTTGTCATGACGACTCAGGCAAATATTCACATCTTTATCTGCAGCGATGGACGTGTCACAGTTTTACATGAATCATAATTTGTTACCAGTAGATGACTTTCACTGGGCTGTGAAGCCAGTTCCTCAAACGTCCACCTGAGGCTGGTTCCAGAAGTGAGTCAGCCTCCATAAGTCCCCATGTTAGACAGCAGAAATAAACATGTTTACAGCCTGGTACAAAAAACAGTTTTGGTCTCTGTAGTTAATTTCACTCACCTGTTCACATTATATTAAGGCTTAACGAGATTAAGAGCTCTGAGTTCGGCTCCTCGTCTAACAAAACAAATCGTCTTTGTGTTTTATCGTCGCCGGCTGAGCCGACGGCTGACTCTGCTAAACTCTGATTCAGGTCTGCTTAAAATCTTCCACTGAAGTTACGGGACGTTACGATTATGGAAAGATTGTGGTCGTGGTTTTATATTCGAACAGTCAGCGCTGACTGCGGTTACAAGAGAGAATTTGATTTATGATGTCAAATCTCAAAGGAAAAAAGCTAAAAATATCCAGAATTGTAAGAAAATGATGATAATAAACTCAGTACTGCCCTTCATGACTGATTTTATGTCTTTAGTTTGTTTCTCAGTGTTTCTCAGTTCTCAGCAGAATCCCAACAGAAATGTGAAAACAAACTCGACTCCTCGGGGTATTTTCCCAAAAGCTGAAATCATCTGCTGGAGATGGAATAACTGTAAAAAACGTTTTGTGATGCAAGAGCCTAAAAATATGCGGCGCTCTCTCCAAACCTCAAACTGTTACCCAACTTCAGAACATCGAGTCTTTTCCCCTCGACCGCGACCTGAAAATGAGTTTCAACGCGAAGCTGGCAGCACCGAGTCCAACTGCTGCTAATGCTTTCATAACTACGCTTTATTTCAAGAAATAAACTATCCGCCTGGAGTCTGTTGCTTCAGTGCAGCTGCTCGGTTGTCGCTGAGCCCAAATTGTCTGGCAGGATCCGGGATTTGAACCCACAGCTCTCAGTGCTGGAAACGCGCCCCGCTTTGCTGGCAGTGACGTGAAACCAGTTTAACTGATTTCTTTTTCTTTTTTCTCTTAAATTAGGAACTCATTCCAAAACCATAAAAATACTGCAGGCACTTATTTTAGTTTGTCAGCCTCTGGAGAAACTCTGTGTGTGTGTGTGTGTGTGTGTGTGTGTGTGTGTGTGTGTGTGTGTGTGTGTGTGTGTTCTCTGCTTACAGTTCGGGTTATTGCAAATAAAAGTTGACACGTAAATGTGGTGAAATCAACATTTTCTTAAAGCAACATTGCGTAGGAACTTTACCAACAACATCAACAAGGTCATAGCTTTGAGTTTGTTTCTGTTTTATTTTGTAGTTCTACTTCCTGTCTTGTTTCCCGCCCTTTTTGGTTTTGCACCTGCCCCTGATTTGTTTCACCTGTGTCTGATTGGTCTGTCTATTTAGCTCCTGTGTTTCCTGGACTGTCCGTTCATGGGTTCATGTTGTTTCTTGTATCTGTTTCTGATGATTCTGGATGATTTGCCTGTTTCTTTCAGTCTTTTGTGTTTTGCTGGTTTTTCCCAGCTGCTTTTTGGTCATTAAAATTAGTTTTTGTTTACCGACACCTGCCTGCTTCTCCTGTTCCTCCCCACTCCCTCCATGATAAACCAGGTCAGCAGCAGCAGCTAATCTTACTGACTAGTCCAGCAGCAGTCAGCCAGCTCGGCGTCTGTCTTTCAGCCTTTTATTTCACCAAGCTCTCACCAACCACTAAAAGTCAGTCCCAGATTTACTCACTTAATGCGAGCGCTCACTCGTGGTGGGAACTGTTGAGTCCAGTCTGGACCTGCTCGATAAGAAGAAGCATCATGAGATTTCTTATATAAATAAAATAATGCCCACATGTGCTGATGTCATCGATGCAGATCTGCCATTATTCCCTGTAACATCTGCAGTCCTGTAGGTCCCGACGAATTCTCTGCTACATCTGGAATTAATTCACTTAAACTGAAAGATAATGACACCTAAACCATTAAGATCAGACGTGTGTGTGTGTGTGTGTGTGTGTGTGTGTGTGTGTGTGTCTATTGTGCAAATTTGCTTTTGTTGCTCATGCTGGGAAAGTTTCCATGTGTTGAAGTGCACACACGTGTTCGTACATGTGTGCAGTCATGTTCAGAAATCCTGCTCAGTGTGTGTGTGTGTGTGTGTGTGTGTGTGTGTGTGTGTGTGACAGATTCACTGACAGCACATTTCTGTGTCACAGCTGAGTTATGCTCATCTGATCTGACCCTGTTTCTTGCAGCTCTCATTCTCAGGATCTGTTTCAGGAAGTCGGTTCAGGTTTGCGGATCCTCAGTGGACGAGATCGCCTCAGAGGTCCGGTGAAGCTGAAACACGCTGACTCCTGAAATGAGAGACCTCAAATTGATTACAATACAAAGCTTATAAATTAACGTCGTGTCCGTGACGTCACTCTCAGGTGTGAAGCTCAGGTGGTGGCTCCGCTCATTAGGCAGCCGTCACACATCGACGCTACATAAAAATAAAACTAGCAGCATGTCTTTTCACTGGGTGAACGTCTGCAGCAACATCCTTCTCCTTTTTTAAATGTCACTGAATCTTGTGAAAACTTTGTCCGCTCTTTATTTTCTGCCTGTTGCAGAAGCAGTCCGTCCCTGTTAAACATGAACTTCACCTCTTCCCTCCTGCAAGTTAAACCTCTTAACTCAGGTGCATAAACCACAGAGTCTTTGACATCGTCCCTCGTCTCATATCTGCAGATGACCTTTGACCTTGTCATTATGACCCCTAAACAGCAGCTTCCTCTTCATGTGTTCCACAGAAACATGAACCTCTCCTCTTGCTTCACATCAACTCTACTTCCCCCTTTTTGTTCTCTTTAATTTACTGACAGCAGAATGAGTTTTGGGGCCGGACAGGAAGTGATGGATGCAATATTACATTTCCTATAGTAAAATATGAAACTTGCATGTGAATATGTCCAGCTGTACTCGAGTATTTCTTCTGATTACATTACTTCTGATCAAAAACTAGCACAACAGCCAAGCAAACTCAGCAGCAGCAGCTAATCTTACTGACTAGTCCAGCAGCAGTCAGCCAGCTCGGCGTCTGTCTTTCAGCCTTTTATTTCACCAAGCTCTCACCAACCACTAAAAGTCAGTCCCAGATTTACTCTTGTCCGGCGGCTTCTTGCTCGCTCACTCTCTCCTTTTCTCTTCTTAGCTTCCTCCGTCAGCGTCCTCTTCACTCTCTGCTCCTCTGCCATCATGTGCGTAGAAGCTGCTGAGCCTGTTTACATTACCAGCTCCTGTTCTGGCACGACACCATTCCCCGACCTGGCCTGTAAACCTCCCTGTGGTATGAACACAAACTTATTTGTCTGAGCTCGCAGTCTGCTGGGCAGCCTGGCTAACATGAGCTAACAGCAGCTACAGTTTACTTCACTGTCCATCATAAACTCTGTAAATCACAGAGAGTTGAGGCGGAGCAGCCGGAGGACATCAGAGGGAAAACCAGGAAACATTTTCTCCATAAAATCTGATCCAGTTTCACCAGAATCAGTGAAATAGTTGGTGCTGTGTGTGACTTAGTGCCGTAAAGCGTTACGTACTTCTCGCGGGTGATCGCAGTCCAAAGTTGTGCAAAGTGTTTTTGTTCACCTTTGTTTTTCTAAATAATCTTGACTGTAAATATTAAAGTCAGTCACTATGACAGAAGACTCACATGTCAAACAAACACACCTTAGTTATTTAGGTCACCTGACAGTGTGTGAAAGGTACACATCACACACACACATACACAGAAACTCATTCCAGGTTTATGTAAAGCAGTGTGTGTGTGTGTGTGTGTGTGGCTCCAGCTGATGTGTGACTTGGACTTCACATGTCAGGCAACGTTTTCTTAGAAATGCTGTTGGTCAGATTTAACCCCGTCTCCGTCCGTCCACTCGTGTTACACAAACCTGAACGAGGTCGCTGAGACGAACTCAAAGTAGATTTCTAAAAGAAAAAGTACGCTGCATGCCTCTGTCAGCCCGTCAACGCCTCCACTTTGAAGCTCGCGCCGTGTGTGTGTGTGTGTGTGTGTGTGTGTGAGAGAGGTGAAAGTGAGTGATGGCATGTGAACTTGAACATGTGAGCTGAGCAACATGTGTCACACAAACACATGCTGTTTCCATGTCACTGTGCTCTACGCTCTTCTTAGTTTAAAAGTATTAATTTGTTCATAAAGACAAGTTAAGATGAGTTGTTAGTTCAGACTGTTAAATTAAGTGGTGTTAACTTTTAAATCAACAGAACTTAATTTAACCTTAAAGTTAATTTAAGTGGTTAAGTTGAGTTACGTTGATTTAAATCAAGTTAGGTTCATTTAAGTTAATTTAACATGCAGAGTTTACCTTTTACTGCAGCACAACAAAGATATAAATACTCAAAAATGTTTAAAAATTAATAATTAGAAGATGAAATTAAGATCACAAATCAATAATTTGACACAGTGGTGTGACAGTTCATGTATTAAAGGGTATGTTAGAGGATAAAGGTCGAGTGTCCCTCTTATATCTTCAGCCTGTCCACTGAACTTATATCCACATGTTGATCAAACACGATCACTGTTTTTATTAGAAATGTTTAAAATCCATCAGCTGATTTTTAAAATTCATCCTGTGAGCGAACACACAGTCAGAGACGACTGGACTGAGTGTGTGTTTGCAGTGTGGTCCTTTTATACGTTATCCTGACCTGAACTGACCGTGTGTGTGCACGCGTGTGTGTGTGTGTGTGTGTGTGTGTGTGTGTGTAAGGTGATACTGCAGTCATACCTTCACTCTGTCTGTCCTTTTTAAAAACACACACAACCTCTCTCACACATAAAGCATCTCGCCCCTGCACAGTTTTACTTTACACAGGCAATTCACATTTTTTCTAAAAGGTAAATTGAACCCACACACACACACACACACACACACACACACAGTGAATACCAGCAGCATGTTCACATTTGTGAATGAAAGACTTTCTGTCTCCTTTCAGTGGAACGTTTTCTTGGCCCGACTCCAGGAACTTCTCAGTGGCGGGAAAAACGGGCACACACTGTGAGAAGTGACGGACTGTGGACTTGAATAATTTTATCCTGTACACACAGTCTTTGTGTGTGTGTGTGTGTGTGTGTGTGTGTGTGTTACATCTGTCAGTGGTTCATCAGGAGATGGCAGAGATCACAAATGTCCCCTTTAAGTTCGGATGGACGTGATGGGAATTGAACTCACAGCGACATGAAAAAACAGATTTTAAAGGGCTTTAAACCAAATAACAGAAAGCTGTGAAGACCTTATAGTCCGCTGATACGAGTCAGAGGTCTCAGGTTTAAGTCTCTTTTCTTTCCCTGATTTATGGCACAGTCTTACCTCAGCGTGTCATACAGGCTACTGTTCTTGTCAGAATAAGTTTCGGCCGTGAGCTTCTGCATCAGACTTATTTACTTCATCTAGGAGTCCTGTCTTCACTGCAAACGTTCAAAGCTTAGACGTTAGTTACGGAGTTCCTCAGGGGTCTGTGTGAGGGACTGAAATGTTCGTTTTGTATAGAAACACTGATATATTTTGTTTTACAGCAGCTTTGGGAAGAAATCACATCAGAAATTAGAACATTAAAAAGCCGGTTTGATTAAACTGAAAACATGAACAAGCAGTCAGTGTTTAAGTCTGATCGCACCTGATTATTGTTGTGAATCAACACAAAATGAAAACATTGAATCAAACATACCTGCTTTGTGTCATTTTTTACAGTGTGTGACCACCCACACACACACACACACACACACTCCACCAGCTGCTGCTGTTTTCCTGCTGCTCGCTCGCTCGACTCCTCCCTCCCCGGCTCCTGATTGGCCGCTGAAGTTTGGCGGGTTTTCTCCCTCCTCGTGACTACTACAGCCGCTGCTGCCGCTGCTGCTGCTGCGCTCATCGAAGGCAACACGTGGAAACAAAAGTTCAGCAGGGTGGTCGCCCCGGCAACGCACTCCCCGAACACAACCTGCTCTGTAAACAAGCTCCACCGGGCTCGAGTCCAGGAGGCTGAAAACCAGGAGCAGAGACGTCAACAGAGCCGAACGAGTTCCTCTGACACGACGGCGCGCTCAAATATTCATGATATCACCAAAACAAAAGTAATCTGGGGTCAGACGTACGACAGACAGACGGATACGACAGACAGACAGATACGACAGACAGACAGATACGACAGACAGACAGGCTGCTGCGTCACGATGTGCGCAGTTTATTTTAGAAGTGGGTCAGACACGTAAGGTGTCTTCTATGTTACCATTACTTGGTATCAGGGCGTGCATGTATAAATACCTTGACCTTGTAAAACCAGATATCACATGAAGCCGTCCGTATGAAATGTCACACACTTTCATAGTCCAACTCCCCTGAGAGAGAGCGCTTAGCTCATTCATTCATGTATATATAATTATCGTTATTTTAATTTATATGATAATTTGCAAGTTAATTCATGCATAAAGTGACAAAGTATAAACTTATTTCTTAAAAATGATTCAAAATCAAGTCTTGCAAAGTTCACTAACCCTCAACAGTTACAGCTAATTTATTTATCTTTAAGAGGTTACATATGTTTGCCTTCTTTTCTCCTCTCTCCCGTCAGCGGCTCATTGGCTCCCACTGATGACGTCCATCTTTTAAAAACAGCTCACAAATATATAGTCTCGTTTCTAAAAGAAGGGCTCAGTACTTTCCTAAATCAGCTGGTGGCCGCGGTTTGCCCCAAACGTCGCTCGGAGGGAACTGTGCATTCGTCTGGGACTATTTTCAGCGGTGGATTAATCCACATTTGGTGATCTTTGCGAGTATTTCCAGCAGCAGGACGTAAATGCAGATGCATTACGTGGTAATGAAGGGACATGTAACACCGTGCAACAGTGTGACTCACTGATGTGCTTTTGGACATCAGCATATATCATCAGGAGGATTTCTCATGTTGGAGTCTAATACTCAGTAACATTTGTCTTTCCATCCTCTTCATCCTGCTCAGTCTTATCTTACTGGTTGAGTAATCGTGGAAATTTTGAGTTGGGACATGATTTAGTAACCGCTGTCCGTTGGTTTTAACCAAAAAGGCAGCTGGTCATCATGTTTGTTCTGTAAGCAGCCTGAAAAGAAAGACAAAACAAAGAGAGAGAGAGAGAGAGAGAGAGAACACCAGCGTCTGATCAGCAAAAGCAAACAAGAGTGAGGTGACACTTGGCAGAAAGTTTGGAACAGAGTGACGTCTGTTTACTGGACGGATGAGAGAGAGAGACAGACAGACAGAGAGAGAGACAGACAGAGAGAGAGAGAGAGAGACCTCCAGTGGTGAGAAGAGATTCGCTCATCCAGAGTATCCTCACTCCTGCCTGCTAGATTTACTTCATTAATCCCTCAATGAGGAAGTTCACACAGTTTGTACATATGAGGCTCCTAAATTCAAGCACACACTCACAAAGGGCTCATAGACATGCAAATGTGGAGAGATGTTGGAGTGACGGGCCACACAGAGCTGAACTCTGGGGGGTTGGTTTGGTTTGGGTTTGTTCAGAGCGCCATGGCAGTGCCAAAGAGGAACCGCAGTCCCGCCCAGTCCAAGAGCCGATAATATAAGATAAAGAAATTCATCACTGGAGCTCAGTTATTGGGTCGGTGGGTGTAAGAAATGTCTCACACATAGATGGCACCTCTACATTCACCGTCCTTGAATCAGCCAGCTACCGCTTCTGTCGTTACGGCTGTGAATATAAAAATAAAAGTGGCTTTGTTGATTCCTCAGTTTCCCAGAGAGAATCAGAAGAACCTGGCATGCAATGAATTCGAAGTCTGTGAAGGTTCTCAGTCGTCCGGGTCTTCTTTCTCTGAGAGGAGGTTGGTTGTAGATCCGTGAAGATGGACGACAGTCATCACAACAACACGGAGCGAGAGGTGAAACATCTTCACGGATCCACAAGTCGCCACAGATTGAACCTTCTGGACGACTGCGCACCTTCACAGACGTGTAGGCACCTGCACACCTGCCTGACATGATTAGCTTCAGTGTCAGAGCGAAGATGAACACGCCGTCCTGATCTCTTATTATCACTGTCCGGAGTTTTACGGCATCATTCAGGCCCTTTAAGATAACACTGCTTCTAGAACAAACAAGCACTGAAGAGCTGAACACACACACACACACACACAAGACGTGTACAGAGACATGAAGTGCATCCAGACGTATAATACAAAATGTGTGTGTGTGTTCAACAGGCTCCCAGATGAGTGGTGTGTGTGTGTGTGTGTGTCAAAGCTTGTTTTGTGTTTGCAGAGCGCCATCCGACACGTGGCGCCGCGGCAACATCAGACAAACTGTTTCCATGGCGAGGGCCAACTGAAAGGGTCGGTACGCTCTCGCAGGGCACGGCCAACCCAGAGGACAAGTTTGGCGGGAAGTGTGTGTGTGTGTGTGTGTGTGTGTGTGTGTTTGAGAAAGAGAGAGGACAAAACAGAGGCGGTGTGATGAAAAAAAATCTGTTCTTTTGTGTGTGTGTGTGTGTGTGTGTGTGTGTGTGTGCGTGGGCAGCACAAATGTAATATAATCAGGGAATGATCTCATCATAAAGGTAATCAGAGTGTGTGTGTGTGTGTGTGTGTGTGTGTGTGTGTGTGTGTGTGTGTGTGTGCCTCTGTAAGATAATGCAAAGGTCATACATATACTGTTTGGTAGCAGTAATAGTACTCTGATCCTTCAGTTACTTAAGTACAAATATGACAATATTAAAATACATTTTAGATGGAACAGATTTTATGATTTGACAGATCAGTGTGTAACTAACTGAACTGACTCCATCCGGGATGTCGGGAGCCAACCCGGCAGGTCGACCACCTCGACAGGCTGCTGAGTTCCCTGTCAGAACACGGCTGGTTTCAGAGGTTCTGTTAATATGAACGATATGATTATGATATTATGATATTATGATTATGATGATTATGATATTATGATATTATGATGATTATGATTATGATATTATGATGATTATGATATTATGATGATTATGATATTATGATGATTATGATATGTCCCATCGTTACAGGAAACTTTAAAAATGAGGAAGCAAACAGAACTGTGTCCGTTTCAGGAGGAAATTAAACCCTGCAGAGTTTCTCAGTAATATTTGTTCATGCGTAGTACGATGTGCGATATTATATTTGCTTTGTGCATGAGTCAGTTTTCACCTGGCTGAGGCTTCCACGATACGACTGGCGAGCATTCATGTCTGTATGTACATCACCTAGTTATTATAATCCAGATTAGAGGATTAGTTTCTGTTCTTATAGAAATACAGACAGGCACCTACAAACATTAACACTCACTCAGCATCTGTTGGACTTCCTTGTTTTGTTGCACATTTAAAACTAATCTTTATTGTACGTGGTACTTCCTGTACTGTTATAAAACATATTGTGTGTGTGTATATTTATATTCTTTATACTTTTAGTACTTGATTTTCCTAGAGAGTGTTTGTTATGCACCAACGACACCAAAACAAATTCCTCATGTGCAAATCGTGCTTGTCAGTAAAAGTTTTTCTGATTCTGATTTTGAAATAAATGTGCAGAAGTTTCTGTTAAGAAGTTTTGATAAACGTGATTCAGGCACCGATACAACGAGCGCACGACGTGCGGCCCTGCTGATGCATCACTGTGAGGCTGAGGCTCAGGTTCAGGTGGTTTAGCCTCAAAACTGAAGCTGAATAGAGTGTGTGTGTGTGTGTGTGTGTGTGTGTGTGTGTGTGTGAGCTACAACACACTGAAGGAAACAAGTTCTGTGCCAACAGAAAGTTAAGTGAGTCAGCTGATAGCGTTTGGTCACATTTGTCCAGTTTGCTCGACTCCCATCTCTTATCAGCAGCACACACACATCTTCACAGCCATAAAGTCATGGAAATACTAACACACACACACACACACACACGTTGTTTCATTGCGTTCATTGTCTGATATTAGCTGGATGTTTAAAATATTGAACATGTTCGAGCAGACGGATGCTCTTTTTATTTATTGTTTCACCGTCCGTTATCTCTGGGAGTCTCGGGCGCCGTGGCCTTCTGCTTCCTTCATCCTGCCGCTGTTTAGCTTCAGATAACGGCTGAGGTCGAGCACACACTGTTTGATCTTCAAATTATCAGTTAACCTTTAATGTGACTCACCTGTGCTGAGTTTGTTCCTGCTTGTTGATCGGGAGTCGTCATGGCTCTCTGGCTCAAAGTTTGTTTGTCGTGTTTTATAGAGGAACCGCCGCGCTGACTGAGTCAGACGCTGCAGGAACGGAAATGACGTTAAAGTTTCGACACACTATTTTGTATTTTAGCAAAAGCAAACACCGACTGACTGCAACCACAACTGCAAACGCTCGCTCACCTTTGGCTTTAAGTCTAGATTTCCATGACCGCAGGAAGCAGGTCCTGATCGGTAGATCTCAGAGGCCTCACCGAGGTTGGGGAACACGATAATTCAGAAATATAAAGCTTCATAGGCGATCACACTTTAAAGGTAACCAGTGTAGATCAGCCAACATTGGTGCAACATGTGACCTACGACACGTTATCTAGTGGACGCATCCTCATCAGTGTGATGGAGGCTTCCAGTCGGCATCAGCTGCATCCTGGACAAGTGGCCAGATCATCACAAGGCCGCACCCACTGGAACCTTCCAACCACTGCACCACCGTGCCGCTCTCAGACAGTAACATACTGATATTAATAAATGAATATTTATATTTATGCATCATTTATCATCCGTGAATGAAGAATGAGCTCAGAATCCGAGCAGCAGCGTTGACCTCAGCCTCCGAAATGTTAATGCCCTGCACGCTGTCTGAGGCAAATCTGATCAGACCCATCTGTGAGGCTCACACACACACACACACACACACACACACACACACACACACTAAAAATGATTTATCATACTGAGGTAAGCAGCCAAAAATAGCACAATGACACGTCCTACCTGAGTGTGTGTGTGTGTGTGTGTGTGTGTTCCTATAAAACTCATTCATCTGTGTGCTGCCCGGTCTTATAATGACCTCCTGGTGACATCACACTGATGCAGAACCGGGGATAAAGACTCATTGATGACGCAAATGAAACACACACACCTCACACACACTCACACACACACACACACACACTCATATCACACAGCAGCAAAATATCCCTCAGTCATTCAACCTCTTCTTCTGAGGTTTGTTCAGCCTGAATTAGACATAAAGATCTAAAACTTCTATCATAAAGAGTTAGACTGCACGTAAAACGCAAACAAAACAACAAATACAGCAACAAATCTAATAAAAATCAGCTGTTTGGATCTTCCCACAGATGAACAGCTTCATCTGTAACGTGACAGCGCTGTGATCGAATATGAACGGGCCGCCCTCGAAAGACTCAGTCTTCCCGATGGACAGTGAAGTCAACTGCTGCCAACTGTAGCTGCTGTTAGCTCACTTCGTTAGCCGGGCTGCCCGGACTGTTTGCCTGTTAGTGTTTGTACCACAGGTGTTTTGGACCAGAAGAGGAGCTTCACAGGCCCATAACGAGAAGGAATGCTGATGGGGAACAGAGCCGATGTCGTGCCAGAACGGGAGCTGGGCAATGTAAGCAGACTCAGCAGCCTCTGTGGACATAATGGCAGAGGTGAAAAGACCAAAGAGGACGCTGACGGAGGAAGCTGAGAAGAGAAAAGAGACAGCGAGCATACGCTGTAACAGTTTAAATAAATTCTACAATCCAGAATATCATGAAAAGTTTCTGCACGTGAGGAGCACTGAGTGTCCTTTAAATATTTAACGCTAACAGGATGTGGATATCGAGCGGAGGCAGATTTATGCTCTATTATCCTGCCAGCATCTGAAGCGACGGGCTGCATGAAGCCGGCGGATCAATGGAGTGTTTTACTTTACTCACTGTGCTAACTGTGCTGATGCTACGTGTGTGTGGTGTGTGTGTGTGTGTGTGTGTGTGTTACCCTCACAGTAAATCTACAGACTCGTGGATATGTCGTATCGTGACAGCAGCACAAATAAGACCTGGACATGATAAAAGCATTTCAATCAATATTCACTATAATTATTAAGACTAACCGGCGCTGAACTCGAGGCGGCGAGTCCGAGGAGCAAGTCAGGTCGAGTCGAGCACGATCACAGAGCGAGAGGAAGCTATCAGTCAGACACACCTGCACTCATTAAAGTAAATTACATGTAAGGTTAATTATCTGTCAATCAACAATCATGGACTAATTGATTAAGTTAGGCTGTTCAAAGAAGTTTTAATAATCCAGATAACTCCTCAGAAGTTTCAGCCAGTGACAGACTGATCTTCAACCTCTCTCTGTGTGACTTTCCCCTCAGAGGAGTTTCAGTCAGGATTCAGAGTGCGTCCCAGCTCTGGTGAATGTTACAAATGACCTTCGAATTGCGTCAGACGCAGGCATGAAACTAAAGTGTGTCGCAGCAGACAGCTGTGCAGCATGAGCCGGCTCTGCTCGAGGTTGAACGTTAAGTTTTTCCGTGCTTGCTCACGGTGCGGATCGTTGGGTCTCTGTGTCGTGATAAGACTTTGGTTGAGTCTACGTCTATGGACTCATGTTTCACGGTCAGCTCAGTTTCTCCTTCACGTGTGGCAAAAGAGAGGACGGATCGAGGGCGGCACTAAAGCCAACACACCTGTCCTCTGAGTGAAGCTTCATCCACCAGGTGAAGCTGAACCATAGAAAACATCAGACAAACGTTCTGTGAACGTCTCCAGGCGACGTTTCTAGAAACATTCAGTCTCCTCTGCTGAGGTGTGAGCGCCCTCTGGTGCTTCACGGCTGAACTGCAGCTGGTGCAACACTGGTGCAACACACCTGACACACACACACACACACACATACAGATTTGTGCCAAGTCATTGTGATGTGGGCTTTGAGTCAGTGAGCAGCTGCCACACACACACACACACACACACACACACACACAGACAGTGTTTATCTGCTTCAGTGTGAGTCACCGCTGTGACATCTCTGTGTGTGTGACCATGACTCAGCGCCTCACACTTCACCTGTCTCACTCTCTCTCAAACTAACTCCACTGGCCTGTAAACAGTCAACACGGTAACATCTGATTTACTGGATGGAGTGTGTGTGTGTGTGTGTGTGTGTGTGTGTGTGTGTGTGTGTGTGTGTGTGTAATCCAAATCCCTCGCCCTCCACCTGTTGCCCCTGAGCATCAGATGACTCACGTTCATGCAGCAGGTGAGGAAAGGAAAGAAAAGAAAGGAAAGAAAGGAAAGAAAGGGAATTAACAAAAAAAGTCTGAGTCGTTGTTGTTGTGGTGATTAAAAGAAAAACGATGAGTCACTCCTTTAATCTGTCGCCAGCTGCTGTTGATATTAGATATCTTCACCTTTGGCCTCAATCCTGTAAAAAAAACATTTTACTGCCTCTACTTTAATAATTACAGTTATTATTCACTTCTCTACCATTAAATAACTTCATTCACCTCCTGCTGATCCGCACTGTGTCTGTTCTCACACTCTGTAACTAGTACGTAACGCTTCACGGCACTAAGTCACCACCAGCTGTGTCATGGATCACGGATCAGTGGACCACGACGTGACAGAGACGTGCCCGGTGTGTTTCAGGGTTAGTGTTTGTCTCACAGGCGTTTTGGACCACCGGGTAGAAGAAGAGGAGGTTTACAGACCTGGGGGGTACTGACGGTGTCGTGCCAGAACCGGAGCAGGGCTTGCGGGCATTTTAACCGGGCTCGGTAACCTGTATGGATGTAATGACGTTGATGGTGAAGCTAAGAAGAGAAAGTGAAGAAAGAAGAGTAAATCTGACACTGGAGGGCGCTACATCACAAAAAATAACATTTTCTATGGATGTCAGATGTAATGTAATGATTAGCACGATGCTAATAGACCTCTGCTAATGTTGTTGATGTGTCATCATCACATCAGAGGTCAGAAAATCAATAGCTTTAATTTTAAATGTAACTTTTTTGTGTTTTCTTACATTTATGAGTAAAAATAAAAATCATCTTGCTCCAGTCAAATTATGTTTATTGCCCAGTAATTTCTCAACATCATCTTCATCAAGTCAACAAAACATCATCTGAGAACATGACACATTGTTTCTGTGGTTGACAGTAAGTCATCTCTGCAAATCTGAGCCGAGGAACAAGAATCAAACTTCTCTGCAAGTGTTCGAGTGTTTGATGCAGTAAAGATCGCTCTGTAATGTTTCATATATAAACTGTCCGTCCGTCTGTCTGTCAGATCACTGACGCTGTTCTGTCCTCACACTGACCTTCAGTGGTAATATTTTTAGTTGGTCCTTTTTATTACTAATGTATGGAAACAGCTTCTCAGTGAAGGTGTGTGTGAAGGTGTGAATGTGTGTGTTAGTATCAGTGTCAGAGAACGACAGACTTCCTCTGTCAAAGTCCAGATGAACTCTGATCCTCTGGAGCTTCTTCTGGACCTGGAGAACCGTGTGAGGAGCCGATGGAGAGGCTGCTGTGTATTTACTGTCTGTTAGTCCTATTCGCCACAGTCCAGACTTTATGCCTCCTTTCCTTTGGATGGACTCTGCTGCCACGCCCAGGAACCAGCCTGGACTGTCTCCGACTTCGACATCCCAGCTGTGAGACCCTGAGTCGAATCCTTCAGAGCCGAGAACGATGCGTGTCAGGAGGGTTTCAAACCTCTCTGGGTTGTCAGGAAGCTTCTGTCTCTCTCCGTGTCTCACGCTGGTCAGATCTTCAGACAGAGCGAGTTCTGGATGAGCAGTGTTTGGATCCAGAACCACAGGAGTGTAGGAGACCAGGTCCTTCATGTTGCTCCAGATGTTGAAGGTCAGGTTGCCCAGGTGTTTGGCCTCGTCTATCAGAGCTCCTGAGGGCAGCTGTGGATCATCCAGCAGGGGGCGCTGCTGGACTCTTTGCACTGCAGCCTTGTAGTTGTGCAGGAATGAGACGTCTTCAGCTCTCAGCTCGTCCTCTGTGGCTCTGACGGTGTCTGACAGAGCTGCTATCTCTCTGCTCAGAGCTTCTGTTTTCTCTCTTATCACTTTACTTTTCTGCTTCTCGTCCCTCCTCACAGCAGCGATCCTGGCCTCCTCTTCCTCTTCTAGAAACTGGTGAAGCTTCTTGAACTTCTCCTTAATCTGCCTCTCTGTGTGTCGGGCCTGGACCTTAATGTGTTTTGCTGTCTGATCACAGTTTCCCTGCATTTCTTTACAGAGCTTCAGTTTCTCTTTGAAGGGTTTGAGGGATGTCTGGAGCTCCTCTCTGTGATCCTTTGCAGCTTCAACGATGGGTCTGAATCTGTGGCTGGTGTGCATTTTTGAAACTTGACAGATGAGACACACCGGCTGCTGATGGTCCAGACAGAAGAGTTTGAGTCTCTCAGAGTGCAGACTGCAGAGAGCCTCTGGAGCTCTCCTGATCTCTCTCCAGTACGAAGGCGTCACACAGGTTCTTCAGCGCCAGGTTACAAGGTGGATCACTCAGTAAAGGTCGCTCCTTACAAACCGGGCAGTCCTTTATCCGTTTCTCTGTCCACCATCTCTGCACGCAGTCTTTACAGAAGCTGTGGCTGCATGAGAGGACGACGGGATCTTTGAAGATGTCATGGCACACAGGACAGGAGAGATCCTGAGACCGAGAAGCCATTTTCTCCTTGAGTGAAGCCAAAAACAGGAAGACACCGTTCCCTCAGTTACTTTCACTTTGTCAGACTGAGGAGGAAATATTCAGGATTCCAATAATGCCTCCTGCTCCTCTCGTCCTTTGGTTATGAAGACAAACGCTGTCAGTTTGTCTCTTTGTCAAACAACTGCGGAAAAGAAACCAAAACTGATTTTTGTTTGTCTCAGACGATGTCAGAGGAGGCGGAGCTTTGTCACATACTTTTCAACAAAGCACAAAGAAGATAAGACGAGCTCTGACTTGTAGGCCGCCTGTGCAAAAAACAACACAGTCATTTACTTTCCGTCGGTTTCTGTTTGCTCTCCGTCACCTCAAACAGACGTGACGGTAAAAAACAGACTCAACACTGCGCGACTGAAATCACTGTTTAATTTCTGGATTACTTTCCAAGACAAAGTGACACATGAATCAGACACAGTGCAGGAAATGATGTAAAGCACTTAACGTGACAGAGAATGAAGAACATTCACAAAGTTTACGGTAGGTGGCTGATTATGACGCCTCCTGGGCGTCTTCCTTTGGAGGTACGTCCACCTGGTAGGAACTCCCTAAAGCTTGGTGAGTTTCAGCCCATTGTTTAGCTGTCCAGCCCCTCACAGGCCTGTTTCCAAAGAAACCCGGCTGCATGCTACCTGCTCAGGTAGCTAACAACACACAGTGGATTGTTCAGCAGCAGGAGCAGCGACAGGCCAAACAAACAGTAAATATTGGACTTTATGACAGTTAGGCACAAACACGACTCATAAAGTTGCTCCATAACTGCTGGATGTGTAAATAAGATGCTTGCCAGGTAAAATAAAGAGGTGATGATGTGATGAGCCAGCGGCGCCGCTCACTCACCTGTCCAACCACCATGACAGCCAATGAATCAGAAAGAGAGGAGAAGAACCGAGGAAACGGGAGCAGTTGTTTAGTTTGGCTGCTCGGCATCATGTTTTTCTTTGTACATCAGCGTCTCTGCGACACACCTGAAGTTCGTTAGTGTTTATTTCACTTCTTGTTGAGGCAGGACACGAGAAAACTCAACGAGCTGTCAGGAAAACGCAGGTCATGAAAGGGTTCGATAACTTCACGCCTCAGCGCTCTACTGCTTTAAACATGGTTGAGGCGTTAATTGTCGGTTTCTATTGCAAAATGTATATTTTTATCTCTGGTTTGTATTTAAACCTGAGCTTAAAGTTCAGCCGTTGGTTCAGAGTGTAGTTTTAGCAGAAACACGCTGTAGTTTCAGATACCTGACCTGGTTGCACCTGGTTGCACAGAGCATCCCCAGGTTTGGTGCCGGTAACACACTCAAACTGCATTGTGTGTATATAACGTAATCAACATGAATCAACGACACGGTGATCACAGCAGACGTGCTGAATGCAGAGTAAGAGTCGCACACATTTCAAACTTAACCACAGAAGGCCTTTGATCAGTCGGCGCGCCTGCTCGACCACATCGTCTGTGAGCGCCTGAAACTCACCGCTCTTATCGACTGCTCAGTTTGCATGTGAATGATCGCTGCACTCGACTGCAGAGAGACGACTGTGAGGATGATCGGATCACTCAGCATGAAATGCATCTGAAGGACGTGACATTGTTCTTTTTACTCAAATATAATCATCAAATACATTTTAATTCTCAGCTGTTAAATCACATTTATATCCACGTGAATGTTATTTTACACTTAAAACTTTTAAAGGTCAGCGGTTCCTGTCGACTTGCAGGCGGGCCTGAACAATCCGTCCACTGCCAGCACAAACACGAGCTGCTGTAAACTGCAACCGGACTTCGTGACAGGAAAAGCTAAATTACTCTCCAACAGGCCTAATTGTCTTTGTGTATTTTGTCACTTCCTGTGGGCGTGGCGTGTGTCACTGTGGGTTTCATGTCGCTGCCGTGCGGCCGAGAGCAGACAAACATCCTCTTTCATAAAAACACACTTTTAATGCTCCAAATTTATGATCTCGCTTTGTTTGAAGGTCATAAAGACCAGATGATAGGCCTCATCACACACACAGACACACACTTACATACAATAGACAAACCTGACAGAGGGCGGGTTCCTTGTTTTTTCCCTCTCTTTTCCCCCTATTGGTTGGCTTTCGACCAATCACCTTGCCCGTGGTCGCCCTCTACAAACTGTTTTGCCCCAAGCTGTGGCTGCAGATGTGAGAGCAATCGTCGTGAAGAGGTTCTTCCTTCTCTGTCTCGGCTTTAATTAATCCTGACCGGTGATAATCAAACACTGAAGGTCCTGTCAGCAGCAGCAGCAGCAGCAGCAGCAGCAGCAGCAGCAGACTCTCCTCCTCCTGCAGGTGAGAAACAACTCGTACTGTGTGTGTTTTGACTCACTGAGCTGAATACCTGAGAGGCTTTGCAAGCCTCAATACAGTGAGACAGCTTTTGTCCACCTGGAGGCCTCGAACAACAGGTGGATTATCACAGATCTGAGGTGCTGTAAAACTGACTGGACAAGAATCAATACGGCAAGTCAGAAGAGTCCTGATGGTGTTAGTTTAGTCACATGTTACAGTGCACGGTGTGTTATTGCATCAACAATACAAATCCACAGAGCAGGTGATGAAGCTGGAA
Organism: Nibea albiflora; assembly: GCA_014281875.1. NCBI lineage: Eukaryota > Metazoa > Chordata > Actinopteri > Sciaenidae > Nibea > Nibea albiflora. Next base: position 27,354,703 of record CM024790.1, read on the forward strand.
ATATCTCCAAATATCTGGGATGTTTTTGAGACTAAGTTTGAGTTTTTAAGAAACTTTTTCTTTTTAATGTAAAAATCTGAACTAATGACTTCCTTAATAATAATAATGACCATTAAACAAATGTGCTGTGCCAAAAACTTACTTAATAGTCACAAAATAAACTTGCTTGCACGTCAGATCCAGATTCACATATTTTTGCGACCTGACCTGAGCACCTAGTTCTGCATAAATATATAATATACTTTTATCTGCTTTCAAACTTTTACGTAACAGAATACTTCCCTATTTTACTGAGAGAAGGATTCAGGTAGCTCTCGTGGTACTCGAGTTTCCTGTAGTGAAACCAGCGGATCACTCAGACTGATACTGTTTCAGTATTAGTCTGTTACGTAGACGCGTTGATTCATGCAGCATTTTAAGGACGTTTATAGAGAATAATAGAGTGTAATTCACAGGAGAGAAATATTTCACAGGAAACCTTGGAAAAAAAACAGCAATACTACGTCCGAGTAACATCACAGCAGAAAAAGTTACACCGTGTTTATTATGGTACATTCATGTACATTCATGTCAAAGTGGTTCTTCTGGTCCGATTGCAACTAATCATGAATGTGTTCTGGTTCTGTTCAGGTTAATAATAAAGCTGCCAACCTGTCTGTAGGTGATCAGGGTCAGCCTGCACTGCTAAATAATGTCTGTCCAAACAGCTGTGCGTGCAGAGACGAGTTCTTCTTCTTCTGAAAAACATCTCAATAAAATGTGCAGGTTATGTCTGAGAGACGTTTCAGGCAGTGAACTGTGAGAATTCCCGGGAAACAAAGTCATGACTGGCTCCACCCGGCCTCTGTGTTACTTCTGATGAAGTGTGCGTGTGTGTGTGCGTGTGTGTGTGTGTAGTGTGTGTGTATGTGTGTGTGTGTGTGTTTTGGTTATCAGCTGCAGTATCTACTAATCACCTGACTGAACAGCAGAACAAACTAGTCAGACAACCTCCACGACACACACAAACACACACACAGCTACTTTGGAGTTTCATGAGTCACCTGTCGACACATAACTGGCAACCAAAGAGTGACAGGAGGGCGTGAGGACACACACACACACACACACACACACAGGCCTGCGATTATTCTCAGTATTTATTCATCAGTTCAGTCTATAAAATTGAACCCAGAGTGGAAAGAGAGAGAGAGAGAGTCCGAACAGCATCTTTGTTTCAGCTCTCTCGATGTTTCGTCCATCTTCTGTTTCTCATCCTGTCATCGTAGAGTCTTACTTATATTTATCACTTCCTTCCTGAGATTTCATGCAGCACACGCAGTATAAGTATAAATACAGCATGGGTGTGTGTGTGTGTGTGTGTGTGTGTCCATCCTTCATTGACAGCAACTATTACAAGTCAATAACATTCCTGTGGTGAGACATTAAACTGTGGAGACGTGTTTCCTCGGGCTGTCTTCACGTTACACGTGTTCTTACATAATATTTAAACATGTGCTGCTCGTTAGTGACGCCGTTAACTGGAAAATAACTTTTAATTAAGTTTATTATGAGGAAACTTACAGGAGGGTGCTTATTAATCAAAGGGACCCTAGTCTATGAATAAATATATTCAGTCTGTCTTTTTGGTAACAAACGCTGGATATTTTCATTAGACAGACTGTTGTAAGAATACGTCGTAATTTAATGGAATAAAGTTCAAATTGTTTTGGCAGAAAAGTTAAATATTATAAGAATATGTTATAAAATGCTTGATGGTCATGATGATTTAGGATGATTTAGGATGATTTAGGATGATTTAGGACACTAATGATCACAAAGATTCAGCTACGTTCCTGAAACATTATGACTCGATTCTCTGAATTAATTAATTTTTATCTTTGTTATCTTTAAAGTTCAGATTTGAACCAAAATACTAAATAGATAAATAATAAATACCAGCTGTCAGGTTATCACTGTGCTGTTATATTAAAACCTTTATTCAAACACAGGTTAGCAGTTATAGGTAGATATGTGATGTTTGCCTTCCCCTACACACACACAGATGTGTTTTATGTGTGTATAGATGAACAGACTGCTTCAGGCTAAATGTATAGTGTGTGTGAGGTATGCAGCTGTGTGCAGACGGGCAGGGGGATTATGGGACGGGGCGTTGTAAAGACACGGTGAACAAACCTGTTGGAACACGTCCTGAACGCTGCCCACAGACACTTTGTCCAAGACGTAGAATTTCTTATTTTCATGCTTGAATTCACGTTTAAGCTCGCAGGTCGTTTGTTCTGTGCTTCATTGTAAGCTGCAGCAAATAAATAAATTGTAGCTGGAGCTGGTTTCAGCTCACATGCATGCAGCCGTGAGTCGAGAGGGAAGACGTCTTTTTCCACTCACAGTTTAAATAAAGGGGGGATCAAACCTTCAGGAACTCACACACACACCTCACAGCTGTCTGAAGCAACACGTCCTGACGTGAAGGAGGACATTTAAGACATCTCTCTGGACCAGAGGGAAACACTTGGTGGAGAGGTTTTGATCCAGGTTTGCAGAACACACTTTTGACTGACAAGAAGAAGTCTTTCTCTTTATTTAACCTTTAAATCAGGCGTCCAACGCCAGGTTACGTTCCTAAAAATAACCTGTGAAGTGTCTTGTACTCGTTTCCCTCAGCCTGTTACATGTAGACGTTAACCTGACCAGACGGCTGCATCATCCTCTGTGTATTGTTCAGGTCTCTGTCGATCTGTGACAGATATTTTGCAGATGGTGTGTGACACAAATTATGGCAAACGTATCACCTCTAATTCAGCCTGATTCCTCATGTTATCACGTCTGGTTTCAGCCCCGTCGTGTGTTGACAGCGGCTGTGTGAAGTCAGTCTGCTGCCAGTATTTCATCTTTACAGCGGAGACTTAACAAGCCAACAAGCATTTCTTTCATTGTGACAGTGTGAGCGCTGCAGCCTGTTACAGGTGAGCCGTCAGGTTTTAGGAGATGCGGCTGCTGATAACACACAGCAGTCAACACACACACACACACACACACACACACACTGTAGGTACAGTAGCAGCACACGTCTGTTCATGTTCAGGCTCATTAAAATGATAATGTTTCTTTTTTTTCTCTGCAGCAAACATGAAGGTCGCATCGTTCAACATCCAGAAGTTTGGAAAAAACAAAGTGTCAGACCCCGACGTCCTAAATATCCTGACTAAGGTAACACACACACACACACACACACACACACACACACACACACACACACACACACACACACACCCACACACAGTCACGCTGCAGCATATTACACAGTTTGAAATATAAATAAAGGATAATTCTCCATAATTCAGACTTCCCTGACAGTGTTGTTTTGTCTTTTAACTTCCTGTTTACTGCGGATGTGTTAGTAGATGAACGTGTTCGGAGACAAAGCTGGGAAGGAAGCAGCTGATGTCACTCTGATGTCACTCTGACATCACGCTGATGTCACTCTGATGTCACTCTGACATCACGCTGACGTCACTCTCTCTGTGTCTTCTGTTTCCAGATCATATCTCGATATGACATCATCGTGATCCTGGAGGTGGTGGACATCAGTGGAGAGTCTGTGAAAACGCTCATGGACGCCCTCAACAAGTGAGAGCAGTCTTTGCTGCGGTCTTTTCTTATTATTAGATGAAGAAGGTTACGTCTTCATGCATGTCAGCATGATGGATTCTGCAGGGCTTTAAGGTTTTTATGGAGGCCAGTGCAGCTTTTAAGGAGTTTGTTACGAGAGGTGGAGGCTGGCTGCGTCGCAGGTGAAGCAGAGTAAACAGACTCACTGGTTGAACCGGTAAATCTCCAACTCGTATGAGCTCATCCAGCCCTGCAGTGTGTCTCGACCGGGGCTTTAATGCAGGAGTTACTGAGACCTGTACAGCCAGCCAGCCACGCCCTGCCAGGAAGTGACGAGCAGGGAGAAACAAACATGAAGCAGCGTCTGACCTGAAGATGGCGCTGACACATTTCAGGAAAAACAATGTATTACATGTATTATTGAACCTTTAAGCACACTCATCACGTCCGTCTGTCCAGGTCAAACAAGAAGCATCACTACACTCTGAAGATCAGCAGCCGCCTGGGACGAACACGCTACAAGGAGCAGTTCATGTTCCTGTACAGGTGAGTCTCAACAGAGGGGACAAAGACACAACCTGACAATCAAAATAACGTGTACTGACACTGTGTGTGTGTGTGTGTGTGTGTGTGTGTGTGTGTGTGTGTAGGGATGATATGGTAGACTTGGTGGGCTCTTATCAGTTTGATGACCAGGTCACTGAGGGAGGAGACGTTTTCGCTAGAGATCCGTACATCCTGAGATTCAGATGCCTCAATACAGGTACATTAAAAAAAATCACCTGTTCAGAAAATCAGAACGAGACAATGAAATGTTGTGTGTGTGTGTGTGTGTGTGTGATCTCCACAGTGCTGAAGGACCTGGTGATGATCCCGGTTCACACCAAACCAGAGGACTCGGATAAGGAGCTGGACGAGCTCTACGATGTCTTTCAGCACGTCAAGAAGAAGTGGAGGACAGATGTAAGGACGTGATCATCCACCAGTTCAGTCACAGAGGATCCTGATGGAGCTTCTCTGTATCTCTGAACTGTGTGTGCGGATACAGCTGAAGAAGAATTCTGGATAAATGTTTGGTGACGTTCTGCCTCCTCTTTGCTCCAGAACGTGATGATCCTGGGCGACTTCAACGCGGACGGCATGTACCTCTCCAAGAAGGAAATGAAGAGCATCCGCATCCGCAGCGACAAGAACTTCCACTGGCTGATCGGAGATGACGTCGACACCACGGCGAGCAACCGGAACGACCACACATACGACAGGTATGTGCTGAGCTGAGCTTATGTTACCAAAAACTGCAGTTCCTCTTGTCGTCCACTTGAGGCTGGCTGCAGAAGTCTCCATAAGTCCCCATGTTCAAATGTCCAACCTCTTTTTGGGGTTTCCACTTCTCTGTATGTTTTTTGTTGGCTGCTTTTCTTACACATTGGCATTGGGAGTAAAACACACGTACACACACACACACCGTGTCTCTGTTCAGGATCGTGGTTTACGGAGACGACATGCTGCAGGCCGTGGTGCCAAACTCTGCCAAACCGTACAACTTCCAGAGAGCGTATGGACTCAGTGAGGAGCAGGTCTGTTTTCACACGTCGAGTCTGACCACAGTTTGGTAAAATGTAACTGGGCGGCACAGAGCATCCATTATTTTTACACTGACAGCTCCACCTAGCTGTTAGTGCATGTAAATACTCAGTAATAAATAACAAGTAGTGTTTCTGTTCCAGGCTTTGAAAGTGAGCGACCATTATCCTGTTGAGGTGACGCTGAAGTCCCTGACAGGGACTGCAGATGAAGTGGACGGTAACCAGCAGTCATACGTTACATTACGTGCTACTGCTAATGAGATTAATTGTACAATCGGTGTTAAGTTCTCGTTAAAGGACTCACTGGGTTCTGTGGTTCTTCTCTGCAGGTCTGGACCAGCAGCAGCCCGAGAAGAAGCTCGTAGTCGTGGACGAAGATCTGCTGCAGCTGAAGAGAGGAAACCTGCTGCTGGAGAGGGAGAAGCTCGGCCTGGAGATCCAGATTCTTCGGGCCAAGATGGCCAAGTTGGCGAACAGAGATGAAGCTTGAAACTCAGGAGGCCAGATTCATCCGAGACAAAGACCCAACAGAACAACAAACACTCGAACCACCGCCCGCAGAGCCGCTCTGCAGACTCCGGGTGTTCTCTGGACTGGGTTCATGTTCTGGGTCCACGCCGCCATACCTCAGGAGCCATCCATGGACTGCTGCTCGTGTCCCTCACCTCTATGAACTGACACATACGAACACTTTCACCGTAGTGTTCAGACTTTTGACTGAATTGGTTTTTTTTTTTTTCCTTCACACTGAAATAAATTATAACCATCCACATTCATCTGGACTCTTCTTCTATTCTTCAACCGTTGATTTGATGATCGAACTTCTCATCTGATTTCTTTCCAACTTGCCAAGAATGAAAATAACGAGCAGTAATTACAAAAAACTTTATTAGTATCTCCCTCTTTACAATACAACAAAAAAAACAGAACCAGGAGAACAGAACTGGGCTGAGTCGTGTTTCTGATAAAGTTTCAACAAAAATCTGGTGGTCGTTTGTTTTTTACACTTCAATCTTGGATGTGAAGTTTTGGTCAGTGTGTGTGACTGAGTGACCCGCTCACCAACAAACCGCTTATTAACATGCCATTATGAGGTGTGTCCTTAAAACCCGTGAAAATATTCAATTCATTCGCTGTAACGTTTTCTCCGGTCGACACGAGGGCAGGTTTGAGTTAAGCAGAGCCAAAAACGAGCTGTGGAGTCTTCTCAGCGAGCACACACACGTCGCAGACGCAGGAACCGAGTCCGGAGGAGGAGGAGGCGGAGGAGGAGGCGGAGGAGGAGGAGGAGGAGGAGGAGGAGGGCAAACAAAAAACATCGTCGCCAGATTCAAACTTTTACTTCTTGCCTGATTTCTTCAAGCCGCCGCCACCTGGAAGGGAAACACAGCAAACACCTGGAATCAGACTGGTTCATCCAGGAGAAGCACAAACTGTGTTTAAGCACAGCGAGAGGTTATCGCCCGACATCTTCGCCCGACTGTTAAAAATCTGAGCTACGTTTGTGATGAATTTCTGTCACATAAATAACAGCAGCAGCAGCGACCAGCGCCGGGAACCGGAGCCAGTTTAGTACCAGCTCATCCCCGAGCATCAAGCATGAGCCCAGCTGAACCACCGTGCACGTATGACACCTGAGCAAACACCTCTGGGCACGTCGCGGCCGAGACGCCGTCGGGTCACGTGCACCGTGTCTGTTTCTCTGTTCATACCTAGAGGTCCTTTTCCTGCAGCTTTGGCCTTCAGCGCCTCCATGGCCTTCTGGTCCTCCTTCTGCTTCTGCTTGAAGGCAACATCTTCCTGCACACGCACACACACACACACACACACACACACACACAGTTTAAATATGCTGACTCAACTCTTTCCATCACAGTCACATTCACAGTATCAGAGGATCCCAGAGACACAAAACAAACTAGTAAAATACACACATATGTATGTATGTGTGTGTGTGTGTCATATATACACATGAAATCAGGTAACATATGTTAGCCATGTTATAACAGAGACACACTCACGTCGTCCATCTCCTTGGACTGTTTCTTGGGCGCCTTCAGTGGTTTCTTTTTGCCTCCTGAGGACAATAAATGATTAAATATTCAGACATGTATTGATTATTAGAAGATCATCTACAAGCCGAATGCTGCTGACAGCCGCAGTGACTCGTTCACTGTCTGAATATATTTATTTTTATGTATTAACGTCCCGAAATCAACAAAAAAAAACACGTTTGTGTCAGTTTGCTGAGGCTCGCGCTCTCTTTAGCAGCAGTTAGCTTCGTGTGGCTAATCCACGCAGTGAAACGCGTTACGGTGAGTTTTGTTACGCTGCCAAACAATGACCTCTTACATGCGCACACTACCAGATGAAACGACGTCTCACCTTCTCTGCCAGACATGTTTCAAAGAGTTCACAGCGGAGTGAAGACACAGATTAATAATCTAGTACTAGAGGCGACGCCGGCTGACTCTCTAATCCGCGCTGTTAGGACCCCCACCGAACCTCAGGACCGGAAAGAGAATGTTCGCGGTGTGCCTGAGTGTTCCGGTTGAGTGAGCGACCGTGTTAACTGGCGACCTCAACGTCCGCGGTTGTTGTAGTTAGCAGACAGCTGTTGAAACTAATGATGGGAAGTTCGGTTCTTTTTAGTGAGCTGGGTCATTTTTAGTGTTGGGAAGTTCGAGTCTTTTAGCTGACTCGGATTACTCTCAGAACGAAACGAAACTAGGCATTCGCGAGGACAGCTACGTACCTTCGCTCAGGTCACCAGTTAACACGGCCGCTCGTTAAACCGAAACACCAGCTGTCAGCAGTTCCATTTGACATCAAGATGCTAGCTAGTTAGCCAAGCAAACCGGGTCTTTTATGACATGTGTGCTGTGACAACATTGAAGAAAACAGGTATATTATTTATTAATATTATTTCCACCTTAAATCAAATCTATGATTGAACCACAGCTTTAAAAAGTCTGTTTATACAAGTGACTGTTAGCATCGTGGAGCTAAAGGCTAGCCGGGCTGTGAAGTTAACCTTGGACACAGACTGTCATGTAGCCTGAGTGCACCTGGTCAGGTGTGTTTCCACCTGCCAGTTTATTGAATTGAAATCTCTGTAATCTGAGTTTTATTGTAAGCTCTGACACTTTGTATAGTCAGGTCTATATGTGTGACTCCTCTGCATTCATATTTTCAGTAAAAAACATAATTCATTGTCACATTCGACTGTTTTCATTCAGTCCTGTGAGGCCATCCTGAGATTTGTTACTAATGTATTTATATTAGAATCACTAAGTTTTCTATCATATTTGTGTCATATTACTGTATTTTTCCGGGATCAGAGTCCGATCAACAGCACATTGTCTGGGTTGTTATCACATATCAATATCAGCGTACACATACACACACACACACACTGCTGCCAGTTATTTAGCTCCATTTAAGGGAAAATGCAGAACCTTTATTAAAGGTGTCACTGCAGTGACAACAGCCTAAAAGTCTAAATAATAATAACAAACTTTACAAGGTGCTTTACATTAAAGCAGAACACAAAACTCAGTAAAAAAAAATAGAAGAGATGTGACATGGGACATAAAAAGCTCATCTAAAGGTGAAGAAGTGAGTTTTTCAAAGTGAGTCTGCAGCTCTGATCCCATCAGGCGGACCGACACACCTGAGGATCTCAGAGAGCGAGACGTTTGACTGAATAACTCGGGGCGAGGCTGCAGAGTTTTAAAAAGCTCGACTGCTGGACCGTCGTCTGAATGAGACCTTGGACCTCTGCGTCGTGCACAGTTGGACAGTTTGTTGTTCTCACAGGTTCTTCTGTTCGCTCTGCAGCTGCAGTGAAAGTGAAGCTCTGACAGATTTCAAGCTGCACTCCGACCGCTGCTCTTCTCAATGAGGTACGTCTGCGCTGTGTCCAGAACTTTTAGTCCGGTTCTATATAAACGACACAGCACTGAAGCTGATGTAATGCTGTCTTTACCTCGTCAGGTACAGAGGAGCTCAGATCTGTCTCTGGGCTCATGGCTCCAGCTCTCTGTCCCGCCTCTCCGTGCCTAGCAGAATCACTCCGGTCCGAACCTACAGCGCTCACCATCGGCCCGATCCCCCTCCAACCGCTAGCCCCGTCCCTCCTGATGAGAAGGGCGGTGCTGAGGTGGTGAAGCAGCGCTGCCGTGGCTGCCTTAAAGGTACAGAAATCTGTCCTCCGACTGTTTATGACGGCTTCATCGCTGCTGACGTGTTGATCAGCTTTGCCTTCTCTCCAGTATGCAGGTGATTTGGGCCGGCAGTGGGGTCAGATGTCGGCTCAGAAAGCCACCGCGACTGTCAATTACTGGTGGGAGAGGTACGAGGAGTTCGTCGGGCTCAACGAGGTCCGCGTGGCTCAGACCAAAGTCACAGAGGTCAGCAGACAGTAAGCCGATGCTGCGTGTACGTGCACACTGAGGAAAGATCCTGAGTCTCAGACTTGTGTGTGTGTTACTTCCAGGCTGAGGCAGCGTTCATGGTGGCCAGAGGGATGGTGCGCGAGGCTCATGCTAGCCTGGAGGCCCTGCAGGTCAGGCTGAAGGAGGTCAGAGACCGGCTGGACAGAGTGTCCAGGGAGGAGGCTCACTACCTGGAGCTGGCCACGCTGGAGCACAAACTGCTGCAGGTATAGAAAGAAGAGCCCGGCCTGGCCGACGGAGCATCTGCAGTTCAATAATCTGCCTGTTCAGTTGATTGAGTTTAGTTCATAACCGCCCGTGTGGCTGCAGGAGGAGCGGCGTCTGCGGACAGCGTACGAGAACGCCGAGAGTTCGGAGAGGGAGAAATTCGCCCTGTTCTCCGCAGGTGTCAGGGAGAGCCACGAGAAGGAGAGGACGAGAGCGGAGCGCACCAAGAACTGGTCCGTCATCGGCTCGGTGCTCGGAGCGCTGATCGGAGTCATGGGATCGACGTACGTCAACCGCGTCCGCCTGCAGGTGAGGAGGAAGTGACGAAAGCAGATTGATTCATTTATTTAAAGTTTGAGCACCATGAGACTGAAACATCTCTCATCTGTAGGAGCTGAAGAGTCTGCTGCTGGCGGCACAGAAAGGTCCGGAGAGTCTGCAGGAAGCCCTCCGAGTCCAGGCCGGAAACCATCGCTCCCAGCAGGACGAGCTCCGGACGCTCATCGACAGCCTCAGGCTCGCCCTGAGTGATGCCTTAACACAGAGGGACCTCAGCCTTCAGGACAAGGCGGGGCGGACCTCAGGCTCGCCCACCGTGCCTCCTTCAACCTTAAAAGACCTTCGCCTCAGCAGCCAAAAGACAGAGTCCCTCCTCGAGTCCCTCCCGCCACAGCTGGGTCAGCTGGAGCAGGGACTCGGTAGAGTTGAAGGTGAATTGTCGGTGGTGAAGAAGTTGATTGAGACCAGACCACAAGCTGAACCACCGGCTGGTCAGCTGCAGTTAGCAATGCCAGAGAGAGCAGAGGGAGCGGACCAGTGGGAGTCTGAGGCGGTGCTGAGGCGTTTGGAGGAGACGCAGAGGACGCTGGGAGAACGAATCAGGACCAACACTGTTTATAACGCCGTGTTTACTTACACCGCCACCGCCGTCACCATCTCTGCCGTCTACCTGCTGCTCAGAGGCGTCAGTTAGACTCATTCAATACATTCACATGCACTGTAACACTATCAGCCACCAGGACTAATAAACGATGCCAGAAACAACATTTACTGTGTTGTAAGAAACTTGCTTTTATTTCTATTCTAGAAATTCTGAGAAACCTTCAGTCGAGTGTTTGTGAAGAATCAGCTGATACACGAGTCAGCCTGCTGAGAGAGAGTTTTTTATTTCAGTGACCTGGTTCAGTCCGATCACGTCTTCTGCTCATGATCCGACCTGCGGGAGCTCCAACCTAAACACTGTTTACACGTGTGACTCGACTGAATTATTAAAATATCTAGTAATTCCTCTTCAAAGCTCTGATGATGTCGAATCACTGCAAACGATAAGTGTCTGACAGAATGTTGCTTCAGTGTGTTTCCATGTTGCTGTTTGAGCTGAGCTGGATGAATTCAAGTGTGGAACCACTCGGACGATGACGCACCAGCAGAACACCGTCCTGCCTCTCCGCTGAAGAAAGGTTTATTTTCCACACGTGCTCATCATGTTTATTCCTGTCAGAATCTTCAGTGTAGTGTCAAATCTGACGAGGAGAAACTGAGTTTCACATTTGAGAGGCTGAAAGCAGCAAAACTTTTTTCTGGAATGAAGAATCAGTCAAGTTTGTTCGGCTTTGTTGAGGCGTTAAAGTCTGACAAACTGTGAAAGCTCCGGCAGCATCCAGTAGGTGGCAGCAGCTAAACATGCAACATGAGGTTAAACCTGCAGCCTCCTCCATCCGTCTGCTGCTGCTCTTTGGTCTGACACACTGTAAGGTCCAGGTGCTACGTCCGTGTTTCATACAGTCTGTGGTTACAACGGGCCCCAAATAGAGAGTTTACATATAAATATAAATATATAACATATAAATGAAAGTTTGTTGGGGACTCGACCAGCTCAGCTGTAACACCTGAACTGATGTTCATGATGTGCTGTTAATGTTCAGGCCGTCCACAGACTTTTGGTCACATAGTCTATGTGCTCTGTCCTGGTTAATCCACCACAGCAGGTGTTAGCTCTTTACTTAGCACAATGACTAACTGATGGCTGGGAAACCCCACACACACACAACACACACACACACACACGCTCTACATTCTCAGCTCTTGGCTGGTCGTGATGTTTTTGATCTGGAAGCCTCGTTCTTTAATTAAGCTCTTTATAGATTTATAATCTGAATAAACGGTCTTACATGGAGGGAAAAGTTGAGCTGCGGTTCTGCAGCTGACCTGGATTCGTGCTCACACTGTTGGAACAAACAGACCACACGGCTGGCCCACAGTAAAGCCACATATGAGGCAGGAAGCAGTACACTACGAACTAATGCAAACTATACTCACTGCATTGATACCTCAGTGATGAGTGCACATTTGAAGCTCTGTTGCAGCCTGTGTGTCAGTAAACACAGATTTGTCGTCATTTAAATAAAAGCCCAGACAAATAAACGTCTCAGGTCAGGACTGTTCTTATAATGAGGAGCCCAGAATCAGTGAAAAAGCTTGAGGACCTGGGGTCTGTGACGAGGGGAGGACCTGAGACGTGCGGTGCTGCTGGTGGAGAAGAGATGACAGGACTGGGCTGGGCTGGATGTGGCAGGTCCGGGAGTCTGGGCGGTTGAGCTGGTTTTTATGTAACGCTCAGGTGGGACGACTGGTTACAGGTGTTGGTGAATTAGCAGGTGAGAATAACCTGGAAGCTACGCATATAATTACACTAGAAAATGAAGAGCCACATGCCAACGCAAACACGTGTAATACTCAATCATACTGTTGCAATCAGCGCAGGTATGTGGAGTTTCTTGTTTTAACCGGGTCTGTAACACAAACACAAGCCGGCCCAGCTAACAAACTGAGCTAACGGCAGCTGCAGAAGTTTAGTTTACTAAACTAGTTTAGTTTAGTTTTTTTAGGTTACGCTGAATTGTTTCAAGTGGTACACGTTTAGTTCGAGAAAAGTCCAAAGCAGAGTCAACAAACGCAGACAAACACGAGGCAGCTGAGGAATCCAACAGAAGCCCAACATACTACATCCAGATCTGAGAAAGACTGAGCTCCAAAGAACACACGGATAAAGTCACAAATCACAGCTGAAAACTGATCAGGGTGGAACAGATCATCGAAACTGTTGGGAACATGCAACAAAGGCAGACGCCCTGAGAAAAGATCCTTCAACATGAAACATGAAGTCTGAACAAGCAAACCCGAGCTCATGACTCATGACGGTTTGATGCAGTGATTCTTGCAATCAGTGGCACAGCTTGAAGCAGTGCAGGTATGTGGAGCTTGTTATCAGTCAGTCTGTGATGGACTCCTGAGCTGAGATGCTGCATAACTGAAGGCGCGTTCATTACCTCACCTCGTGTGCGAACGTGGTGCGGATGGTTGAAAGCTGATTGTGCGTCACGTTAGATAATCAGCAGATAAACAAGATGAAGAGAGACGATGTCAGATCTCGTGAGAGGTAAAAATGCAGCTGTTCACGTTGTAATATTCAGAGCATCTTATTAATATTGTTACATAACTGAGCAGGTTTGTCTTGATTGGACTACAGCCTTGGTACGTGGGGAGTTCTGTGCTCTGCATTTCTACGTCCTTCCTGGCATTCTCGCCAACATTTGACTGCCAAAATATAAAAACATTTGTACAGGTTCACGTAGACAAACTGGCGACCACTGAGTGCCCATCATGGTCCGTGTACTCACAGTACATGTACAACACTCTTATATACTCAAAGAAGTAAGAGTAAGTATGCAAACTGCTAAAGTTTAAGAGCAGAGGAACAAAGAAAAGAGGCCAAACGTTGTGGCGTCGTCCATTTTCATGCCTTACCCACAGCAGAGACAGACACGGGTCTCAAACACAGTTAAAGTTCTCCTGATCCGGGTGTCCATTAGCTCAGTTGGTAGATCATCTGCCCCATTTACAAGTCCAGGGTTTGAATCCGACCTGCGGCCTCCACATTCCTGTCAGTCTTCATACATGATACACAATAAACTTGAGTCCAATGCTAAATTGGTGGAGTACGACTTTAAATTAGTGTTTGTTCATCCATCTGACTCATGGAGGCCTTCAGCATGACGCAGAGTCATCCTGCAAGAAAAAGACGACCCGACCTTCTCATCTCGATGCGGGATAAATAAATCGATGAAAACTCTGCAGGGATGTGAATTCTTGTCTCGTTGTGTTATAACCGCTAACAGTGTTTTGATATCTGAGTAGGCGTCAAATGAACAGATCTGTTACTCTAGACTGGACTTACCGGATCAGATTTCATCTCCTGAATCGAGACTTAACTACTCAACTGAGGCAGCCGCTTCCGTTGTTTACTTTGTCACTAATCCGACACTCACACCCAAACGTAGCGGTTGTGTTTGGAGGTTTCATGCACGACACGAGTGAAGCGCCATGAATGTCTTCGTGGAGAGACTTGCTGAGGTTCGTTATGTTCACACTAGCCTCAGACAGCGGCAGGCCCAGACTGGCTGCCCTGAGAATTCATCCTGTGGGCTGGCGGGAAATGGGATGATCTCCGTCATCTCACAGGATTAGTCACATGTACGTGCAATGATCAGTCAGTGTGGAGGACAAACATCCAAACGCCTTCATTCAGACTAAATCAGGCCACGTGGCACGCTGTGTTAATTAAACTGTGTTTAGACGTAGTTTTTGCATTAATTGAACCGGACGTACAGCGCGCTGTTCCGGCTCCACGAGGGAGGAATGAGGTCCTGGTTGACATTAGCAGGTTTATTATTGTGCTTAATGCAGTGCTAGATATTTAATGTACTTGCATGATGCTGCAGTTTTTAAGGCTCGGATCCAAAAACATCAGGAGCTGCTGAATGTTGTTTAAAACACTGAATAACTCCAGACTGTGTCCGTCACTGTTTTGACTTTGTGTTTCCTGTTTTACTTTGTAGTTCCACCCTGTCTGACTTGTTTTATTCTACTTCCTGTCTTGTTTCCCACCTTTTTTGATTTGGCACCTGCCCCTGATTAGTCTGCCTGTCTATTTAGCTCCTGTGTTTCCTCGTCCGTCTGTTTGTTTCTCTCTGTGCGTCTTGGCCTTCGTCTCTGTGTTCCTGCTCTTTGTTACTTCTGGATTATTTGCCTTCTGTTGTTTTTTGCCTGTTCTTACCTGCCTGAAGCTCCGTAACAGCTCCATGTGATGTTGTATTAAGTTGCATCTC
Source organism: Nibea albiflora (assembly GCA_014281875.1). Lineage (NCBI taxonomy): Eukaryota > Metazoa > Chordata > Actinopteri > Sciaenidae > Nibea > Nibea albiflora. The sequence continues at coordinate 27,369,733 of CM024790.1, forward strand.
TTCTGGGAATCAGGTGAAGCCAGTCTATCAGCATTATTCAAACTAAATGAAACTAGTTTGCAGCTCAGACTCAGATTTAGAAGGCTGACACATGAAATGAACACACGAATCCGCCTGGATAACTTCAGTTTTACAGACATCTCAGGCCAAACGTGACTCATGTACCCGTCTTAAACCTCTTCTTGGTGGAATCCACTGGAAGCTCTTTTCGCTCCCACACCCAGCCAGCCAACCGCTTCTCCTTATCAGAGCATGCTGTAAACAGATTTCGAGTGTTGTTTACTTGCTGTATTAAATATTAAATAACTCGTTTCTTGTGCGTGACATGTTTCTCCTCTATCCATTAAAACATTTTGTCCTCGAATCAAGAGCCTGTGCATCAACATTGCTCACGTGCCAGATAACTTTTTAGCAGTGTAGAAACAGCCCCGTCAAACATGCTGAAGGAGCTCTGGTGCTACAATAAGAACATGCTTAAAGGTGACTTTAAATGTCGCACACAGCTCGTCAGGTTGAGAAAGTTCTGCACTTTGTTTGTGTGTAACAGCACAACCTCCGGTGGTAAATGTAAATTAGAGCACACAAGTTTTCATACTGAGTTTTGCATATCGTCCCTCGGCCTACGTGGGTTCACTGCGGGCGTTCCTGCTTCCTCCCACAGGACGAAAAACATGCAGATTACTTTAATTGGTGACTCTAAATTAGTCTTTGGTGCCTCTCGTCTCGTGTCAGCAGGCTCCATGGCAACCTTCTAATAAAGCTGACGCACGGCTGGAAGTTCATACATGAACACATTCCTCACTGGATGAGCCTGAAACTCCGACAGTCGTGTCATTAGCGGCAGGAAACTGTATTGTTTGAGATGTGAGGAAGGGGAGAGGTCTGAATGTAGGCGGACATGAAGACGCTGGAGGAGGACAGAGGCAGTTATCTCCTCACATGACAGCGGTATCCAGGTCACCCAGTTCACTACACTGTGCTATGCAGTGTGTGTGTGTGTGTGTTTTAGCTGTCATTCATTCATCAGGTTCACTTTATTGTCCTCTCTGAGAGTCATTCTGGACCCACAGTGTGAGATTTCTGTTTGACCTCTTCACTGATTCCCTGTGGATAATTAAATTCATTTAAAGCAGCTAGAATTGATGTTTTATTTCAATAATAATGTATTAAATGACTTTGCTTTAGCCGTCCACCTGCAGCTTTACCGTCTCGGTTCACTCTTGTCGCTCTCATCGTGTTATTTCTGGCCACAGAAGGCAGCTGCGTTCAGATAAAAACCCCAAAATAACGTTACTTTCATCGCCTGCAGACAATTACAAGTCAGTTATTGTGGTTTGGCAGTTGGAGCAGCGGCAGCGGCCGTGACACACGGCCTGCAAGCCCAGCTCGGCGTCTGTCTTTCAGCCTTTTACTTCACCAAGCTCTCACCAACCACTAAAAGTCAGTCCCAGATTTACTCTTGTCCGGCAGCTTCTTGCTCGCTCACTCTCTCCTTAGCTTCCTCCGTCAACATCCCCCTTTGGTCTGAGCCCGGTTACACTGCCCGCCTGTCCAGCTCCTGTTCTGGCATGACACTGGCTCCAGCTCCCCGTCCAGTATTCCCCGAAAGCCTCCTCTTCTTCCCGGAGGTCCAAAACGCCTGCCTGAAATAGTTGGTGTATCCTGTACAACAGCAGTGAATATCTTAATAACTGCATTAGCACGTGATGATCACAAATGATTTTAAGCCTCAGTATCTGTCTTAGATATTTTTATGACACCAACAGCGGCGTCTCGAAAAGGTTTTATAGCTGCTGATTGTAAAATCATGTTAACACTGACCTGTTATCTTTTATCTTCATGTTTGTATCTGACTGATAACAGACAGTTCACTGTGGAAAAGTTTAAGATGCTTCAGCTGGACGCGTTATCGCTCTCTCTGTTTACGTTCTGTGTGTGTCACTTCCTCCGTTTAATATTTATAATGCTGTGAGGTAGACTTATTGTGTGACTGCGACTTTACTCCAGGATGTAGCTCCATTATATGTGCATCATAATAACACATATGCAAACACAGTGATTATAAGATAAAGCTCATTCACCAGCAGCTGAATTTATTATGAGCCGGTAGTTTTTCCAAAAGATGCTGCGTCATGCTGCCGCTTCTCACTTTGTCCTATGCCTGTGCTGTCTTATGTGACAAATACCTGCAAACTGAACGACGTCCCATCATCCTGAACTAAGACTAACTGATGTAACTTTGTGATATTTGCTACTTTAATTTATTTTTCATAGTTTACGTTCAATGTTTTTGCTTTTCCTTTAAGCTTCATTTTTAAAAATGTAAAAAATCTTTAAGTTTAGTTCATCAAACAAATTCAGACTAAATCGATTAAATAAATTTGAGCCTCCTGATTGGTTAAATTGTGCCACATGGTAAATATTTAACCAGGTATCTGTTAATCTTCATTCTTCAGCGTGTTAACGTCGTCATAGCGACGTCTCACAGAGCCCCTCGCTCCGGTTCTGTCCTACGATTGATTGAATTTAAACGCAGCGTTGGTTGTAGCGTTGAGAGCAGCTGCTGTTGTTGTAATGCTTGTTTTACAGCAGCAGTAGCTGGCTGGCTGTAAACATGCAGATTGTGTTTCAACTCACAGACTTTGGCCTCAAGTCACGGATGAATCATTTATTACAAACTCGGTTACATCCTCCAGTGACTGCACGAGTTTATTATTTACAGTGTGGTGTTATTATGGAAAAATCAGAAGTCAAGAAGTAACAGAAAATAACAATACATGTCTTAAACTGCAGCAGAAATTAAATGAAAGGTTCCAGACGAAGGTCAAACTAAACATCTGTTGATGTTTAATCTGAACATTTACTCACATTTATAACTCGATAATTTCACATACAGGCGATAAATCAGTATTTTAACCAATAAATCTCCAACATGACTTAAAATGACTGTTGATCACCAAATCAGACTGAAGGACACGAGCAGGATTTGGGTCAAACAAAGCAAGCTTGTGCTTTTAAAATCTTTCTGTGCTCGAAGGCAAATTCTGTTGTTTAACACAAAAATGTGGTTCTGTGCCTCCTGGTCCGGATCTGATCCGATAATTCCCGTCCAGAATAGAATCAAACATGAGGTCTAATTCTGCACGGCGACAGCGTAAATCCGTGAACGCTACAAAGAAGCTTACGCTGAGGAAAAGTGACCGACAGGACGAGAGAAAAAACGACAAAAACAGGTTTCAGCCGAAGACTCAACCAGCTGCTGAGAGCTCGGCCTCTTAATGAAAGTTTGGAACGTATAAAAAACGCTAAAGGAACGTAAATAAAACATGACGGTGAGAGAATTCTTCTCTATTAAAGTTTGAATTCGAGCTTTGTCGGAGCTCTGGGGTTAGCAAGTTCAGCAGACTGAGGGATTAGAGAAGTGGTGTGTGTGTGTGTGTGTGTGTGTGTGTGACCCGTGGAGGTCACGGGGTCAAACATGCGAGGGAGTGTGTCTAGACATGTTCATGTGTGCTGACACGCTGTGTGTGTGTCTTTGTGAGAACCAGCTTGAGTTTGTGAACGAGCACTTTTTGTTCAACTTCAGCTCTCTATGAAAAAACACAACCGCAGCACTAAAGTCACGAGCGTGAAGTCGTCGTCTGACGAGCTCCCGCGACGAGTGCACGGGGAGCGGTTTGCAACATACAAACCTTTCCGTGCCCTGCATGTCATGTCAGACTGAGACCTCTTAAATGTACGGTAAATATGAAGCTACCACGAGCTTAGCTTAGCTTAACATGCGGGAACAATTCTGTCCAATTTACAGGAACAGGAAGAAAGTCCAGGACGTTTCTGGTTCCTACCAGAAATACTTTGGCACTGACATTTTGTCATTTGAAGCCTCCCGTGTTTGCACACATGAACCAACCTGACATAAAGTCATAGTAAGCTTTATAACAGAAGTTACGTCACGTCATGACACTTTCCATACAGAGCAGGTTTAGTCTGTGCTCTACGATTCCCACCACAGCGGCGTCAGTGTCAGCTCAAAGTGTGCGGCCGTCTGTCGGGACCGAGACCACGGCAGGAGGCGCAACCACAATCCTGATCTGGACGTAACCAGTACTGATCACGAACGAGCCGGGTCAAAGAGCGAGCTGTTAAGTTGTCAGAAATGTATAGATATTAGAAAATGTCATTTTTACTTTTGATAATTTAAGTGATATAAAACATGAAGAGCCGTTTGGCAAGAACCAAAGAGCCAAGTTAGTAACAAGACTGTGATGTAACAGATATAATGAAGAAGAAAGGAAGATCAGGATTAGGAGTTTTGTTGAGATAAAGACTGCACCCACCTTCACGTGGAGGTGAATTAACTTGGGAAACAAAAGGACAGGAAGGGCGTGTTTAAATTTCATTTTATAAAGATGATGACATCCCTTCTGTTGTTTTGGGCTGGAGGCTGAAATCTCTGAGACTCAATGAATGGACCAATAAAACCAGGACTGTCAGCATGACTCATCAAACCAATCGGTGACCTTTCAAGACAGAGGCAAAGACCAGAGACTACATGTTTCTCCGGATGTCTGCTCTGAGCCACAACAAAAAAATCAGGCGGCAGCCTCCGTGACTGAGAGGCAAAATGTTCTCGTCCACTTGAGGCTGGCTGAATATGCTCACCTGTTGTAAGTTGTCGCTGTCACCTTGAGTGTGTGACTGTGTGAAAATCCAGCAGGTAAACAGGTAAAGTGTTGCATAACCTGTCTAAGGCCTGTGGCGATCGTGTCAGTCAGTGACAGACGTTACCTCGAGCATCTCGAGTCTCGTTGACAGAAGTGTTTATAAAACGTTGTCTTAGCAACTCTTTTCCTTTTTCTCGTCTGGATTTGGAGCAAACAAAGGTCCAAACAAGACGAGACAAAAGAGAGCAAGCCGGCCGGTCACCAGGTGGGACTGAAAACATACGTGTAACAGATGAACACAAAGGGAACTAATCTGCCGTCATCTGTCATCTCAAAGGAAAAGTGCAGTCACTCATGTTTGCTTTACCTCTGCCTCTAAGTGACCTGAGCTCAAACCTGAAAGCTGCTGATCTCTCTTTTCTTTATGGACAAAGACAACGTAAAGATTCAGGAATGCTGACGGGGCGGTGTTGTGCCAGAACAGGAGCTGGACAGCCCATCGACAGAAGACGATGTTAAACAAGGAAGCTAAGAAAGTTTATCACATCTATACTTTACTTTCATGGTTTCATTGCGTGCACAGTGCTGCTGTTTGCTTCCTGCATGTTAGCGTCTTGTCGTGGAGGACGTGACATCTGTGGAAAGTTTGAAACCGAGAGAGTAAAAAAAGTCCGGCACGCTCACCTACATGCAGCAGCCCAGACAAGCGTGATGCACCCCTCTCGTCTGCCTTTGGCTAAATGCGGCGCTGCAGCGTCACAGCATGTGAACAGGAAGGTAACACATATTTCAGACAAATATGTGAACAAGAAACAACAAGTGAAAAATGAGACACAAGCGTCTGCATGTGTTCTGTCAGGAACAACAGATGACGGTTCACATCACCATGAACGCTGAAAAGCGTTGTGTTTAAGTAGGTAAGTGTACTTTAGACTCTGAAGAGTTTATGTGTCATAAATAGACAGAGACAGCTGACTGAAGGAGGGAAATTCACAGCAGAGACGAGAGGAAATCTGAATCTCAAGGTTAAGACCTTGTCTTCCAGACGGGCCGATAAGAGATAATTTCTTTGGTTGTTATTCTCTTGTACGCTGCAGGGAGTTTGTGCACGTGTCCTGGAGCCTTGTGATTCTTCACATGCATTAATCTGAACTTGTTGGATTGTATTTCATGTCACACAGGTACCTCAAAGTTCCTTTAAGAGGCAGAAACCTCGAGCAGAACCCAGCTCATGGTGGACGGAGATGAGCAGCGACTGCTTTACTTTAAATCCTTTTCAACGCACGACGTTCTTTCAGGGGAAGTAAATAAATATGTTAGAAAAAAGGAGACACAACGACACACTGTCTCCAACATGAAACCACCATTTTAATGCTTCAGATGTGACTCACCGGGCTGCTGTGAGAAGTACTTCATGAGGTTAAAGGGTCAGATGCATGCCAGTGTTCCAGAAACAACAGGAACTTGGTTAACATGGTTTGGCCCACTTACCAACTCAAGGCGGCGGTCAGAGCTCCAGCGGTGCAGTCAAATCTAAATATTCAGACATGGAACACATTTTGAGATTCAGTGTGACGTTCTGAGTACATGAAGCTCTCAGACGACCATAAAAACACTAAGAAACCATAAGAAGGATGCTCCTTATGTATGTCTTTCTTATGTAGTTCAAAGCTAAGCCGCTGAATTAATATCTTACTTTCTGTTTACTCAAAGTATCAGAGGAATTAGAGCACATAATAATGAATGAATGGCACAGTGTCGCGTGCGTTCTTTAAAGTTAACCAGGCCGGTTTCAAGTTTGGACGCGAGCTGAACAAAACTTTGTTCATGAACAGAATCTGGCGTGCTCGGCTCAAAGCAGTGAACTTCTCTGTGTCTCTGCTGGCAACAGACATAAACACGACAAAAAATGAATAATGGAAAAAAGTTAATCTGGTTTAAATAATCACACGAGTTGGTTGTTTTTTCTGCTCATACCACGTAATTAACTTCGAGTGTGAGTCTGGAACGAGAGCAGAAATGTTGAGGCCTTCACGCTGACAGGAAAACTAATCATTATTACATAACGCACCACACACACACACACAATGCATGCTCATAGACAAAAGAAAGAAAAAGCACCACAGGTTTGTTACATAACTCTTTGAAACGTCATCTGCTGTAAGACGGAGCGCCGACCACCCGAGCCGCTGAAAACAGATGAAGCTAATGATGTAACTCTGTAAACTCTGCGATAACTGACATGAACTCAGCAGCTGTTTCTGTTTGCGACTTAACAAAGGCCGTCAGCTGACTTTGTTTCTTAAATTCAACCTTTAATATTAATTCAAAACTCTGATTTTGTTGTTTATTTTTGTTTGCATACGATTTTTATTTTGAATATTTTTATTGTTTTTGATCTCAGTCGTATCTTCGTGTTTCCATGTCGCTTTGATTTGTCCTGTAACTCACTCTGTAAGCTTTTCAAACGTTCACCATCTATCTTCTGTGTCGTATTTTTATTTCTGATGGCAGCTTTTTCAACCGTTACCAGTTTCCTGCTTCCTGTTTGGTGCTGGAGAAAGCGCACCAACCTTCTGATAAGATTAAACATGTTATAATGACAAACAAAATAATCATAATCTGTTTTACTATAAACTAATAAATGGAGCTTGTGGAACTGTTGTATAAAAGCAATATCACACCTGAAGTCGTGCTGTTATACTGAATATCAGCACGGCCTGGTGTGACTACCAGTATATATATATATAGTTCTGCGTTACGTCTGATAATCCCAGCTGTTTCAGCCCCGCCAGCAAAGCGTTACACGACCACCAATCAGTCGGCCCCTCTGCACAAAGACACAGTATTACATAATCTTATTTATGTAATGTTTTAATCCAATTGTCAACAAACGCCACAGTCCACAGGATGGAGTGACCCAGACTGAGAGGGAGGGCGGGGGGGGGGAACAAACCAGGGCTGATTCCCACAGTGTTACAGCAGCCAGCAGCACGTCTGAGGTCACTCAAACGATATTCTGACTCTTTATGGTCAAATGTGAGTAGTTTAGTTTAGTTTAGCTTAGCTTAGCTTAGCTTAGCATAAAGACTGGAGGGCGGGGGGACAGTTAGCTTGGTCTTTCTAACGTTCACGATACACAAACCAACATCTCTGAAAAAGAACATGTGATTGTTTAATCCGTACATAAACAGAAATGTCCAACACATGCTGGAACTTTAAACTTCTGTGCAGCGTCTCGGGGCTTCGACAGCTTCGCTGTGATGATGAGACTTCAGGCAGCTTCGCGTCGTCACCGCTCTCTCTTACTGTTGTTGAATGTGTTAAGTCCTTAAAGGTTAAAGGGTTCAGTGCGTGCGTCATGTGGACGCTTTCTGCTGAGGCAGATAATGAATCAGCAAAATTCATTCACGAGCTGGGAATAAAAACTGAAGGCAATGATTTGCAAATCCTTCTTGACCTATATTCAGCAGAGCAAAGACATGATGTGTGATGTTAGAGACCGTGCTGCAGCCTTGAGTCCACATTTCAGATCGTTGTTGTCCTCGGGGCTAAATTTAGTTCTTACACAGCATCTCACAGCTGAACCTGGGCTTCATGTTAGCATCAGTTTAAGGCACAGCCTTGAGGACGGAGCCTTGACTACGATTACTTATCTTCATGTCTGCTTTTGTGTCTGTTTGTCCGTCCACAGTACAAACCCAGGCAGTAATCTTTTAAAGGCTCTGTTCGGTGTTGAGTCTTGTCCCCGTCCTGAGCAGTTCATTCATGTGAAATGTCTTACGTGGCACAGCTCATCTGTTGTCTTAGTTTAAAGCCCGGTTCTCTGTCTGACCACCACTGTACCTCACTGTGTCTCTGCCTTGTTTAAATGAGCTCCGTGTTCCTGGAAAAAAGGCCAGAGGAGGAATGCTTTGTGTACTTTTAACTCTTCACAGGCCCTTTTGTCTCGCTCTGATCTGTTCATCCTCTGCCTGTGATCTCTGCTGTTGAAAGCAGATCCTGGTGACGCTGGTGCTTGGACCGCTCACACAGGGACAAAGGAACGCTTCCTGAACAGGATTATACTGTGACTCACAGAGCGGCGTTGGGTTTCCCAAAGGCATCTTTAGATTCTCGCCGCTCTGCTTTCACACTGGAGCTGTTTATTTAAAACCTGAAGCATTTCCTATCAGGTATTAGGTTGCATTCGATGCTCAGTCTGACGTTGTTGGAGGCCTTTTTATGCCAGATATTCTCATGAAGCACATCAGGATGTTACTGTCAAATCTGCAGCTTTGTTAAACATAACTTGTTGAAGGGGCAAGACGCCATCTCCATGAGGGTCTGCTTACCATCCTCCACAGCAGCCTGCAGGTTTTTGTGTGGCAGCCTCGACCTTCAGGAACTCTCTCCTGAGACAGAACAACAAGGCCTACGGTCTAATTATAATCCTGACAATTCATTTTATCTATAGAGCTTTTTATGACACTCAAAGACACTTTATAGGAGTTCAAATCCTTCGTTTTTTGACTGTGTTTTGAAGGTAGACTGGCTGCAGTCCAGAGGGTTCAAGAGAGAGTCGGCCCACGTCTGGAGACAGGAGGTCGGCTGCAGGTCTCTGAAGTGTGGTGGTGGAGCAGGATGTCTGCAGTTGGAAGAAGGACTTGGGAGAAAATGCGGCTGTCGTCGTCTATTCCTGATGTGACAAAGACATCGAGGTTCAGCAGAGGAGGAGAGCGACGGGCATCAGCTAACGGCAGCTACAGTTTACTTCACTGCCCATCAGGAGACTCTGCTCACGTCTGTCTACATTTAGAGCTTCAAACCTCACAGCTCTAAAAACAGTGGTTGTGGGTTTATGTGCAGGTGTTGTGGGTGGATGAACACATGTTGTAGGTCTTTGTTTCATTGTTAGAGTTTTAAGAGACACATTATGATACATGAGAGCCTGAGCCGGTTCCCTGCCGGTCCACACGGGACTCATTGATGTTTCTGTTCCCATTTGTAACTATTAGATCCTGGATTTGTGTTTAATTATAACATAGCATAACCAATTATTATGGATGCACCGATGCTTCGGCTGTAAACCAGGTAATCTGGCTCCACTTGTTCATGCTGCTGCAGGCAGGTTTGTTGTGCAGCGCTTACAAAGAAAAAACAAACATGTGCAACGTGTTAATTAGTTATTTCATGTAGTTAGTCTCAGTTTTATGCTCATTATTCTACATTTCATGCATGCATGGTTGCGTGTCACAAATCAGCTCCTCTCCTGATTGTTTGTGGCTCCCGCGAGCAGAAGACAAGACATGACTGAAGGCGACGAGCTATCGTAATAATCTGTGCAACTGTCTTCGTCTTATGTAAGTGCACAGCTGCCCTGCATGCCGTAACACATTCGCACATCTCATGTACAGCTGTAGGGGGATACTCATGTCATTTTTCATCCCTGTGGAGGCGTAACTGTCTCACTGACATATAGACAGCTGATCTGTTTCATAATGCTTTCATTATTTCACTGCAGCGGTCACATATTTTCAGCCAAGCTCGCGGCATGCCTCGATCTGCAGACGATAAACGTCAGTCAGATGGATTGCTGTGAAACTATATGCAGATATTGAGGATGGCTGGAGGAGGACTCTTATGTTTTATCTAGGTCAGACTTTTCCCTTCGCAGTCCCCTCTGAACATTCTCTGTCACTCACATGAGATAAAGTAGCAGGTTTAGCAAGATTTGCTGAGTCATGGGTCATCGCCTGAACATGCAGGGAGGGTTCCTGCTGCAGGTCTGTAGATCAATGTGTCTGTTCAGAACTATGTTGTTGTAACAGTCCTTCACTGTGTGTCACATTACTTGAACACATACAATAAAAATATGACATTACCCAAACTGACTGCACAGGTCAGGCTGCATATTCCAGGTTGGAGCCCCGAGGCAACAAACCAACAACAACAAAACTCAGATTCAGTGTATCAATAAAAATAATCAAACACATTTCTTTACATACTAATGCACATGAATATATATATGATGATGGAGTTATTTCTGTTTAGCATTGTGTCTCATAGGGCTTAACTTCCTGAACAGACTCTTTAGTTCTACGTTATTTTTACATTGGACATTGTCCAATAGCTGATTTCTTCAGATTCTGCCGACCTTTGACCTTTGACCGTCCTTTTAGCGCATAGACAGCACAAAACATCGTCTGCTTCGTCACCAACATCTGAAAAGCCGCTGTGAATCTCGGTGTGGTGGCTCTGGTCGTCACCATCTTGGCGATCCAGCTAATTTAAAAAACGACGTTGATCTTGGGAATTTATTTATAGAGACCAAAACAGTTTTTTGTACCAGGCTGTAAACATGTTTATTTCTGCTGAAGTTGGACATTTGAACATGGGGACTTATGGAGACTGACTCACATTTATTTTTCTGAATTTGTCCTTTACCTAAATATAAAAACAGGACAGGTCTGATGACCAGCTGTTTTCCACACAGACCTAAACATATAAATACCTTTTCCTGCCATTCTCTGAAAGTTTCCATTGAATTTTTCCATACCTTGCAGTGTATGTCATCATGGTGGGCTGTGTTAACATTCCCCACCACCTGTGACAGTCTTTTATCTTCTCCTCACTGATTGGCTCCCTGCTTTGAGCCGTGTAAGCTGTCAACCAATCAACAACTGCGACTGATGAGAAAAGCAACTGTGCAGTAAGTGGTCAGCCGTGTTGCATCATGATGGAAAGAGCCAGAAACCAGAGCCGCTTAGACGTGAGAGTTGTGTCAGATAGGTCGGAGGAGGGTACGACCGCTGTCAGCTGACGGTCAGATAACTGTAATAAATACACAAAGTGTACAATGAAGGAGAAAAGAGGGTAAAAATAACTATTAAGTTCAAATTGTCCTCAACTGGAATCATGAAAAATGAAACATATATTCATTAAACAGCACTTTATGTCACTTTTCAATACAAAGTTGAACACAAAGTGCAAAGAAGGGATGTCAACAGGACATGCTAACATGCTAAAGCTTAATGTTTAACATTTGCTTGATAGCACTGAACACAAAGTTCAGCCTGAGGCCGGTGGGACTGTCGTTTATATATTGATCTGATGATGAAAACAGAAGGAATTCATCCTGAGGGGAGCATGAATATATGTACCAATCTTCTCAACAATTCATCCGAAAGTTATGGAGATATTTTAAAAACTCCGTCTGTCCAGGCTGTCAAGTCATTTAGGGTTCATCCTCTGGGAACCACAAATGTCTGTGCTAATCCACTGACAATTTTGCTGACTGATTTACAAAACTGAACAGCTGGTGGCTCTCGTCACAAGGTTAAAACTCAGGAGCCTGTTAAGTCATTTGGGGGTTCATCCTCTGGGAACCACAAATGTCTGTGCCAATCCATTGAGCACACATTAAGACATTTTACCTGATTAATTTAAAGTCTTTGACCAGCTGGTGGCTCTAGAGGAAAACTCAGGCAATCACCGAAATCATTAAGATTCATCCCCAGACGACCACGAATGTCTGAACGAGGTTTGATGGCAAGCCATTAAACTCATGTTGAAGTTTTCTGGACTGAATTGTAGAGCCTAGTCATTAGCATGGCTACAATCTTAGCTTAGACAAGAATTAAGGTCAGTTTAAGTCAGCAGAAGAGGTTGTTGGAAAATTGACCAAACTCTTAGTTATACAAGGCTCAGCCTCAGGGACAGTCTGGCTGAGAGAGGGGAAAATAAGAGCTCCCACTCTGCTGACATTTCCACACTTCCACAGAAGCCACATGGACCGGTTGCACAGCAGCCATGACGTGTCATAGCACAAAATCTCACAGGTGCATTAATGGTTGATGCATTTCCTTCAGCTATGCCTGCTATGTGACCGATAATACACTGCTACACTGACACCGCCACACGCTACCACAACAAAGTGTGACAGTTACTGAGCCGAACACACCCAAGTAATCTCACTTTGTTGGTTTTGGATCCATCTGACTGATTGTGTGTGTAAATAACAGCTAACCAGGCATTTGTTTATTTATTTAATGTTTTAGCTCATTGATTCGGTTACAGGGTGCAAATCTTCAGGAAATACCTGTCATGCCTCGATGTCACTGTTTTCATCAGGATTTAGGTTTTGATGGGTGTGTTACTTCCTGTTGTGTAGGCTCCTGAGAGCTCCACGGCGAGGCCTTCTTGATTTCAAGGGGTGTAAAAACAAACAAACATACAAAATCTCTTAAATCTCAACGTTTCTTTCAATTTCTGTGATCAAAAAAACTAAATGAAATTGTAATTTTTGAAGTTTAGATTATCATTTAACATCTAAACTAAAAGTAAATCTCTCAGAATTGTGTTAGAAAGTTTCATTTACAGGAAATAATCTGCTCAAAATTAATTCCAAATCACTTTTTATGTTTGACACAAACTTCCTGCAGTTATCGCGTTCAACGAGTAATTCTTTGTTAATGTTATACTGTGAATAAAAGATGAAATATCCATAAAACATGTTATTTCACTGACATGTTAGTCAGTGATAGAAAGGAAACAGACTGGGAAACACTGTTCTCCAATTTAATTATCAATTAATCTGCTTATTTAAACAAATGTATACACCGCTGGGTCATTTAGTCTATTATAATACAACATAATTCATCTGTTAGGTGACATTTTAAATCAATGTTGTGAATCTAAAGTGGAACAACAGCTGTCAAATACATGTGGTGGAGTAAAAAGTCCAGAAATGTTGTACAAGTACCTCGAATTGTACTCAGATACACGAGTTTAATGAGTGTACATCGTGTTTTATTGTGTTAAATGTCGTAATAAAGTTGATTAAACTCATTTTTGTGGTTTTTCTTCGAGCTCTTTGTTTGCAAACGGCGGCCACGTTACGTCATGACGTCCATCTCGCACGTATAAACGATCTTTGTTCTTCGCGCGGGTGAGGGAGGGGTACGGGGAGGGTGACCGGAGGGAGGGGGGCAGGTACCCGGAGCGGGGTCGTCTCTGATTGGCCGGCGGGCCGGGCTCGTGTACAACGATATATAATGTGTGAATGTGCGGCGCAGAGCGGCATACCGAGGCTCGCGCGGCACATGTTGGAGGAGAACGCAAAAAAAGAAGCGTGAAGCGAAGCTGCGGGATGACTGCGTGAGCAGAGAAGAAGAGGACGGCGAGAGGTGTCACACATTTCACAGAGAGAGAGAGAGAGAGAGAGAGAGAGAGAGAGAGAGAGAGACGCACCATCATCAGGAAATATCTGTGAGTAACCTTCATCTTGGATTCATGACGCGGTGCGTGCGGCGCATGCGGGGCCGTGTGCGGGACAGATGGTCACATGAGCTGATCTGTCCGCAGCAGCTTTGTGTGTTAACGGTTCACGGTGAGCGCAGGTCCGGTAACCCTGAGCTGAGCTCACACTGACGTCAGGCGAGTCACACACGGGCTGACCGGCGTTTCCTGCTCAGATAGGAAAGGTATGCATGTATTTACTGCAGTAATACTGCAACCTTAAAGTACTCTATTACACTAAAAACCTGCAGAAGTATTGCTGCAGTCATGTTGTAGCTGCTGAAGGTGGAGCTGCTCTACATGCTGCTGACATAACCTTTAGAAATCTATATAATAATGTCATATTTTGGAGTTATTTGTGATCTGCTGTCAACATGCAGTGAAAAAAAAATACCTCAAAGCTGTATTTAAGCTGCAGTACTTGAGTAAATATACTTAGTTACATGACGGCGCTGCCTATAGCCGGACCTCTTTGCTTCTCTCTGATGAAGACTTCAGTTTTTGGTGAGCAGAGATGAGATATGTTAAAGTTCAAAGCTCGTTTGAAGTAAATCTGCAGCACAGCTTCACATTTTACTGACTGAAGATGATTTACATGTGAGAACAAAGTCATCAGCTTCAGAGTACACTCAGTACTGCAGTATCTCCCTCCTGAATGCAGCAGAGTAGAAGTAATTAGTCGGGTAAGTACTCTAATGACTGAGCTTTAATTGGTGCTTAGTCTCTTTGTAATGCACGGTGACGACAGACTCTCAGTGCATGCTCACAGTGGTTACATCTCACAGTGTGGCCATGACAACAGTCAGTCGTCCAAACCCTCAAATATTCACTTCAAACAGAGGAAATCTTTGCACAAGAATCAGAAATCAGTGTGATGAACATCTAAAATGTTGTAATTTTAATGTTCCTCTCATGGACGGATCGGCTGAATCACGCACGGCGGGTTAAAGGACAGTTTTCAGATTCCTGCAGGCGCTTCTTTCTGCCGCTCATTAAAATCTCATTAGCCGTCTGGCCGGTTGCAGATGGCAGACGGCTCAGGCTGGTTTCAGGGGGGGGCCGGCGGTGCAGGTGCAGCCTTATGGAGCAGAGAGTGTGTGAGAGGGGCGTGACGCCGCCTGAAAAGTGGCTTAAATTTAAGCATTAAAATAGCTTCAGCAGCTGGATGACGCCGCGGGCTGTGCTATATTTGCAGGAGGAACATGACTCCTGATCTCAAACCCATTCTTCTTCACAGCAGAGCAGGAAACATGGCTGCTGCTCAAAGTGCCTTTAAGGGCACGTTTGGGTCACCGGTGGAAACATGTATCTGCCCTCCAGGTCTTAAAGTGGGCCGCGTATTTATACGGGCGCGAGCCATCAGAGGAAGTGTGTCCACACACACACACACACACTCACGCTTGAGTAATGAAAGAAGTGCTGTGTCATCGCCGTCAGGTGTGTGTTGTGAAGTCGCTCCCCGTCTGTTGAGACGTAAACTTTCACTGGCAGTGAAATGAGGTGATGTGGATGAGTTTTCTGGCAGATGTGGTCATAACTGAGAGGGCGAACCTGTTCGGCACGTCGGGAAAGTGTTTGTCAGCTGATGAAATGTAAACATGAGGAAACTTTACACAAGTCTGTCGTAGATTACAGGAAGAAACCAGAGCTTTTGAGATTTCTAAGACGTGGAGCAACGTGAAGAAATGACATGTTGAGGAGGGCGTGGTTGATCTGAGCGAGCCGCTCCTTTTAACCAACGCACACACACATTTTCCCAAGTGGAAGTTTTGGATTTTTCTGCGGTTTCTCACTGTCGATTGGGCAAAAAAAACCTGAAGTAAGAGTGAGCGAGAGGTCAGCGAGCGCCTGACTCGCATGACTCGTCAGTTTCTAAAGAAAATCGAGCCTGATTCTCTGCAGATTTGAAGCTCCTGCAGCCAGGCAACGTGCAGTTTACAGTAAACATCAGGACATAATTCTGGTGACGGTAAACGATATCCTTTTTAAGAAAAGATCAATAAACACAGAGCACAATGGGCTCCACTGACCGGCCTCTTTACTGTGAATCAGGAGTTAGTCACCTTTTCTTGGCGGACACACACTCTGTGTTTTACTGCCAAAAAAAAGAAAGCAAAGGAAAATCCGTTATCCCGTCCACTCGGCTCCATTAGGAAACTGGGCCAGTAGGCCTGCACGTATTCGTGTACTCCGTGTGTGTGTGTGTGTGTGTGTGAGCTCTTGACTAAACCCTTGAAACACACTCCAGTCTGGGCTTGGCGCCAAACTCTGGGCTGCCCTTATGTAACCCTCTTTATCTCACACCCAGCCTCTCCTCTCTCTCTTTTTTTCTCAATCGTTCTCGTTGGTTCGTTCCTCTTTTTTCGCTCCTCTCTTCGTCTGCTTGTTTCACTTTGACTTCGTGCTGAACTCACCGTCCGTCCGTCTGTCCGTCCATGTAAGCATGACTCTGCAGATTGTTAAAAGCAGCCGACACCCGCCGCTATGCACCGCTGCTCCCGCCCCGCCTCCCTCCCTCCCTCCGTGTGCATGTGTGCACAAAGTGAGCTCACAGTTGACATCATGGTCTATATTATGTTGCACCCTGCTCTTGTCAGTCTGAGCCCTCCTGCTGCCCTCTCAACACCTCCCACCACTTGTTGCATTCAGCCGGGTTGACCGTGTAGGAGAGCAGAGACAGACGGGGGGTTTGTTTCTGAGCCACGGCCACCAGCGTCGCCACACGAGAAAAAATGACAAACTTCCAGTTCAGTTTTATTCACACGGCGCCAAAATCATGACAGAGGCCACAGAAATCTGGACGACACTCCTCAGTGAGCAGTTATAATACACCGCACTCTTTCCTCAGCACTTCCCACCATGAGGAAGCGCTCGTCGACAGTGGCAGGGAAAACCTCGAGCACAAGCCGGATCACAACCGGCTGAGTTTAGAGAGGACGACTGCCATCATGGTGACGATTAGAGCTTTAAAATTTAGTGGCGATATTAGTAAGGGTGGAAAGTTTCTGGTAAACTTTCCTTGGGAAGTTAGGCTCTGGAATTTTGGGAATATTCCAAATCAAGACTCCATTCTGTGAATTAATTGTAAATTGAAAGTGCATCATATCATAATTTAGCACCGTCGCCTCGCAGCAGGAAGGTCACCGGTCTGCCCTCTGTCTCTCCGGCTTCCTCCCACAGTTTAAAGAGTGAACTCAGCAGGTTAATTGGTGACTCTAAAGTGAGTGCTGAGTGTGAAGGGTTGTTTGTCTCTCTGTGTCCTGTGATGAGCTGCTGACTGGTCCAGGCTGAAGACAGAGTAGTCTTGTCTTTGTCTGGTTCCCCTGTGAAACGTGAATCTCCGGGACAGTCGCCATGGCGCTGTTATCCGCCAAACAAAATCCGGCCTTTAGGCTACGAGGCTCAGGTCCTCCGTCGCTTCAGGCGTCTCCGCTCGGCCCGAGGTTTTCCTCTGCAGCCGGCTGATGACACCTTTGTGAGGTTCAGTGAAATTAAACTTGAGAGCGGAGGTTCGCTTTGTTGTGTGTGTGTGTGTGTGTGTGTGTGTGCACGTCCGCGTGAAATATGATCTGAGTGCTGCCGACATGTCCTCGAGGCTGTTCGCATCCGGTGGTTATCTGAATAAACTGTATTGTGTGTGTGAGTGTGTGTGTGTGTGTGTGTGTGTGTGTGTGTGTGAGACTGGCTTGTATAATGTGATGTTATGTGAAGGGTCCATGAGTTAGTCATAATTAAAGATGAGTCTTTAATTGAGCGACATTTCAGACTCTTCTGGACGGTGAACAGTTAATCATTTGATCTTAGTTTATCTCCACACACACACACACACTCTGTACGTGTGGAACCGCCGTATCTGTGTGTCTTTGTTTACCCGAGGTCATGTTGCTATGCTAATCAATGAGGTCAGACGGGGGAAGTGTGTGTTTATATGTGTGTGTGTGTGTGTGTCAGTGGAAATGTACGGTACAGTGACCACGCTGTGACTGCTGAGCATCACACTAACGGTTTTCGTGTCCGTCTCTCCTCAGTGAAAAATGGATCTTCACGATAAAGAAATTCTTCCTGGAGAGATTTTGCCTGTGGTGATCATCGGTAAGACACACACACACACACACACACACACACACACACACACACATGCACGCACACATTTAGTGGGAAAGCTGCTTGATTTGTTTAAGTGTGTTTAGTGACACGTAGTGCATGAATGAATGAATCCTGTCCTATTATTCTCAGGTGATTGTACACTCATGAAAACAGACTAATGAATATTATATTCCATTTCTGCTAACATAGTTTTAAATCTCACACACTGGACCTTATTAAAATGTCTCGTGAGCACCAATAAACAAACGTCCAGATGATGTAACTGGACAGGAGGAAGGGGAAGAGGAAATCTTGAACATATCTAACTGCAATCACGAAGAGAGACAAAGGTGAAGGTTGATTTATTCAAACATTTACAACTTATAATGTTACAAAAATACACATCTTAAACCGACTCCATGCAGCCCTTAATGTGAGATAGACGACGATGATGACGGATGTAAAAACACGTTTACCTCGCCTCGATCTCCAAAGTGTCAAGAACATCGTGTAGATGGAGGATGGACGTTCAGAACGTTCTTTAAATGTTACTTCAGTTTCATTTTCTCCTGATTCTGAGAAAGAAGGAGTCGCTTCGCAGACTCAGGATCTGCTCTGTTACAACAAATAAATCACAGAAGGACAGTGAATCTGGGGTTCACGTTCACATGGTGAACAATCGTATTGTTGCTCAGGCTACGAAGCCTTAAAGGAAGTGTTGACATGAGCCACAGTAGGAAGTGGCGAAGGTGTTGCACACAAGCATGTGATTGAAAGCGCACTCAGCTACTCTGTCCTTGAAACCAAGAAAAGTTCAAGTGAAGTCAGATTTTCCCTTTTTCTTCGTGCACATGATGAAAAATGAAAGTGTGATTATCCATTAGTCATCGTGACTTTCTGCCGCTCAGCATTTGGCTCCTGCAGGCATGTTCTCTTTGCTGAGTCATCCACCACAGCCGGCCCGGTGGATTACGTAGTGCTCAGACTTGCTGAGTCACACTGCTGTTAATCAGTGATATATTATTTTTGGCTGTCGAGACATTTCTTCAACCAGAATTTAAAAAATAATAATCAGATTGACTTCTGCATGTGTAACCATAGCAACCTGTGGATCGTCAGTGCAACTGGAAACCAATCACAACCACTGAAACTCATCTGTGTGTGTGTGTGTGTCTGTGTGTCTGTTTCTCAGGTAATGGCCCATCAGGCATCTGTCTGTCATACCTGTTGTCAGGTTACACCCCCTACCTGTCACCTGAGGCATCACATCCTAACCCCCTGCTGCACAGCAAGCTGGCAGAGCAGCCTCACCTGTCGCTGCTGGAGCAGGTAACACACACACACGCGATACAGTAGGTTGCAAAACATTAAATGCTGTATAAATTAAACTAATGATCATAAACGTTCCTCTCTTCAGGATCTGGAGTACCTGTGCGAGGGTTTGGAGGGGCGATCGTCCAATCCTGTGGCCGTGCTCTTCGATTCGCTGCTGCTGCCTGACAGCGACTTCGGATTGGACCACACATCTCCGCTGGCATGGCGATACGAGCCTGAACGTGCCATCCCTCACCTGGTGCTCGGGAAGGGTCCACCTGGAGGAGCCTGGCATGTACGTAGCTCGCGGTTGATTATTTAAACTGATGCGGGATTATTTTTAATGAAAGCAACACGATAAACATTACACAACACAGCCTTTGTCTTTGTTTACATAACAGACATTATGGTATGCATGCAAACATGCTGCTTATTTGCACACAGCGTGCAAGCATTACAGTGCACATGAGACGAGGTGTGTGGCTGCAGCTCCACATTTGAATGAGCAACAATAACAAACTAGAAAAATTTCTGAGTGTGCCTGACTCCGCCCCCATACATTAAATAGCTGTCAGTGTGTGTGTGTGTGTGTGTGTGTGTGTGCGTGCTTGTGTGTTTTACAAACTCATGAACCGGCTCCACTGCGAGCATCCTGAGCTCTTCCTGAACGTCTACATATATATTTTATGTGGCTAAAGTTGGAAGCGGGACTTTTAGAGCGATGGAAAAAAAACTGGCACCTCGTATGGGGAATAATATAAAGTGTGCTCTTTCAGGCACACTCAATGAAACTTTTATTTTTCTCTAGAATATATTAAAAGCTTTTATTTGTCTGCGTGTGTTGTTCCCAGGCTATGGAGGGCTCCATGCTAACTCTGAGCCTGGCTAACTGGATGGAGCTTCCTGGGCTCAAACTGAAGGACTGGATGAGAGAAAAACGCAGGTAAGCTCACAGTAAACTGCGCGTGTGACTCACGTAAACCGCTCTTTAATAAAAATGTTCACATCGTAACACAACACACTCATTGTAGCTGATAGTTTAGAACTACTCGTTAGTTAGCGGGCTTGATTAGGCGAGGCTTCAGGTTATTCAGACATAACAGCCACAGTGTCTTTGTAATGATAGCATGAGTCAGTGATCTGTAGCTGATCTGTGTTTATCTTCAACAATAGGACTTTATCTCAACTCCAGTGATGAATGAGCAGTTCCTTGTTGAGACTCTCGTGGCTGCTGTTAGTTAAGAGCTGTAACAAAGAAAACATTGTGATTGTTCAAAGTAGATTACAGATTACACAACCGGGGATCACTATATAATGGTTTTAGTGCCGCATAAACACGAGCCACGGAGCAAAGGATGTTTGTGTTCGTCTCTCTCTTAGTTTGTTTTTCAAATCATCCAGCTCAGCTGAACTCCACCCGATTTACATAAAAACACAATTTGGCACCATAACAACTTGCTTTGGGTTGACCCTTCATACTTCCTGTTTCTCTCTCAGGCTTGTTTATCAACAAACAACAAACAAACTCTTGTTTTTAAGATGTTATAAATATCTTGTTAATATTTATGTTCTATTTTGTTTCAGAAACGTACGGAATGACCGCGCCACGCCGGCAGAGATCGCTTCCTACTACGAGCATTACGTTTCCCAGATGTCCCTGGAGCACAACTTTGCATGTGGAACCACCGTCACCTCTGTAACCAGACAGCCCGGCAGCCAGGAGGGGGCGCCGGCATGCTGGAGGGTGATGGGGCTACAGCGGAGAGAGGGTGGAGAGCTGGGAGGTACGTGGATGAAAACACACACGTGTCTCGATCAGCATGTTGTTTAAAAATGAAAGATTTCCACCTTCACCTCCTCCTCCTCCCGTTAGATGGTTGCTCCGTCTCTGAGGAGGTGCCTTTCTCCGTGTTGGCCCACAATGTGGTGTTGGCGACGGGGACCCACGACATCCCGGCAAGGCTCGAACGTAGAGGGCGAGTCCCTGCCCTTCGTCTGCCACTCTTTCTGGGAGTTGGAGGCTGCCATCTCTCGGGGCGAGCTCGACCAGTCGTCAGACCCGGTGCTGGTGGTCGGGGCAGGACTCACGGCGGCCGATGCGGTATTGGCCGCCCACCATCTCAACACACCCGTCTACCACGCCTTCAGGCGCTCTGTCACCGACCCCGGCCTCATCTTCAACCAGCTGCCCAAACTGCTCTACCCAGAGTATCACAAGGTGAGGAGAGTTTGATACCTGAAGCTGCTCGACTGGACCGGCCAACGCTTTATCTCAACTGCTCTTTCTGTCCTCTTGTCTCCAGGTTCACCAGATGATGACCCAGCAGCAGTACCAGCTAAACCCTCCACCACAGGACAACACCCAAAATCATCACTCCACCCCTTCCTCTCCTTCCTCTCTCCTTCCATCCTCCTCCACCACCTCTTCATCATCCCTCTCCCCTTACCCCGGTTACCTGAGCTTCCCGCGCTACAGGGTCGTTGAGTTCCGGCCTGACCAGAAGTGCGTCCTGGAGTCGGACTCCGGTCAGCGGACGGTGGTCCAGGTCTCCAAGGCGCTTGTTCTGATCGGCGCTCACCCCAATCTTTCCTTTCTGGGCGACAACGGACGTCCACTTGGCACCAACCCTGATGAGACGATCTCCTGCCGGAGGAACCCGATCGAGGTGGACCCGTTCACGAACAAAGTGGTTGCGGCAGACGGGCCGGGCATGTACGCCATGGGGCCGTTAGTTGGCGAGAACTTTGTCAGGTTCCTGAAGGGAGGAGCGCTGGCTATCGCTAGCGACCTCGCCAAGAGACAGAGGGAGGGCGAGGGAAGAGAAGAAGGGATTTGACCGCGGACAGATTGATGGACAGATGGGTGGACAGACGGGTGACCGCTCAGACAGAAGCAGAGGTTTGCGTTGTGGATTCGTAGCAGGTTTTCTTGGACAGGAAGATCGAGTGAACCAACTCTGATCGGATCTGGACAAAACAGGAAAAAGCTGCAAAGAAAAGCCACTGAGTCATGTTTTCCACAAATTCAAACGCTCTGCTAAGTGGGCTCTGTGACTGGACTGGTACTGGTTCGAACGGGTCTGATACCCTGTTAGATCTGCTGTAGCTCTGCCTCCAGACCTGAGGCGCCGTGAAAGCCAAAAGTAGCTGGAGGAATGCCAATAAAACCACAGGTTGGTCGGTCATGTGCAAGTTGGAGGGAGAATGAGGGAAAATGGACCTGACGGAGGAGGTGGAGGGACAGACGGTGCGTTTAGGTGATCGCTGTAAACTCCAGCAAGACCTCGAGTCTGACCAGTACTGAACTATATTTAAGCCATATTGGTTTAAAACCACAAACCTTTTTACAATGATCCTTTTAAATTTGGTCAAGAAAGACATTTTACATGAGCGAGACATTTCACAGTTTGTCGGCGCCACCTAGTGGTCAAACAATACAACAGCACTTGTCTGTGATGAGCTAAAATCAACTGGCTTTCTGTACTTTTTAGATGACTGCTAAATGATGTGATGTAATCATTCTGGATGTTTTAATTGGTGCAAATCATGTGGTAGATTTATACAAGTTAAAAATACGACTTGGTCACATGACCGTGTCTAACTCATGGAGGCGATGAAGATGGATGAAAGAAGAGGTCAGAAAGAGACAGTAAGGAGAGGATGAGATGGAGAGAGAAGGTGGAACAGGATGATCACTACAGTGCTGTCAGCATCATACACGACCAAATCGACACGCGTTGCCTCAGACTAACTCTTTATAACGACGTACGATTGGAAATAATTAACGTGTTTCCATATTTAAATATGTTCATTGCTTAATTTTGCAACACTACGCTGTCACACACGTGTTCAAAGTTAATTCCTGCTCCTGTCTTTATATACTTTTTCTACGTATGTATATTATGGATTATTGTTTGACTCTACGGTGCTTTATTTTATTTTTCTATGTTAATAACATCTGTAGTCACGTAACAAGCGACTGTACCTACTTGATATGTTTGTAAATCTTTAATGATTACAAAACAGAGTAACACATTTATATTTTCTATAATAACTCTGTTTAATTTGCTGCTTTTGTAACATCAGAATCATAATTTAACCTTGAACGAATGACAGATCACCAGCACTGGATATTCTGGTGTGGCGTTATTTCCATGTATCGAGCACTGTAACTTCATGTTAGGGTAATAATGCAGTGTAAAAATCATGTTGATTTCAGCTGTAATGTGTGTATTTTCATTCATAGTAACCATTGTTGGTTATTAAAGTGGGAGATTAAACAATTAACGACATCGGAGAAGCTGCAAAGAAAGAAAGAAGAGAATCGATTCAATTAATCAATAATTAATTGGCCAATCGGCTGAGAGGTCGAAGACTCCAAATCAGATCTTACATCTCCATTTAAAGGTTGTTAAATTCAGCCTTTGGTTTTTGTTGTTTTAACTGAACACCTCCTGCCTGTGAGGAACCAGCAGTGCCTCAAGACATCTCGTCATTCACAGAAATATATTTAGTTTGACAGCAGAACGCCTCCATCTGAATGTCTCTTTAGATATGCAGTAAAAAAGAAAAACACAACTTGAAATATTTCAATAAGTTTCCATCTGTATCCTCAGTCAAAGTGATTTTTCCATGTTTCCTTTGTCTGTTGGTTTCTATTAAAAGAACATTTTTCAGCAAACGTTTGGTGTCGAGGAGTTTTATTAAGCAGCAGTTTGTTTACAGTGCTTACAAATTATTTTTGTCTCTTAACAAGTTAAAATATGATGTCTTAAAATGTTGAAGGGCTCATTTTACGTCACAACCTGCAATAAAACTGATAGTTCTACTTAAAATGCCTCAAACTCTCACACACGGCATCTTTTTAAAGTGATGATTCTATTTAAAGTTTGACTGAAGGATCATTTGTGTGTCTGAGAATAACAAACTTGGGTTTGCTTTATTTTTCCAGATGTACAACTTTTTGTCGTCTTTGTCTTAACTACCTTGTTTCAGTCTTGCAGACTGGATATTAACTCGGAGTCCACAAAATTAACATGATCAAACCCGTTAGCATCACAGACCGCTGGTAATATCTTCAGTGGGAGTTTGTTCCCAGAGGTAATCACTGGAAACAGCTTCTCAGTGAAGGTGTGTGTGAAGGTGTGAATGTGTGTGTTAGTATCAGTGTCAGAGAACGACAGAGGTCCTCTGTTGAAGTCCAGATGAACTCTGATCCTCTGGAGCTTCTTAGCTTGGAGCACCGTGTATGGACCCGGTGATGAACATGTTGGGCATTCACCTTCATAGAGTCCTATCCCCCATAATCCAGACTGTAGGCTGGTGTCTCCCTTCCTCTTCACAGACTCTGCTAACACACCCAGAACCCATCCTGGACTGTCTCCAACCTCGACGTCCCAGCTGTGAGTACCCTGAGCTGAAGCCCTCGGAGCCGAGGACGGAGATGAAGGAATCAAATCCTCTCTGGGTTGTCTGGAAGCTTCTGTCTCTCTCCGTGTCTCATGCTGGTCAGATCTTCAGACAGAGCGAGTTCTGGATGAGCAGTGTTTGGATCCAGAACCACAGGAGTGTAGGAGACCAGGTCCTTCATGTTGCTCCAGATGTTGAAGGTCAGGTTGCCCAGGTGTTTGGCCTCGTCTATCAGAGCTCCTGAGGGCAGCTGTGGATCATCCAGCAGGGGGCGCTGCTGGACTCTTTGCACTGCAGCCTTGTAGTTGTGCAGGAATGAGACGTCTTCAGCTCTCAGCTCGTCCTCTGTGGCTCTGACGGTGTCTGACAGAGCTGCTATCTCTCTGCTCAGAGCTTCTGTTTTCTCTCTTATCACTTTACTTTTTTGCTTCTCGTCCCTCCTCACAGCAGCCATCCTGGCCTCCTCTTCCTCTTCTAGAAACTGGTGAAGCTTCTTGAACTTCTCCTTAATCTGCCTCTCTGTGTGTCGGGCCTGGACCTTAATGTGTTTTGCTGTCTGATCACAGTTTCCCTGCATTTCTTTACAGAGCTTCAGTTTCTCTTTGAAGGGTTTGCAGGGATGTCTGGAGCTCCTCTCTGTGATCCTTTGCAGCTTCATCGATGGGTCTGAATCTGTGGTTGTCGTGTATTATTGAATCCCTGCAGATGAGACACACCGGCTGCTGATGGTCCAGACAGAAGAGTTTGAGTCTCTCAGAGTGCAGACTGCAGAGAGCCTCTGAAGATCTCTGATCTCTCTCCAACAAGAAGGCCTCACACAGGTTCTTCAGCACCAGACTAACAGGTGGTTCAGTCTTCGATGATCGTCTCTTACAAATCGGACACTCCTGTGTTGGATCTTTTCTCCACCAGTTCTGCAGACAGTCTTTGCAGAAGCTGTGGCTGCAGGACAGGACGACGGGCTCTCTAAAGACGTCGTGGCAGACCGGGCAGCAGAGATCCTCCTCTGATCTGGAAGCCATCGAAGCTGAAACAGACACAAGGTTAATCATTCACAGTGTCCGTTCCTTCCTGAAAGTTCAGTCACATACATGAAAAAAAATACACCATTCAAATAAATCAAAGTTCACTTTCTTTAATAAAACTCACAGTCAGTGTTGGAGTCGGGTGACGCTGCAGTATTTTCCCTTGTGACGCTCTGAACGTGGAAGTTGAGACTTTTGTCTGAAGGTGATCATATCGTCTGCTTGTGAAGTCAAAAAATCTGTTCTTGTTTGTTTTTGATGAGTCAGGCTGAGCTTTGATAGACCTCGAATACACCAGGGCCGAGTTTCATTACTAAAGTCTACCCAACACTGCTCCTTTAAAAGAACACACACAGAGCTGCTAAGCTGTTCGAATGTTTCTCATATTTCACATTGAATAATTCATGTTTAAACTGATGAACAATAAATATACTGACTGCTAGTTTAGCAGAGCTTTGTCCCTTATTGGCCGCCGTAGTTCCACATTTATTTTTGACAGAAACTGACTCCTATCCGTCCATCGTCTGTCTACACAGATATTTGCTTATTCAGCTGTATCATTTCCAACATGTAACAGGTAACTTGTCTTGAGTCTTAAGGTGAGTTTCTGCTGATTTAATCTCAAATCTGAAACAAGCCAATGAAGACAAAGTATCGAATTCATTGATTCAGATTTGTAGTTGATGTTTGAGGCTGTGACGCTGTGAGCTGTTCCTGTTTTTGTGTCCAGCCTCTCCTCATGGAGAAGATCAGAGTTTTTAAGTCGCTGAGTTCAAAGCTGTTGTTGTTCCTCTTGTTTGCCTTTAGATGTCAGCATCCTCCACTGAGCTCACAGAACATGGCTAACCCTTGGACCAATGGGAAAAAGGGGAGTGCGGTCAGTGTTGTGCCAGAACCGGAGCTGGGTAAGTGGCAAATGTAACCAGACACAGTAGCTTCTATGGACATGATGGCAGAGGAGAAGAGGCAAAAGTGACCAGCTTCTTGCTGTTGGACTAGTTAGTAATATTAGCTGCTATGTCTTGTGTTGTTGCAATGAATATCAATATCAACATATCAACAACAAACACTTAAAAAAATAATTACAATGAATGAATAATGTTTTTTTCCCACCTGTTTGATGAAAATAAGGGTTAGTTGTAGCCGCTAAACATAGCAGGTATGAGTTCAAATCACTGACTGAAGCAGATCTGTGTGTAAAAATAGAAACATAATAAAGATTTATCATGTTTTATTGTTGTTTTATCATTCTGTCTCCATGGAAACCAGGCCGGTGTGTGATCAGTAGATGGTGTTCCCGTGATTCAGCAAAAACACGCACACACACACACACACACGCGCACACACGTACACCACTGTGGCATGCCGGTTGCCATGGTAATCAGACTGGCTGGAAGGCTGCTGGCGCTGTGACTCAGCTTGTTGCCGGGTGAATCAGTCAAATAGACTGAGCGTGTGTACACTTTGACACATGACAGAATAACATGCATGAGCTGAATATGAGCATGCTGTGTAACACTGTATAAACACACTATCATATTTATGTTATGTCACTATTGAGTCATGTGACAGTGGTTTCCTGTCTGCGGTCTTACAGTTAAAGACAAAAGAACCAAACCGTATCCTGGAAACGGGGATGATGGCTTCCTGCTCTGAATCCTGCACAACTTTAAGCCTTAATATAACCTGAACAGGTGAGTTGTATATAAATTCACCCTCAGTACAGTTGTCATGAACGGGGAAATTAGCTACAGAGACCAAAACTGTTTTTTGTACCAGGCTGTAAACATGTTTATTTCTGCTGTCTAACATGGGGACTTATGGAGACTGACTCACTTCTGCAGCCAGCTTTGGGAGGTTGTGAATTATTATTATTCTGTGAATTACGTAAACCCGATGATCCGGGTTCTGCTCGAGGTTTCTGCCTCTTTAAGGATGTTTTCCCTTCCTCGGTCGCCAAGTGCTTGCTCGTGGTGGAAACTGTTTCTCTGTGAATAATATTATGAAGAGTACAGTCTGGACCTGTCTCAGTTAGTACACTTCTATGTAGCACTGTGTACAGCAGGGTAGTGCTATCTCAATTCATCGTGCACTGACGATTATGATGACCTTTAATGATTTGGTGCTGTATAGATAACATGTGATTAAATTTAATTAAACGCCTGCATACCTGACCAATCACAGTGATTTACTGATATGGATAAAATGTCGTTATGTCCTCAATTTGTGTCCATTATAACTAACTCAACATTGTCAATATTGGTCTCCCAGCAGCTGACATCGCTGGCAGTAATGCCGCCTCGGCGTCCCCCATCAGTCACATGGTCAGCAGGGGTATGTCTGAAGCTGATTGTCTCTCGACCTGATGACCTCCGTCAGCTCAGACTGGACAGACTGCAAAGAGTTCAGGTAATCACAGCAGAAACATTCATTCATCTTTCTAAATATTCACATTCATCATGTTTTCTTGTGTCTTGGTAGACCTGGTGTGGGAAAGCTGCTCCTCAGTAACTTAATAAACAAATGTTTATCTTTTTTATTTTATATATTTGTATATTCCAAATTATTAATGTACAAAAATACATATTACATGTTTGTTTTGTTTTCATTGCTGTAGTTGTTGATGATCCTGGATGTCCTCTGCAGTGAAGTCACTTCTTTCCCTCCACTTTGGGAAAAAGTCTTTCACTTTGCTGTCTGTAGCTCCGCCCCGGCGGCCCGCCCCGTCTTCGGCACACAACAAACGTCCACCGCCAGTCCACAGACACGCAGCAGCGTCAAGCCAGCGGAAGTTCAACGTTCAACCGGAAACGAGAACGCGTTCAAAATAAAAGCAGCAAATAATTGCAATGTAAATAAACAGTTTTTGTCATGTTCTAACGTGTGTCAGTCACATTGACTTGGTGTCAGTGAGTGTGGATAACAGCTGTACAGTGAAGTCATTAAACAGACTGAGGGTGCCTCGTCTTCCCACACACCTTCACAGTCTCCACGCGACCTGGATACAGTGTATGTAGGTTGTACAGGCTCGTGTGGCTTGGCTTCACTTTATTTATAGCCTGCTGTATTGTGACATTATAACAGTGAAGCCTGAATGAATCTCTGTACATTGCATTTTGGTTATTATTTTGTTTGTCACCTGTAGAGCTCCTTTAATGCTCTGTGGAAAGAACATCATTAAATATAATATTAGAAGACTTGTTAAGCAGAATGAACCATTCCAGAAGAATTCATAATAACTGGACTTTAATGGACTTTTACTGATCTTATACTGTGTGTATTGGATTCTTATGAATTTCACCAGGATCAATAAATTCTTGTTTTATTATTTTTATATTTTAGTATATTTATTATTCGTGTTATTATTATTATTATTATTATTATTATTATTATGGTTATATTTATTATATTCGTTATTATTATTATTATTTCTTCACCATTATTCTTCTATGTATTTTTTGATTGCTGTAATATATGCTTTTATTTTGAAACGCAGCCTGGACGTGGTGTGTGTGTGTGTGTGTGTGTGTGTGTGTGTGTGTGTGTGTGTGTGTGTGTGTGTGTGTGTGTGTGTGTGGCTGCCTTGCCTGTGTTCGTGGATACACTCATTCACTTCAGGACTCCCGCTGGAGAGTGAGCGGAGGAAGACGGCTGGCTGTGCCCGTGTGCCTCTCACCGTGCGTCGGTTAAACTCGGAGGAAAACACCGTGAAACCAGCACCGACCGCCCGCTGGATTAAAACCCGACCAGATAAGACCCGAATCGGTTCATCTGATCCGAACTGATTGATCACAGAGTGTGTGGCGTGTGTGTTTCCACACACATACACACGCATACAGTCACAGGTTGCTAGCCGAGTTAACGCTAACCTAGCCGAGCCGAGTTAGTTAGCTCGCCGCGGTTAGCTCGAGTCTCCAACAAACCGAGCCGGGCTAAACTTTAGAGTCAGACATTTTCCCCCGGATAGTCTGCTCCGTGAGTCCGGCATGATGTGGTGTTTTTTCGGACGTTTATCGAGCTGGCCGGCCGGTAGCATCGGCTGACTGTGGAAGCCTAACGGTCGACCTGGAGCTTCTCCCCCCGTGCCGTGTGTCCCCCCCCCCCCGGGTTCCAGCGCTGTTTTTGGGGCTGTTTCTTTTGGACTTTGCCCTCAGGGTGTTTTCTAACTCCCTCCTTCCTTCACTTCTCTTCTCTTCTTTAAACCTCCATTGATTCTTCTGTTGGAGGATTTTTAAAAAACCAAAAAAACCAAAAACTTCTCTGGAAGTTTTCTTTCTTTCTTTTCTCTTTTTTTTTTTTGTTGGGAAGTTTGAGGAGGAATTTTTCCGAGCCTGTCGGAAAAATGGATGCGGGTATAGAGAAGGAATGCAGCGCCTTGGGAGGGCTCTTCCAGCTCATCATGAACGACATGAAGGTACAGAAATCTCATTAATTCAACTTTTAACGCACATTTTACCTGCTTCTGCTCTTTTATTTTGAAAGGCAGGGCTGGTTTTTCAAAATAATCTCTCCTTTTTCTGCCTGTTGATCACCTCCTTTCCTTTCATGGAATCATTTCAGCTTCCTCCTGTACACTTCACATGCTGAATAATGTGATTAAAAGGAGCTTTGTGTTGGCTCCATTCATTCTAAATGGAGATTTCTTCACCTCCTCGTGCTGTCAGGAGCTCCCAGACTTCTTCGTCAGGTTAAAAAACCAGATTTATAAATAAGGAGGAGCTGGTCCGACCCGTCCAGCCCTTGGAATATGGAATATGGGTTATTATGGACTGCATTTAGCCTGAGTGGATGTGAGCGCTGCTGATGTTGATTGGGTAATGAATGAGCTGAGGTTAAAACTGGAAGTGGGCCATCTGAGAGGGTAACGGAGCTGGATGGGGGTGGATTTTACCAGCTGTGTGCTCTTTGATGTTTGTTAAGCAGGCTGCCCTTTTGCTGCCTGTCTGTCTGTCTGCCTGCCTGTCTGTCTGTGTGTCTGTCTCACTGCTCAGATGTTGGTCGTCGTCCCCTGAACGCGTTGGTTCCACTCCGTAAGATACACGTGTTTGATTTGAGTCACGCCGTTTTACGCAACCTCGTGAAGTGAAGCTGCCAAAAAACCTGCAGTTCCTCTAAAGTCCACTTGAGGCTGGTCTGCAGAAGTGAGTCAGTCTCCATAAGTCCCCATGTTAGACAGCAGAAATAAACATGTTTACAGCCTGGTACAAAAAACAGTTTTGGTCTCTGTAGCTAATTTCTCCCGTTCATGACAACTGTACTGAGGGTGAATTTATATACAACTCACCTGTTCACATTATATTAAGGCTTAAAGTTCTGAATTCTGACAGCGACAACAAAAACTGGAAAGTAGAGTTGATGATGATAACGCTGCGTGTACGTCGACGAGAGCAGCTCCAGTGATGCCAGACGGAGAAACAGAGCGTGGTGACAAAGTAAACTCTGTAACGGACACCGAGCGGCCGCTTTATTAGGCACAGTCCAACGTGATCCAACAGTAACAGCTCAGCCGTAAATGATTTTATGACGCCGATCATGTTTCAGCTTTTGTTGACACTGTTAATAAACATGTGATGTCGCAGCTTGCAGAAGTGTTACACTGGATTTCTAATATTCATACATGAGATGGCCAAAATATTAATTACACTTATCTCGATAGTAATATTAATGAATCTGCATGTTTTGATTAAAGCTTGATTATCTGGCGACTATTCAACGTTGTAAAATTCCGATTTGAGCTTTTTCACATTTTCCAAACGAAGCAGCTCGATGATCGACAGATTAACCGCTCAGGAAAATATTCAACAGTTCCGGTCTGATACTAAAATCAATATTTGTTAGTTGCAGCTGTAAAATGATAACCAGTTATTCAAACATTTGATAGATCCAGTTAACATGAAGACGCTGCTGCATCTTAGTGAGCTAAATGTTTTTGCTGTTGGTCAAACTTTTGTCCTCCAGTTTATTTTTCCTGATTTCCGGACATTGATGGAACAAATGACCGATCCATTGAGAAACTCATCAGCAGACGGATCAGTAAAGTTAATCATCAGCTCCTGCCAAAAATCAAACATTTCATCAGACCGCTTTTATTTTGGCAATCAAAATATCAATATCTGTGTCTGGACTAATGAGCGCTCATTGACTTCCTGTCCTGTTAAAGTGCGTACTCTGCACAGCTGTCGAGATAACAATGACGGACACGTCAATGCTCGACACGTTAGACTGGACTCTAAAAACACATAATAAATATAATCAGTATGAGTCTTCCTGCTCCGCTGCGTCTGAAAGTTTGATTCATAAAAACATAATCGCTGCCGAGCCTCGGGTTGGAAGTCAGCAGATAAAAATGAAGACGGCGGCGTCAGTAGTCGAATCAGAGGACAATAAATAATGATGAAGTATTAACAGCAGAGCCGAGTGTCAGCCGAGCAGCACCGGACTGTGACGGTCACGTGATACCACGACATGAAGCGATCCATGACAAACACGATGGGATAATATTTATTCATTTTTAGGGGCGGGGTCACTTTAGTCCTTTTGGATTTATTGTGTTGAAGTTATTGAAATTGAATGTTGGAGCACCGAGAGTCAACCTTAACCATCCTGACCAATCAAACACACACAGCAGTGACGATGTCTAAAAACATCATTTATATATAATAATAAAATCATTTTGCTGAGGTTTGTTGCAGTGTGCAACTTGTAGTGAAGTAATAGACGTTCTGAACGTTCACTGCACCTGTGTGTTACCTGCCCCTTTAAGAAGGTGACCTGTCGGTCAGGTGGGGGCGGTGTCGGGGGGTCAGGTTGCAGAATAATAGTTGCTAGATGCTGCTGCATCATCGCGTGCTCTTCATGGCAGAGTTACAGCTAGCTAACAGCAGCTACGAGTCCAGTTAGAGTCAGTGAGAGCTGCTCATGTTGTTTTTTCAGGTAATCTTCATGTTATTTTAGAGTCATTTCCTGATAAACCACAAAAAAGCTGCTAATTAACTGCCGTTAGCAGGCAACAGAACCGGGCTCAGCAGCCGGGCCGAACGTTACACAGCTGAGGTGATTTACAGAGCCAAGTTAGAACCGCTGGCTGTCATTAGTTGGGTCAGCTGAAGAACTGTGGAAGCCGCTGATTAAAAAAACAACTTGTTAAACGAACAGATCGTGCTGGTGACGGCTGAATGCCGCAGATTCCCTGGAAGCGCTTGTGCGTGCAGTCCTAACATTTGTCAGCAGTGTTTCTTAAACGCGGGCCGGCCTCTTGTGTTGAAACGATTGCGACTTATCAAACCGCAGATGATTCAGCTCAAGACTGTTGTGTAAAAATGGATCTTCAGATGAGTCACAAAGCTCAGAGGACGTCTGCTGCTGCTGCTTCAAGTTTAAGAAGAGATGCTTCATCTCTTTGATTCAGGCACAAAGGTCTCTAAGCTGTTTCTAAGTGTCTGTACGAACCCGAAGGGTCACGGGGTCGACGTCCGCGGCACAGAGACTTTGAGGAAAGCGAGGCAGCTCTGGAGTTTGAACATTGTTGGATGTAACGTGATGGAACTTGCAGACATCCTGCGGTGAGAACGGCGAGCGTGAGTCACCCGTGCTGTCAGATAACACGGAACAGGGATGGTGGATCTGCTGGATTGCGTGCGTGTGATTCAGAGCTTGTGGTATCACATCCTGATATTTTACCAGCCGTGGCAGAGAACCAACGGGGGCACTCCTCTGCCATCTGCCACCCACACACTCAGAAGTCATGTCTAATTAAACAGGAGAGTTGCCGTTCAGATAAATCTCTCCTCGGGGCATCGTAACCGGCCTCCAGCTCTGAATCAGTCCTGAAGGCTCGCTGCACCGAATTCACCGGGCAGAAGATTTTAGGAGTGTCGTGGAGCGAATTTCCACATAACAAACCTCAGAGTCGGTGCTAAATTCTCCTCACGTTAGTTCAGTTTTTATTTTTGGCGCCACGCGGCTTTTTATATCAGTGACGACACGACAAGCGACGATGATTCAGGTGTCGTACTGTGAGCTGAATGTTTCACCTGTTCAAATTATATTAATGATTATAGTGATGATAGAGTCATAGATTGGATTAGTCCGAAGAGGCAGGACGGCCTTGTGTTTCATTCGTCAGACAACTGCAGAAAAGTTGATCACCGACTCACAAATAAAAAGTAGTTTTATGATCACATCTAGACGTACTTCAGAAACTTTCAAATCTGCCACACGGCTTGTCTGAGCAGACTTTCACCATTGTTAAACCGATTCGGCGTCTCGGCGTGGACGAAAGGTCAGAAAACATTTCAGATTTAGCTGACAGATCCGTGAGCGTGGGCTCGCCTGCAGCATCTGTTCGGTTACATCAGAGATCCAGCAAAAATCGAACGTGCAGAAAACTCAGATTCTTTTACAGAAACATAAATGAATCCGTGAGCAGGCTGCTCTACGTAATTGAACCATATGTTGCTGAGCTCTGTGGGATAACTCATATTTCTTCTCCATGGAACGACGACGGCCTCACGCGTGCTCCATCACGACATAATCTCGAGTATTAAACGTGTAAATCATCCCAAAGACGGGATGAATTTTTGACCTCATCCTTCCAGCTAGAAAGCCGACGTAGAAGAAGAAAATCACGGGATCGCGGGAGCTTCGGCTTCTACCGGAGCGAGACAGACAGCTCATTGATTTCTGCCTCTGCTGTATCAGGAGTGACATTACGAGCCATCGACCTTCCCCAGGCCTCATCTGTGCCTCCATCCTGACATCAGCTCAGTGCGTCCCTCCACCCTCCGCCCCTCCACTCCTCCACCCCCTCCCTCCGTTTGCAGTCTTCCCCCTGATGTAACCCGCCGTTCACGAGGATTTGATTAGCGTTATTAGATTTATCCTCCTCGTTAGCCCGACTTTAAAGGGAGACGCCGCTCAAAACGACATCGACCCGCCCGGTGAAAATGTGTGTGCGGTTAACGTGTTTATGCATCGGCGTGCTCTCCGTCCTGTACGGGGCACTGAAGGTGAACTGAATGAGATGGCAGCAGTGTGTGTGTGTGTGTGTGTGTGTGTGTGTATGTGTGTGTGTGGAATAGCAAGTAGCTTTCAACAGGGAGCTACAGCCGTGTTCAATTTCTACATGGAGACACACACACACACACACTATAGTAAACAATGGTTATAACTGTGTTTTATAATCAGTCCTGTCTATATATAATTAACTGTGTGTGTGTGTGTGTGTGTGTGTGTGCGCAGTAAAATACAGGCCTTTCCCACACACACACACACACACACACACACACACGCCCAACAACTAGGACATAATGTGAACGTCACTGAGGCTTAGTCACATCGCTGATATGATGTTTTTATAGTTCCTGATTGTGTGTGTGTGTGTGTGAGTGTGTGTGAGTGTGTGTGTGTGGGAGCGGTTGATTTCAGAGAAGTCTCACCGCTGACAGGAAAATCGTCAGCCTCAGGTGAAGGTGGGCGTGGACACACACACACACACACACACACACACACAGGGAAGAGGGAAGGGATTGAAGCGACGACGTGATCGGGGGAGAAATCAACATGATGGTGCGTTCAGGCGCCGACGCCCTTAAACGCAACAAAAACAAACTGAGCTTTATGTTTTAAGTTGTGTTTCACTCTAACACACGACAGACTTGTGCAGGAGGTTCACGGTGAACGTTAAAGACACACTGCGTGTGTTTTCTGTCCTCTTTCTTTCTTATCAGCAAACTTCAGCATCAGAATTCAGACGTGAGCCGACGCTGACTCTCTGTCTGTCTGCGGTTGGGAAGCTGTAGCTAATTAACATTAAGTGTCTGTCAGTAACTTTACACTTCAGCGCTTGGATCGAGTCGCTCCTGATAAATAGAGTTTGCCGACGTCAGCACTGCAGTCTGCGGCTGTTATTTCGATGCGTCAATATTCAGGTAAATATTAAATATTAAACTCGGACGTATCGGCACCGTGATCACATCAGATATCGAAGGATTCTGACAGCGTTGACAGACACATCTGCCCCGGACAGGCTCAGCGTTTGGGCAAGAAAACGCTGACTTAGTGTAGACCAAAAAAACCTGCAGTTCCTCTAAACGTCCACTCGAAGCTGGCTCCAGAAGTGAGTCAGTCTCCATAAGTCCCCATGTTAAACAAAATATATTAATGTCATGTTTTATTCAATATTTAAAGGTCCAGCGTGTAAGATTTAGTATTTGTTGGTAGGAAGGAATATAATAATATATATAATATAATAATATTAGTATGTTTCATCAGTGTATAATCAATTTAAATCTGCAGTGAGAGCGGGTCCTCTTCCACGGAGTCCGCCATGTTTTCTACAGTAGCCCTGAGCAGACAAACCAAACACTGATTTAGAGATGTTGCTTTTCAGTTGAAGTGTTTCTCCTGCATGCTTGTAAGGAGAGGGTGATGGTGATGGTGAGGCGTGGGAGACTTGGTATTCAGTTGCAACTTAAATCCCACACACTGGACCTTTAAGCACCACTGAGGCCAGTCGAGTGAAGCGAGAGGATGAGGACGGTCGACTGGTGTAGATGGTTGTTAGAAGGAGGATATGATGATGAGGGGAAATGTTATAATGTGCAGAAAATCTATAATTTATGGGAGAATATCTGGAATATGGAGCCGTGAGCAGAGACTACTGATAGCAGGACTCTCACATGGATCCATTTGGACTTGTTCAGTCTAGAATCAGAGTCACGGCTCACGGACTGGGACGCAGCCAGATGGAAAGTTGAAGAAGGCGGAGGGTTGGATGAACATGAGTCAACAGGTAGAGAGAGAGATGGAGGTGGTGAAGAAAGTCTGGATGACTGCAGTTCAATAGAGGGTGTGGATTCATAACACACACACAGATATCACCACGGACTGACGGAGGTTCTTCTTTGCTGCAGGCTACACGTTTCGAGGACGGTGAACTCTGATGTTGGACAGTTTGATCAGACTCTGGATCAAACGTTAAACTTGAGTTTGGATTTGATCTGAAGGTTTCAGTGGCATTGTTCTCTCGTCTTAAACTAATTAAATGACTGATGGGCACAGACGAATCATTAGTAAGAAAAGAGGCATGCAAATGACATGCAAAGAAACAGGAAGAGACAGACGTCACGTGTGCACCGGCTGCCATTTACTTCTTCTTCCTCCACACCGACAGGAGTGAATGAAACGATTACTGAATGAAGGTTTTTAAGTTGGATTGAGACGCCGTCAGATTTCTGCAGGAGGACTGACAGAGTTACTTCATGCTCAGCTTCATAAACCAGCCATGAAGCCTCTGCGGTGCTGTCATTGGCCCTGTCAGTGGTTTTAATTAGTTAGCAGTTAATTGGTAATCCTGTAAGATTACTTGGAGCCCAGAGAACTAACCATAGAAACTTGTGGATGGTGTCAAAGGACGAGCACAGAGCTTCCAGATGTGGACACCTGGAGGTGAAACAGCTGGACAAGATACAGCAACAGTCTCTGTTTTATTGAAAACAGACTTATCGATGACGCGTTTGGCAGCTTCGAGACGAAGCAGACTGTTCGACGTGACCAAAACCAGAAAGTTCTGGACTGTGTTGGTGAAATCCTGACGGCCGTGAGCAGCGTCGTCCTCTGGGGACGTTTATTATTATTCTCCACCTCATTTTCTGTCATCGACATTCAACCACCGAAAAATCCACAATCCCTCACAGCTGCCACAAATAGCCGATTGTCTTTACCTTCCCTCTGACCCAGGAAACAGCAGAGGCTCATGGGTAATTAAGGTAATTTAAGGACGCTGCTCATTTAAAACTAAAGATGAATTAACGGGCTGTGGACTGTTTTCTCTGGTTTAGGTCGTAGTTTGTTCGTCTGTTGTTCTTCTGTTCTGTCTGATGATGGACAGACGGACGGCCATGAGTCAGCGGGACGTCCAGTCGACAGTGAGTGATCTCGGCCCTCGCCACGAGCTGCGTGAATTCATTTTTCACCACGACGTCTCTGTCTGGAAATCGACGGAGCTGATGTGCCGCTGCTGATCCGTCTATCTGCTCTGTGCATTAAAGAAAGGAAAGACTGTGAGTTATGTAAGAACGATAAGAGGAATGAGAAGTGCGTGCTCTTAACAAAAAGCTCATTGTTTGACAGATAGAGGGCCGGCCGCTCGGCACAGACTTCACTGAACAAACCATTAACCTGATGTTGACTCACCCTGCCCTCCACTTTCTCCCCCTCGCTCTCGTTTTTTTGTCTTTCTCTCTTTGAGTCAACCACTGTTACTCAAACACGGCGTTAAACAAACCAACCTGCTGTTTGAACAGTCGCTCTCTGCAGCTTCAGCACGGCCGCTTCGGCACGGCAGAGAGCGTCTGTCTGAAACAGAAATGAAATGTCTGAGGGGACACGTCTGTTTTAAAACCTGTGTCACCTTCTTAATTGCAAGAAAACACGTCTTTAGTCTTCAGGACATTTCAAAGCGGAGAGCAGTCGAACGACAGAGAATCCTGAAGCTTGAATAAAACGGGACTTCACGTTGTTTTCTCTCTTTGAACTGAAGGTGAAGTGATGGGAGCGATCCTCTGTCAGGTTTCACTCTCAAACTGGTTTCTGAGGAATTCGCCGCGTCACATTCTTCCACTGAACGCCTTCTCCGCTCCGTGACGCTGATGATTTACGATAAGACGAAGGTCAACGCTTCCATGCATCACAAACAGAATATTTCCTGTCTCATAACGGCAGTTAGTCTTTGTAACGTGTAAGACAGAGACGGTCGCTGGAAGTGGACACAGCTGTTTGTTCCTTTTTAGTTCAGCTCTGTAAGCGGCATTAAAATCAGGATTAACATCAGATCACAGAGCGGTTTACACGAGGACACGGTGAAGGAAGTGAACATTCAAACAAACCAGTGTCCTTATCAGCTCTGTGGCTGCCTCACAGGTGAAAGCGGCAGGTGTGTAACGCAGGCGTTAGGCCACACATCGGGTTTGACCCAACGTCCTGTCGGGAGCCAGTAAAAGTTACGCTGGAAGCATTTATGCTTCTGTCTTTGCATGTTTCTCGAGGGTTGAACTCCAAAACCAGTCCACTGGGATCTCACACACCCAGACAGATCACTGGAGGAGCCGGGCGCTAAAAATCAGGCAGATCAGTCTTCGTTCGGTTGGTTGATGTTCTTTCCAACAGTCAGTTCCTGCTTTGCATGTGGTTCCTTTCTGTCAGCTAACACACACAAACTCGTTAACGCACCGTTAGCAATTATAATTGACCTCTGACTCTTTACTCATTGAGATAATCCTCGACATAAATTGCTAATAGAAAATAGCAGTCGTAGCCTCTCCGGTGATACTTCGACCTCCTGCTGTAGCGTTGTTTCCTTCCTGGCTGACCAGTTGACTGAGCGACTCAATAAGTCTTCTTTAGAGTCTGAAAGGTCAACACAGCCGTATTCTCACTTTCCCGGGATGTCACGCCA
Source organism: Nibea albiflora (assembly GCA_014281875.1). Taxonomy (NCBI): domain Eukaryota; kingdom Metazoa; phylum Chordata; class Actinopteri; family Sciaenidae; genus Nibea; species Nibea albiflora. Next base: position 27,408,966 of record CM024790.1, read on the forward strand.
GTCTGTCCTCGACGCTCGTCTCTTTTCTTTCTGTCGGTCAGTAGAGCAAGTCAGGATTATCATGGTAGGATTAGACTCTGAAGGCAGGTGACTACACACAGAGACAGACTATAAGTAACAGTATACCTGGTCATGCTGCCTGCTTGACTAAGGCAGATAGGATAACAGCTCTCTATATCTTCTATACATGGAGAGCTGAGGCGCTGTGAATGGAGTTCACTGTGTCAGTGCTGCTGGAGCATGCAGAGCGTTTCCACTCACCTTAACAGAGTTTTAAGGAGCGACTGAAGCCGGCTGAGCTCATGAAAACAAAGAAAAGCACCAACACAAGTTAGACAGAGCGTCACCGCGCACAGCGACGGAGCTAACTCCACTTTGTTACTAAAATTTCATTATCAAACTTCTGGTGAACAAATATCCCTTAGAGCTCCAGCGTGTAGGATTTAGCGGTTGTAGTTTCACCCCTTCTTGTTGCCAGCTGTCTCAGGGAACCATCAGTGACCCTCGAGGGGTCCCGGGACCCTAATTTAGCACCCGCTGCTCCAAAGCTCTCAGTATGGAGCTCCAGCTGACCCTGATCCTCGGCCTTGTTTGTGGCGTTCTCAGCCACGTTGCTGGAAAAACCACCGGCGGAATATTTTGTCTGCGACTGACTGTGACATTCCTGGCAGTCACAACAAATCCGGACAGAATTTAAAGTTTAGGCGAGAAGAGGCGAGGGAACAAGGACGGCCCACTGCGAGAGCTGCAAGGGCCTTGAAACACAAGCAGCAGAGAGCGAGCGTGCACGCTCTGGGCTTGAAGCCCGATACTCGCGTCCAGAGTGACCTTCAGGGACCGAGAGAGAGTGGAATCCATTTCAGTTTTTTTGAAGAGTCAGACAATCTTCCAGAGAACAGCCAGTAGAGGTGTAGCAGAGGTTTTTGTGGTTCTGGTTTGGGAACATGACAGACTCTGCGACTCCTCGACAGCACCTGAGCACGCTAAGACTTAAGATGTAACGTTGAACGGCCACTTGATGCGATTGCGTTCAGTGTGCGCCGGAGCTGGATCGCGTTCCAGTCGATGTTTCAAACCCCGTCAGCAGCCGCTCTCCGCTCGGCTTCACCAAGAATGTGCGGATGTTCTATTTCTGACGAACAGCTGAAGCTGACAGGAAGTCGGACACGGACAAAGCAGCACGAAGAATCCGGTTAATTTTTCAAAATAAAAACACCACATAGCATATTTACATATTTAGAAGCTCCTAAACCAGGAAAAATGACAGAAATGAGCAAGTTAACGAAGTCTGGCAGGCGAAACGCTTCCAAAGACTAAAACGGCCTCGCAGCCCAGACGTGCCCGGTGGTGTTTTTGGTGTGAGCGTGTTCGGACTTCAGGACCCGTCAAATCCGAATTGACAGCCCCGGTTTGATTGCAGGTCAAAGACCAAACAAGACGCCTAAACACAGGAAGCATTGCACCTTTCTGAACTGCAGGAAAATGTAATAAACGAGCAGAGAGGGAGGGAGAGAGATTTATGCATGCATGGATTCTCTGAAAGATTAATGGGATGAAAGAAAGCCCCTGATTAGAGTTTATTATAAATACACTCATGCTTTCATATCTGGTGATTTACAGCTTGATAAGTACCGTTATTCACTCCGTATCAGTCAGTCCACAAACACTGATCCACTGCACTTCCTCAGAAAAGTGTTTTCTTCAGCCTCGACTTGTTTTGTCCCCTCGTCGGGGGTCGAGTCCATCTCTGTTCATTCCCTTCCTCTTCCTCTGGTAGTGGCCGGCTGGAGGCATTCGGCCCCCCCGCTCACCTGCAGTATTTCATCAGGCCATGTTAAGTCCTGCAGCCAGTAAACCTGTCAGCCCCCATGTGCCGTGCTGCATGCCTGGCTGGCTCTCCCCCGACTCACGGCTTGAGCTAAGAGGCTAATGGTGTGTTTATTAAATCGGCATTATCCGCTCTCTCTGGTGGAGCAGCAGACATGCAGAGGACAGACAGGGTGACCGGGTTCGGTGGGAAACAAACACAGAGAGAGAAAGTCGGACCGGGTCCTCTCTCTCTCCTAACAGGGCTTTCCTGGACTTTTAATTGAATAAGCAGAGCACAGCAGCAGCTGCTGGTCACAGATGTAACCTGAGGTCAGCCTGCAGCACGACGCGGCCTTAGATTACATAATCAATCAGCTGCTGGTAGAAAACGCAGACTGAGGAAGAGTTTTTACCCCCTGAAGGACGAGCTCGACTCCGAGGGGAGAGTTTTAATCTGAGCAGAACAAAGAAACAAAACTGCATCTTCATTCAGCCGCGACGTCACTAAAAAACTGCTCTGTGAATTGAGTAATCTGATTACATTTGTAGTACTTTTTAGGAGTCATTTTCAGTTTCAGCTGCTCGTTTGAAAAAAAATGTGCACGACCACGTGTGTGTGTGTGTGTGTGGTGTGTGTGTGTGTGTGTGGTGTGTGGTGTGTGTGTGTGTGTGTGTGTGTGTGTGTGTGTGTGTGTGTGTGTGTGTGTGTGTGTGTGTGCTCTGCTTCCTCCTGTTTGTGTCTGTTTGTTGCTCATCACGTGAAACTCAAGAGAAGCCAAAAATAACAGAGTCAGTCAGCTGTTGATCGGAGCTGCTGCTGCTCGGGATGAAACTGAAGGTGTTCCTCCCTCCACCTGAATTTACACCACCCACCAAACAGAATATCATCTTCTTCCTCATCATCATACCTCGCTGTCTCTCCTTGCTCCTTGCATCCTTTCCTTCCCTCCTCTCCTCTCGGGCTCTTGTGCTTTTCATTTGATCTCTCGCTCACGTCATTTGGGCTCATTAATCCTCGTGCAGCTGTGATATTCAGTCAGAAGCTTCTTATTCTTCCCGTCGCTCCACGTGTTGTGAATCGCTGCTGCACGCACACGCAGCCTCCATCTGCGATCAGAATGGAGCAGCGAGCTTTAGGATGTCATACGCTTGGATTAATAGATCTAATTTTTGATCTCACGGTATCTTAACATGAAATATTTCTTCACATTGTTCATCTGTCAGTCCAGTTTGTGTTCGCTTTGTGTGCGCGTCGCCGCCCTGTGTGAGATAACACCCGACACACTTTTCACACTAGACTTTAATAAGGTGCCTCATTAAGGTCATAAGCTCCTCAGGATTATTGGTGTGATACGCCATATTGTTAAAGCGTTGTGTTTAATGTCACGGTTAAACTCAGGTTTAATGTTCTCTCTCTCTCTCTCTCTGTGTTGCTGCAGGCCAGTTATCCGACATGGAGGACTTCGTAACCAAAGGAGCCAAGCTACAGTCACAGCTCAGGTAAACACACACTGATCACCTGCGTCCAATCAAACGCCTTCTCTCTCTTGAGCGATCACTCATTACAAAAGCTTTATAACTTTATTCAGCGATTTTAGTGAAACTGGGTCAGATTTTCTACACGGCGCCTTTGCTGCTTTCCCCTCTGATGTCCTCCCTGAGTCCTGATGGACAGGACTGTCTCCACCTGACCGAGGCGCCGCTGGTTTTGGAGGCTCCGTATTTGAGACACACAAATATGAACAGACCTCTGTCTGGTGCGTCGCGTTTTAAAGTCTTTGGTCATCATCAGTGTTACGAAAAGCTCAGATCTGCACAGAGGCAAAGAAACAAACAGCGCGCATCCCGGGTCAGAGTTCAGTAATAAAATGTGAACAACCACTGATGTGATCGTGGAAGAGCAGAAACAGGTTTGATCCAGACCAGATTCACGTTGACGGGGTCGTCGGCTCAGGAACGCAGAGGTGCGGGCCGCAGGGGCCGCCTGCTGTGGGAAACACGCCGTCCCTGCAAGTTTGGCTGATTTGAATCTGATCTAGTTTATTTTCTGCTGCTTGTCTTTTGCTTTGGAGTCTCTTTGTGTTCAAATAACGTGACTGCAGAGTGACGAGAAGTCCTGAGCGGCTCGCAGCCTCCGCGTGGCCTGAGCCGACTTACTGTTCAATCAATCCTGCGATTGTTCCCAGCTAAAATGATTCTGCTTCTTGTTGTTGTTGTTGTTGTATAATGGACTGGACATGAATGCCTGCATGTGTTCTGACTGTGACACAACACACACACACACACACGTGCACAGTGACCCAGTAGCTGGCTCAGTGTAATAACAGGTAATGGCTGTGGTTCCCAGTAGGGCCAGTTTACTTGATAAGCATCACTCTGCCTGCTGCAGACAGTCGCAGTCAATTAGCCCTGCCAGGCAGCACAACAACACACACACACACACACACACACTGTTCAAACCCGCTGCACTGTAAAGATGTGCTGTGGATGTCGTGCACGCGCGTGAAGCTTCAGTCGATTCAGGCGCTTCTTGGTCTTATTCGGTTCTTCAGACTTCACGAGGACGATCGGACGTTACAGAGTTTAACGACGTTTCCTGCTGTGACATTTAATTAGTTTATTGTCAAAGAGCTGCTGCTGCTTAGAGCAGAGCGACGTCACCAGTCATGTGAGTCAACTTGTAGGCAGATCTAAAGGCTGCGCTGCGGGCGTTAGCTTTATTGTTGTCATGGGATGATAAAATATA
>CM024790.1:27413620-27470535 GCA_014281875.1 Nibea albiflora
GAGAAGACACAGAAACACTGCAGCAGCTATACAGAAGGAAGTCTTCTTCCATCTACGAAAGCCAGAAGGTAGAAGTCAGAAATTTGCCATTAATGTTCAAACAAAATCAAATTCAGTTCAGTGATTTTAAATGACTGGCAAATTGGTGCAGTGGTGAAGACCAGCTTTTATCACCTTAGGCAGCTGGCAAAGGTGTGAAACCTTTTATTGCACATAAGCACTTGAAACAGTAATCCATGCCTTCATTACATCGCGGCTGGATTACTGTAATGCACTTTATCTTGGAGTCAGTCAGTCCTCCCTTGCACGTCTCCAGTTGGTCCAGAATGCTGCTGCCCGCCTCCTGACTGGAATACGTAAGAGGGAGCACATTACTCCTATCTTGGCCTCTCTCCACTGGCTGCCTGTGCACTTTAGAATTCATTTTAAGATTCTTTGATTTGTTTTTAAATCTTTACACGGTCTCGCCCCGCCTTACCTCTCCGAGCTGCTCCATACATACACTCCCGCCCGGTGCCTCAGGTCAGCTGATCAGCTGCTCCTGGAGGTACCAAGGGCTAACAAAGGCTCAGAGGGGATAGAGCCTTTTCCGTTGCTGGTCCTATTATGGAAAGACCTCCCCCTAAACATACGACAAGCCCCTTCACTGTCCATTTTTAAAACGCGTCTTAAAACCCATTTTTATTCTTTGGCTTTTAACCCAGTATGAGACCTGTTCTGTTTTATTATTATTTTAACACTGTTTATTTTATTTTATATTATTGTTTTTATATTGTCTTTTATGTTTTATGTCTTTTATTTTATGTTTTATTTCATGTACAGCACTTGTGTCAGCCGTAGCTGTCTTTAAGGGCTTTATAAATAAAGTTGAGTTGAGTTGAGTTGTCCCAGAATTTAATGACAGCATGAATTGCAGTGAGATTTAGTATGTATGTCAATCACTCTACAAAACCAGTGACATTCACCTCAGCCTCAGGAAAACATAGCATTTCCCGTGTTTGTGCGTGAACATTGTTAAAATATTTGCATGAAGCTGCAGTTAAGAGCATATAACAGTATGTGCATGACCTGTTCTTGTGCACGAGTGCAGTACCTGAGAGTGCAGGTCCAGTTCTTTTTGCCTCTTCAGCCTGGTTCACGTCTTCATTTGCGTAAACATTTTCAGATTGCTCTGTCTTGCTGGCAGGGTTGTTGTAATGAAGCCCTGGTCTCTCTACACTGGCAAAGGTTTTCAAAGAGTGATCCATTATGATGTTCAAGTACGCCCGAACAGTTTGCTCAGCGTCTCGATGTCTTGAGGGTGTGCTGGATTGAGCTCAAACAAAACAAGTCCGGGTTTTAATAGCTGGCAGCACAATAACCAGACATGTGACATATTTGAGAGGAAGTTAGTGAAGTTGAGCATGTCTTATAAACATAAACATTTCTGCATAGCTCATTGTTAGGGTCCGAGCACGCACTTTGTGCGAGGCCCTATTGTTTTTCGAATGGTCATTTTCTTCCCCAAAGTAAATCGCATTTTCGACGGCCTATATGTACTCAAAAACTCACGAAAATTTGCGTACCCCCCCAAAGTCGGGCGTAAAATTACGTATTTTGGGGGTCTCGCACATGGACGTACAAAAATGGCTCTACAGTGCCACCTACGTTTCAGTTGTCGGAGTAGCCCCTCGACACGGTTTCATCCACGTGTACGAAATTTTAGCGGGAGTATGTAACATACCGAGCTGCACAAAAAAGTCTCTTGGTGACCCGGGCGTTATAGTGAAGCGTACGCCGTCCATTTTGTTTCAAAGTTGGCGTTTTCGTGGTTTTGGGGTCATTTTTAGGGGTAGTATTTGAACAAACTCCTCCTAGGCTTTCATCCTATCTGTTTGAAACTTGGCGTGTGTGTTCTTAAGGCCTTGACCATATATCGAAAATATGACCATATCCACCTCAAACTAGGTGTGGATGTTGTCAAGGCCTTGCTGTTGACATCTGAGAAATATTTAAACGTTTCATCAGAGGGCGTGGCCGTGATGGCGCGCCAAAGTCAAACGTGCCGATTTTTTTCGATAAAATATGGAACTCCATTGACTTTTTGGGTGATTTTCAGGCAAAACTTATGGGCTTCATATACTTTGTCAGAGCTGTCTGACCTTCTCTTTGTGGTTGTTCAGGCCAATATTTTGCACAATTCGACTGCATATTTGATTAGAGGGCAGGGCGAAATCGCTCTATAGCGCCCCCCTTGAATTGTAGATGAAGACATGACCTACAAAAAGTCTCTTGGAGCAGTGGGCTAAAATTGACAGGAAGCGAGATATTTAAGCATAAAAATCACAATTTTTGCTGTTTTGGGCGGTTGAGAAGGGGTCATATTTGAACGAACTCCTCCTAGGGATTTTGTCCAAATGACTTCAAACTTGGTAGTTACGTTCATATAGACTTCCTGACTAAAAGTTATCAAAATTATGAAACTGAGGAAACTGTGTGGGTGTGGCGCTCCATCAAATTTCACCCATTGATACAACATTCAAACTCCCTTGACATTTTGGCTGTTTTAAGGCAAAAGCTGTTGGGCTTTCATATACTTTGTCAGACCTGTCTGAAAGTTCTTGCGGTTATTAAGAACAAAAAGTTCCAAAATCATAATTAATTAGGGGGCGGGGCGAAATCGCTCTATAGCGCCACCTTGAATTTTTCTTTGAGGCGGCCCCGCCACAATCTTGGACACAGAATTATGAAACCTCAGCTGAATTGTAGAACATGGCAAGACGTACAAAAGGTCTCTTGGGGCAATGGGCTAAAATTATTAGGAAGGGAGATATTTAAGGATGAAAATCACCATTTTTAGTGTATGGGTCTGGTCCTTTTGAACTTCATCCAATTGACTTCAAACTTGGTAGATGTGTTCATATAGACTTCCTGAGTAAAAGTTATCAAAATTATGAATTTTGATGAAACGGTGTGAGCGTGGCGCTCCGTCAGATTTGACCGTTTGTCCCAATTCTGGCTGATGTGTGCGGTCAAGTGAGCGAAATGCTTTGAAAGCTTCGAAGGCTCGCGTGTTTTCCGCCTGGTGCCTTCCGACTGCCACCCGTCGAATTGCGCGGGAGTGCGAGGGCCTGCCTGTCCAACGCTGCTTGCAGCTTTAATTTTTACTTGTATTTCTGCTTTGCTGTCTGTCTACCTGTCTCATTCACAACAAATAGTATTTTTAGTCTTGTCATTATTACTACCTTTAGTCATATCTTCATTAAAGTTTATAGTTATAGCTTTATCATGAAAAACCTGGTTTGGTCTGTTTTTTTCCTTGTCACCGTGCTTGCTTGCTCACGGTGGGTTTTGTTGGGTTTCTGTAAATAATAATGTAAAATGTACGAACAAGATAACTTCTATTGTGATTTGGCATTATTTGAATTAAACAGAATTTAACTGAATTTCTAACCATGCCAATGCACAAATCATATATTCCTTGTTGTCATGGTAATTATGTGTTTTGTGTCTCAGTGACATCTGTGTTGTTCCCTTTACTTCTCAGTAGACTTGAATTACTTCCCTCTTACCTCGGCCTTCTGGTCAGTCAAGTGAAGTCAACTGAAAAGCAGAATAATGCCAACTTCCATGGCTGGGAATTTCAGCCAATCCAGACGTGCCAAACAATTTTCTGTTGAAATTCTCTACAGATGTTTACTTCATCAAATGTCCTGCACATGAATCACTGCCATCCGTGTTGGCCCTGATTGAATCCTTACCACACCGCCTCATATTTCTTCACTTGCTTGCCGCTGACTGTCCTGAGGCCGGCTGCTGTCTTCCTAGTCTGTGGTTCGTCTTTGTTTTGCAACTAGCTGATGCTCAATCTCATCCTCTTCTCCAATGTCACTGTCAGACTCAAAAGCTTCTCTCTCTTCCAAAATCAACTTCAAGGCCTCCTGGGTGGAGAATCTTTTGGCCATCTTGATCAGTTGTGTCTTGTATCAGTTGTCATGGGAAAAGCTCTGTTTATTGAGCCCCGCCCAAAATTTGCAGCTGGGATAGAGTATGTGGATCCTGCAAGAAAGAGCGGGAAAATGTGCAGGTGCAAGTGCTTGAATGTTGCTTCGACACACGCACACACACACACACGAACATCCTCTGTGTATTATATTGTAAATGTGTTGATATATGTTCTTCACAGAAAATCTGAGTCTGAAAATAATAAATAATTGTATCTTTCTTTTGATTTAAAAAATGAAAACCGAACGCTACACAAGGGTTAATAAGACAAGTCTACAACACGCAGGAATGAACATAACTCTCCTGGCATGTACAGATAAGAGTTGATCTTAAGATAGAAAGGGCTCCACCCTCCTTTACCTGGTTCACCTGAAGAAAACCAAGAAATGCAGCCTATTGTTGTTTCACTGAGACGCGGCACAGACACAGAAACACTTTAAAATTCATCATCAGAGTAGAAACACGACACTGATCGAGAACAAGAACCAGAACAGGACAGAAACCCGGAGAAGAAGAACCTTCTCTGAGATGGAAGGAGTTTATTGACACCTGACTGGCTAGCTTTTCTTTTTAGCTGTTCACCTGCTGTGAGAAAATGGCCTCACAATCAGAGAAGGATCTCTCCTGTACGATCTGCCACGACATCTTCAAAGATCCCGTCGTCCTGTCGTGCAGCCACAGCTTCTGTAAAGACTGCGTGAAAAGATGGTGGAGAGAGAAACCTATGGAGTGTTCGCTTTGTAAGAGAAGATCATCAAGGACTGATCCACCTTGTAACTTGGCGTTGAAGAACCTGTGTGAGACTTTCCTACAGGAGAGAGATCGGAGAGCTCAAGAGGCTCTCTGCAGTCTGCACTGAGAGAAAGTCAGACTCTTCTGCCTGGACCATCATCAGCCGCTCTGTGTCGTCTGTCGAGATTCAAGAGCACACACCAACCACAAAGTCATACCCATCGATGAAGCTGCAAAGGATCACAGAGAGGAGCTCCAGACATCCCTGAAACCTTTAAAAGAGAAACTGAAGCTGTTCGAACAAGTTAAAGGAAACTGCGATCAGACAGCAGAACACATGAAGGTCCAGGCCCGGCGCACAGAGAGGCAGATTAAGGAGCAGTTCAAGAAGCTTCACCAGTTTCTAGAAGAGGAAGAGGAGGCCAGGATGGCTGCACTGAGGGAGGAAGAGGAGCTGAAGAGTCAGATGATGGAGGAGAAGATGGAGGCTCTGAGCAGAGAGATAGCAGCTCTTTCAGACACCGTCAGAGCCACAGAGGACGAGCTGAGAGCTGAAGACGTCTCATTCCTGCACAACTACAAGGCTGCAGTGCAAAGAGTCCAGCAGCGCCCCCTGCTGGATGATCCACAGCTGCCCTCAGGAGCTCTGATAGATGAGGCCAAACACCTGGGCAACCTGACCTTCAACATCTGGAGAAAGATGAAGGACCTGGTCTCCTACACTCCTGTGGTTCTGGATCCAAACACTGCTCATCCAGAACTGATCCTGTCTGAAGATCTGACCAGCGTGAGACACGGAGAGAGACAGACGCTTCCTAAAAACCCGGAGAGGTTTGATTCCTTCATCTCCGTCCTCGGCTCCGAGGGCTTCAGCTCAGGGACTCACAGCTGGGACGTCGAGGTTGGAGACAGTCCGGCCTGGGTTCTGGGTGCAGCTACAGCATCCTTCCAAATGAATAAAGACATAGACTCACAGTCTGGATTATGGAGAATACTGTATCATCGAGGTGAATACTCAGCATGCTCACTGCCAGGTCCAAACACGGTTCTGTCCGTGAAGAAGACCCAGAAGATCAGAGTCAAACTGGACTGGAACAGAGGAACTCTGTCGTTCTCTGATCCTGACACTGACACACACATACACACCTTCACACACACCTTCACTGAGAAGATGTTCCATACTTTAACACGAACAAAGCGTTGCCCTCTGAAGATATTACCAGAGCAAGACTCTACAAAACGCAAAGTGGAGTAGCAGTTGGTGGCCTTTCAATTAATGTAACAGAATATCATTTAATGGGAAGATTGCTTGTTGTGTGTCTGATGTAACTGTTTAATCACCATTAATGAATCTTAATCTATGTATGACTGATTGAACTTTGACTTTTAATCAAATATTTTCACATTTTCATCTGTAGGTATTATTGGGGGATGACCCTTCCTCTAGTACAACTCTCCGGACACATTTTTTTTGTATAAAAATAAAATAAAACGGACAAATAGCCATGAAACTTCTCTGAACATTCATGCTCCTCAGGGGATAAACCGTGTCCACTCAGTCGCTTGTCCTGTTGCACAACTCTCAGTCAGAAATGTCAAATAGTCACGCACATAATCATTACAAACACCGGCTCAGTATATCATGCTTACCAGAGGACAAACCTTTGATTATTTTATTAAACTGTTGTTTTTTATCTCAGCGATATTATTTCCTTCTGGTTTGTCGCACAGAAAGTTACAGTTAAAGTGCAGACTGATTTGAGTCTGTGTTAACTCAACAATAATACATCTTTGCTAAGAACATTAAGAATTATGCTCAGTTACATAACAAGTGGATTAGTTCAACTAAAACCTGCAGCCGTGTTGATAAAGCTGCAGACCATTATCCAAGCATCTCTTCAATGTTAATGTCAGCCTGTAAGCTGATTGGTGGGCCGGTGCACCTGTAGTCAGTCTATAACTTCAGTGAAAACGAGAGAAAACCTGATCCTTCATAAAAGGGCAGCACAAAAGCCCGCCTCTTACCTGACTCACCTCACCTGAGACGAACCAAGAAGTGCAAATATTATTCTTCAACTGCGGAGAGACGCTGAGAGGACGCTGAGAGACGCTGAGAGGACGCTGAGAGACCTGAGAGAACTCTGAGAGACGAAGGCAGGAGGGCGCTGACTGGAAACACGGTGAGTACTTCAATACTTAAAAAGCGCATGAGAGCTACAAAAAAGAATCAAGCTGTGTGAGCTGACTTTTATCTGCGTACTGACTGTTTCTTCATCTTCACTATAGACAGAAGATGGCGTCTCCGTTAGAGAAGGATCTCTCCTGTCCCGTCTGTCAGGACTTCTTCAAAGATCCCGTCGTCCTCTCATGCAGCCACAGCTTCTGTAAATTCTGTGTGCAGAAATGGTGGAGACAGAAACTAGTAAAGGAGTGTCCCAGTTTGTAAGAGGAGGTCTTTACTGAGTGATCCACCTCATAACCTGGCGTTGAAGAACCTGTGTGAGACCTTCATGCAGGAGAGAGATCATAAAACTTCAGCGGGATCGGAGGCTCTCTGCAGTCTGCACTCTGAGAGACTCAAACTCTTCTGTCTGGACCACGAACAGCCGGTGTGTCTCATCTGCAGGGATTCAATAATACACAACAAGCACAGATTCAGACCCATCCATGAAGCTGCAAAGGATCACAGAGAGGAGCTCCAGACATCCCTGAAACCTTTAAGAGAGAAACTGAAGCTGTTCGAACAAGTTAAAGCAAACTACGATCAGGCAGCAGAACACATTAAGGTCCAGGCCCGACACACGGAAAAGAAGATTAAGAAGCACTTTAAAGATTTTCACCAGTTTCTAGAAGAGGAAGAGGAGGCCAGGATCGCTGCTGTGAGGAGGGAAGAGGAGCTGAAGAGTCAGATGATGAAGGAGAAGATGGAGGCTCTGAGCAGAGAGATAGCAGCTCTGTCAGACACCGTCAGAGCCACAGAGGACGAGCTGAGAGCTGAAGACGTCTCATTCCTGCACAACTACAAGGCTGCAGTGCAAAGAGTCCAGCAGCGCCCCCTGCTGGATGATCCACAGCTGCCCTCAGGAGCTCTGATAGACGCCACCAAACACCTGGGCAACCTGAACTTCAACATCTGGAGCAACATGAAGGACTGGTCTCCTACACTCCTGTGGTTCTGGATCCAAACACTGCTCATCCAGAACTCGCTCTGTCTGAAGATCTGACCAGCGTGAGACACGGAGAGAAAAAGAACGTTCCTAAAAACCCGGAGAGGTTTGATTCCTTCGTCTCCGTCCTCGGCTCCGAGGGCTTCAGCTCAGGGACTCACAGCTGGGACGTCGAGGTAGGAAGCAGTCCGGCCTGGGCAGTGGGAGTCTCAGCGAAGTCTTTCCAGAATAATTCAGACGTGCCGTTTGGATTATTCGGAATCGTGTTCTGTGACGGTGAATACGCGACAGCCTCGGATCCGGATCAGCGTACTGTTCTCCAAGTAAAGAAGAAGCTCCACGGGATCAGAGTTCATCTGGATTCTGACAGAGGAACCTTGACATTCTCCGATCCTGACTCTGACACACACATACACACACACACTTTTAAACACACCTTTACTGAGAGGCTGTTTCCATACTTTAACACCAAAAACAGACGCCCACTTAAAATACTGCACATCCCTGTCTCTGTGAGCGTGAAGCAGTAGCCAGAGTCAGACAGGAGGGACAATAACCTGAGTGCTGATGGACATGAAGTGTTTTTTGTTTCTTGGACTTGACCTCAGTTTACCTGCTCTCACTTGACACAGTCGGCGTGATCTAAAAATGTGGAACTAGCAGTTGGTCCAGTTGATCCAGTTGAACCAAACCTTGTGGGTTTCCTGGAAGTTTTGACCTGAACAAGTCGGGACGAGGTTACAGCACAGTACAGTCAGTTTGTCTTGTTTTGGTTGTGTTTTATTTTTATCTGTTATGGTAACATTTTATTTATGCCTGCCACAAACTTAGAAACGAGAGAGCGCAGCTGTCGGTGACAGCATCAGGATTTTACACTGAAAAAGTTACTTAAAAGTTGTTTGGGGTCGGCATTATGTAATGTTGTCATAGAAACCTTTGTTAGGATTCAGGTTCCTGCTGTTTTCCCCTCTGAGTCATGTTTGTCTCGTCTGTCTCTTCCTGTTTGTGTGTGTTGTTGTAATCACAACCACAGCCTGCACAGGACAGAAAGACGCTGTGTATCCGACGCTAAGACCAAACTCTGTCTGTCTCATCGTCCTCGCTGCTTCTTGGACTTGGTCGCACGTCCCCAGACAGATCACAGTCCACTCTCTTTTTAATGACCGTTCATTGATTTCCTGTTTGCATATCAGGTTAGCAAAACAATTTAAAGTTCATTCACACATGTGAAACAGTGAAGAACTAATAAATGAGTTCATTAAGGACCGATTAACAGAGTGGCATTGTTGCTGTTTCTTCCAAATGTGCAGTTAAACTGGAGGTAAATGTGACACAGGTGAGTCAGTCTACCTCTGACTGCATGATTACTCCAACAAGTTCATCTGAAGGATCTGCTGTGAAACCACAGAAGAAGAAGTTATATACCTTTCCATTGTGTGTGCAGAGCGAGGCCGCTCATCCTCCGACCTCAGCCACTGCAGTGATGATTAGGATGGCGCCTTGGCAGCAGGGACGGGGTCGTGATGCATAATGAAATACCTGATGTACAAATCAAACAGATCCAGGCCGACTTTCTCAACATGGAACCTTTCACTTCTTATTCTGTTAGCGGCGGTGACAAAACAAAGGAAGGTGAAGCTTTGTCCTCCTCGCCTTCGCCGCTCGTCCCTGTCAGGTTGCATTACGGGCAGCAGGTCGGCTTTTTAAAGGTGACCGCGACCTGCGGAGAGAGCTTCGGGTTCAGTTTGTCGGCGGCTCAGGAGATTTAACCTGCAGCTTTAATCACTATCGAAATCGGCGGCGGCGGCAGCTTCCTCCTTCATGCTGGGTGCGAACGGGACACTTTCCACTAAGAGCAGCAGTAGTACATCGCAAGATAAACTCAGGGTCAGAACGATTCTACTGTACAGAGGTATTATCATGTCAGGTTTTATCTGTGAAACACAGAATGGCAACAACATTATGCTGATGGATGTAATCAAGGTTTTAGGGTTAGGTTACCATCATTTCTTAAACCGTCTGAACCCTGAGGGGCGTAAAGATCAAGATCCGTTGATCCTTGAATGAGATTAACATTTCTTAATCTGCCCTCCAAAAATCATTTATCCCGTTTTAGTCATTTCCTTAAAGAGCTTTCCTTGAAACGATGCATTTACACGACAGAGTCAGAGTAGCATCAAAATGATTTCAGATCTGTTATTTTATGGTTAAAACATCAAAGTTATGCAACTTCATGTCTTCACTGGGAACCAGCGGGGCTGAACGACGCAGACAAACGAGATCCGGAAATGACGTGAATTTTTTCTTTTCCGCGCAAGACTCGAAGACTTTAGAAGTTACAAGCTGCTTGACGGGAAAAACACAGCAGAAAGAAGAAAAACAGAACAGACTCTATCAAATATCCAAGAACAAACAGACGAGGTTCAAACCAAAATGTGACGCCACAAAAGCAAGAAAACAAAACAAGACAAAAGCTGCAGTGACCTGGCTGCTCTCAGATTTTGCAGGAAGCTGCTGCTTTCAGGGTCGAGGAGCAATGACAGCAAAAGCACAATTATCTTTTCAGTTTTTGACCTTGGAACAGCCAGAAGTCTCTGTTCTAAAGGCCGGAGGCTCCTCCAAGAGGTCAGGAGCTTCACCGGGTACACAAACAAACTGCTTCACTTCTATTGTTGTTGGAAAACTCTATGAAGTGTCCTGGAGCTTCTTATTACCTGAACTTGCATCTCAATTTTATCTTTATGTTTTACAGACTTGGGTATCCTTCAAATATTATTTTGGTTATTTGGTTATTTCACATGTAAAACAGCTGATGTCTGTTTCCTGTGAGAATTTACTGCTTCAATCATCATCATGTTAAACTCAATGTTTTAATCGTGTTGTAGTTCTCCAGATCGTGCCGTCTTTTGAAGGACCGTCTCGTCTCGTCTCGGATCGGATGTTTTCTCCATCTCGGCAGTCTCAGCCAATCCAGAGGAAACAGGTAGAGAGTGGGCGGGCTGAATGAGTTGCTCAAATGAGCCACCTGTGGCGGCACCTACCTGTCACAACATAGATACTTAATCCTTGAATCTGTTGTTTTTCCTCAGGTAGCAAAAAGAACTAAAGCGAACAGTATCTGGAACCTGTGCCACCAGAATTCATTCGTTCAAGCAGATGGAAACAGAAGCAGCCACTTTCTGATCATCAGCGTGTTTGGATTAAATGTTCTACCGCTGAGATAAAACACGTTCCTGTTCATGTCGCAGTGCTGCCCGCGTGTGTGTGTGTGTGTCACCAGGCTCTGTCTGTGTGCTGCTCGCACTGAGAGCTTCTTTCTTTGTATCTCTTGAATGCTAAGAGGCGCCCCGTGTCTGTGGGTGCTCGATTCAGGTGAGGAAAACAGACCCTGACAGTAGTAACACTCGAGCTGAGTTGCTTTACCGAGTTCTGCATTTCAAACCACCCTGTTCGAGTCAGCACGGGTGCAGGTAGAAAACTGCAGGGACAAATTCAAAGTGAAGTGAAGTCTAATTAATATATATATTTTAATTTCTATTCATCTTACCCTTTGGTTTTTACTTTGGGGTAAAGAACTTTACAACTTAGTTTTGAAAAAAGATTTGTGTTAATTGTAACCACCAGCCACACACTCCTGTAATCTGTGTGCACCAGTTGCTTCACTTGACATTTTGCCTGCAGCATGCACCAAATGTGCCGTGCAGACCCAGACAAGCAGTCCAAGATGTGAGGATGCTGCCGGTCCCAGGGAGGCCGTGAAAAGCTGCTTTGTGGATATCTTGAAAAAGACTGCAGCACAAGAAAGACATGTTTAAGATGAAAGCCAACATCTTCATGTGGAAGCAGATTAACAGATTGTATGACTGGTCAACTACGTGGACTGCAAACTAAAACCAGAACGCAATGCCAAAACCTTGGTGCTTCAATTCTGCAGCCTGGAAAAAAAGCAAAATCTCTGCTTCTCCAGCATCAGTTATAATATGATATATTTTTTGAAAAACAGCTGTCAGGTTTAGACGAAACTCGCAGAGCCAAATCTTACATAATACTTTACACAAAGCATAGCTGCACCTTCACCTCTGTGAGTGAGTCCCACATTAACGTCTCATGCTTCTTTCATTCATTCCACCGTCTGAATAAACATTCTCAGGTTGTTGAAAACAAGAGAACTTGTCCAAAATAGCAGCTCCCTCCTCGCCTCACCTCTGCCGGGATCCAGCTTCTTCTCCGCGCTCTTGTTGCCTCACACGATGTTCGTCTTGGAAAGATTTAATTATTCAGTGATGTCGTGGGAGCTGGAGGAGACGGTTTGATGCTCGCTCTGCTCGTATGAATTAAGAATCCGGCGAGGTCACGAATGCACAATGACCTGCTTATGAGTCTCAAGGTTGCTGTGTGGCGAAACAGACCCATCAGCGCTCATTAATAAATGTATTGATCTGGCATGCTGCGAGACTTTGAAGGTCAATATGCAGAGAGACATTCAAGGATGTTAGACGGAGGGTTGTGCGTGCGCGACCTTGCCTTGCATACATATTCCTCATATTCAAGTATGATGATGATGATATTGATCTCTTGTGTTCTTCAAGCATGGAAACACTGAAAAGTCTGATTCCACACACACTTATTTGCTATGATTACATTACTTATTAATTAACAGCCGAACATCAACCAGGTCAGCAGCAGCTAATCTTACTGACTAGTCCAGCAGCAGTCAGCCCAGCTCGGCGTCTGTCTTTCAGCCTTTTATTTCACCAAGCTCTCACCAACCAACCCAGCTCCAGTTCTGGCATGACACTGGCTCAGCTCTCCCTTGAAAACCTTCTCTTCTCCTCCTCTGTCCGGAGGACATCAGAGGGAAAACCAGGAAACATTTTCTCCATAAAATATGATCCAGTTTCACCAGAATCAGTGAAATAGTTGGTCGTGTGTGACGCTGGAAAGCGTACTTGTGATCGTATCCGGAGCTCAAACAGACGTACGAATGACACCCGTCACCTGATCACAGGTCAGTGCAGATCAACAGGACTCCAAATCTGTTATTTCATGGTAGAAATGTTACAGACCCGGATAAGAAACGTGCTTGATTAAAGATTGTGAACGTACTGGAAAAGAGCCTGTCAACGTACAAAGATGCAAAAAGAAAATTATACATAAGATGTAATGCATGAGGACAATGACGATAATGCTGTCTGGTAATTTTGGTCTTTGATCCAGATCACAGAGACTGTGTATGAAAGAAGAGCACAGCTTCAAACAAAGGACACCACGGAGGATTCAGCGGCAGGTATTCACCTAACCTCAGAGGAATACACACGCCGTGATGTGCATTACATGTATATTTATGGAAGTCACTCTGAATTTCCTTTTAGGTTTGACTCCACGCGGGAAACATGCAGGTGCAGGATACATATTTTACCACCGGTGGGTTATAAAATTATCAGCAGTTAAATTGTTACTGATTGAGTGAGCTGAGGTGAGCTGAGGTGTGGCCGTCACTGTTACCGCTCCTGAAGAGCTGGACGATCCCACGCAGTGCGGCCCTGCAGTCCACAGGATGCTTGTTAAAGTTCAGACAGCCAGCTGTGTTTGCCAATGGTTAGTATTTCATTCACTTGTTAACATGAATAGTTTAACTACAGAGAGGGTTTAGCTGTTTAGCTGCTTTCTTCACCAAACAAAGGTGAAATATTTTGAGGAGCTTTCTCTTCAATGGAGGCCAAAAGCAGTAATGATTGCTACATGTGAGGCGCAGCCTGTTAAATCATCCACCTGCCTGTTCATACATGTCATTCCTGCAGCCTGTTTATCTGCACACATCAGTATAATTAATGCATCAGATGTCACAGACTTGGAACGCAGATACATTTGGCTGTCAAAGAGCCGCTCGCTGCGGTTAAAAAGTCTGACATGCCACAGAGACACACACACACACACGTGTAACAAACACACACACACATACGTGGCTGTCTTCCACGGACGCTTCAAACACACAAGAGTCTGGACAGCGCGCGCTCAGACACAGACTGATGTGCAGCCCGTAATCTTCACGACAGCTAACATGTCTGTAATTACGCAGCATGTGTCCACGGCGACCATTAAAAGATCTGAGACAATTACTTCAGCTGTCAGCTGAATGTTCATCTGCTCCACGCGGATATTCACTTCACGACTCAATCATGATGAATTTATTCAGATACACTCCTCTGTATACACGCGGAGACGTGCTGAAATGTGTCAGCATTAAAATTTCAGCATAAACCATCAAATGTGAGTATTGAAATGACTTCTCATCTCGGATCTCATAATTGTTTTAATGCTGATTGAAAGGCTCGGCTTCAGTCTCCATGGACTGTAGATGCACACACTTCCATGGCCTTAATCACCACAGCAGTGATGCTGATTTGGCCTCTGCCTGGATCAGGAAAGCAACAAATACATAAAGTCACGCCTCCAAAGGAAGCACCCTGGTTGCATCCTGATCACATCAGCTACCCGCTTTTAACCACTGCTACTCCGAGCTATTCCCGGATGGCCGAGCACCTCGCCGTATCTCTAAGGCTGAGCCTCGTTCTTTCGGTCGCTGCTCAAAGCTCGTGGCTGTAGGTGAGAGTTGGAATGTAAATGGACTGCACCAGAGCTGCACCTCAGGCTACGTTTTATCGCGAGATACTCCTTCACTTCCTTGAGGCTGCAACTTCACCCGTTACCCGGAGGTGACGTTCTCGTGTCACGGATCACAGACGAGCAGACCAGGTGTTCAAATACAGCATTTAAGGTTAGTTCTGAGTTGGTAGGTGGAGGGATGCAGCCGGTCTTTTGGCACCGGTTCAGTATGTTGTTACCAAAATGTTAGTAAAAAGGTTATTAAATGGTTCTTAAAGGGGATCTCTGGTTTTACTGTCACCAACTGAAGAAGCTCTTTATTTTGCATCAACATCACCGTCACTTTTATTTTCCTGTGTGCAGCAGAGCATTTGAGAGCATGCATTAATAAAACTGTGTGTTTGACTCACTCAGTGTGCATTTCAGGGCCTTTCTATTAAGAGTCGCATAGTATGAGAGGAGGGAATGGAAATTTCTACAAAATCTCCACCTGATTTATTTAACCGACTGAGAGCTGTAACAGAGAACTATCTCCTGGAATTAAGTGTTGGGAAAGACAGGTATAAAATCTGCTGCACTTTTATCAGACACGCTCAGAGGGAGAGAGCAGATCCAAACAGAGAGAGTAATCTCCCCCACGGCGTCTCCACTTGCTTCTTTATACCCACCAGCAATGAGCTTGGAGGTCGTAACTTAAGATTTATGCCCCCCCACCGGCAGCCCCGGGTCCACTTTCTCAACTATGCTGGCACCCGGACCGACCAGTGGAAGTACGTAGTGCATCAAAGGTTCCCTGTAGAGTTTCTGTCCTCTGGAAGTGTGACGCAGTCTACAAGTGGAAGTGATGAACCAGGATGCTGCAGTGTGAGATGTAGAAAGATGTAGAAACAAGGCTAAAAGACTTACGCAGAATTAAGAGCGCGGCCGAAGCGGCACCGCCAGGATGGCGACAATCAAAGCCACCACCCATAAGGACTGATCTCTGGCTGGCTTCCCACAAACAAGGGAACACTACCGATACAAGATGATTGTTTTTATTGTTGTGATAAGAGTCCAAAAGCAACATTTCAATTTACCGACATCAGAAAATGATTCACCTGCATGCTGAGTGACAGTGAACGAGAGAACATGGTTCTTGTCTTCTTGAACTTTGTGTCCTTTTCTCTTCCTCTTCCTTCATTCATCACATTGTTTCAGGGTTCTCGACGTTAGCTCTTTCTTGTTCTAATAATAAGGCGTTTGGTGTCAGAGTGCAGCTCGGTGGCTGGAGTGTAAAGACTTCCTCCTCCTCCTTCTCCGTTTTGTCCCGCTGAACTTGTACAACAGCAATAAAAGAAAAAAAGTATGAAAGCGGTCCAATGCAGCGGTGATGAATCCTCATATGATAGCAGGGTTCAACAACAGTACTACATTCTCATCCATCAGCCTCTGCTGATGTTTGAAACTGCTGCTGTGAGCAGAATCCCACCAGAAGCCTGATTCATCGAACACCCATGAAGATAAATGCAACATTTTTCAGGTTATGTATTCATAATTATAGCTACAGAGTCATAAGTTTAAATTAAATTAAAGCAACATTACATTACTTGTGATTTAGCTCTCTGTTACAGAGTGTAATACGCACACAGCTGTGTGTGTATTTGTTCTGATTACATTACTTATGAACAACGACGGCTTCTCAGCTCGGCACCGGGGTCCACTCCTCATCAACATTCCCTGAAAACGTCCTCTTCTTCTTTCTGGTGGTCCAAAACGCCTGTGGTACAAACACTAACACTCCCCCGGTGCTCTGAGCTCACAGTCCGGGAAGCCCGGCTAACAAACTGGGCTAACAGCAGCTACAGCTGTCAGCAGTTACTTCACTGTCCATCATAAACTCTGTAAATCACAGAGAGCAGCCGGACATCACTGGACAAATATGAGTTTCACCAGAATCAATGAGATAGTTGGTGGTGTGTGACTTAGTGCTCATAGAACAAACAATAATGGGCCGACTCATCCGAGCGCGGCTGTAAACCTCCATGGGATGCCTTTAACTTTGATACATGGTGCTGTATGTGAGCCTGTGAGAGCTAACGTAACGATCCATGTGTTTGTTTCCAACCCGTCTAATCGTCTGACTCATTTCTGATGACGTCTAATTTGAAGTCATCCAGCAGTGCGTTTGGAAAGCTCACGTACGCAGCGCACGAAGCCGGTGGCAGCGGCATAAAGAAGGCCTCCTGTCAAGCAAACATGACAGGCGATGACAGTCACTGCGAGGCTGATGAATAGTTTATTACCTACCTGCTGTCAAACAGGAAACATCCATCTGCAGTTACACTCAAAACCAACTTAAGGTCATTCAAAAAAGATAAGACTTTTTATGCATCTTAATATTTCAGAGTCATTTTTTTGTTCTTTCATAATTTAGATCTGATTTTCTGTCTCCACCTGAAGTCCTCGGGGCTCTGCATCTGTCTGAAAAAGTTTCCTTTATGAAGTATTTTTCACTTCATTTACATATTTAAATACACGATTCGGGTGATTAATTCCTGCTGTCAGTCAAAGTTACCTGCATGAATACAAACATTCCTCTTTTCAACATCGCACAACAGGACCTGCCACTCGTTTGAGAGTGAAATCAGCCTTTGTCTCTGTTTGGATTACAGTTTAGATGCACTGCCAGTCAGGACTGTTACATATCGAGGACACACTCTGCATCTTTAACGTTAGCGTGTTCAAAACATGCATTTTAAAAACAGGATAGAAAATATTAAAATACAGAAATTTGGATCAAAACTGACAGAAATGTTCGTTTGAGCAGCGTTGACGAGTGATGGGCTGTAATTTATTTTATGCTGTGCTTCCATCTTCTGGAGGTCTCGTGTACAACACTCCTGTTTGGGATTGTGATGCAGGAATAAAGCTGTTAAAGGTTCGAGTCTGACTTCAATTCATCAGAAGCTGATATGAAGCTTCACTGGTCCTGGTACTGATCATTTCCCAACTGAAAAATAACACTCAGACAAGGAAGAGAGCTCCGTTTTAGTTTTATTATAGCCTGCTGCTGCTTAACAGGTTTCATTTAGTAATTTAGTGAAATGTTAACTTCTTTGACTGAGAAAGAAACAAAGAAATGTGAGATATTATTATTATTTGGCCATAAACAGTGAAAAATCCATCACAATGTCCCAAATCTGAAAACTGACATCTTGAAGTGTGTAATTGTGTCTAAGCACCAGAAATATTAAATGTATTATATTAAAGAGTCAGAAACACTGACAGTGCTTTCATTTTACCTTTTTGTTCAAATTCAAAGTGTGAATAATAATAATAAGTCTTATTAGCAACATATGACTGAACATAAGAAGTAATTGGCAGATTAATTAACGACTAGAAGGACTACTCTTTACATTACAGCCTACTGATTAATGAGGTTTTTTAGGGGTTAATTAAGTGTTTTGTTTTGATTGACAGTGTGTTAACTTGTTTGATCTAGAAAGACAAAGTAAAGACAAATATAAAGATGAATTCATGCTGTCACCTGTCTGTGTTTAAATAAAGTTTTCTCCTTCAAAAGTTATTCGGGGTGAGTGTGGAGACGCTCGTGTCCTCAGATGTTACACGTGAAGACAGCTTTAAATAGAGCCATAATAATGATGATGTGACAGTATATGATCAGTTAGAACAGTTTATAACGGGAAATAAAGTGTGTAAAAGAGTTTCTGTCGTGTCTGCTGTTGGTTGTTATGTAGGTCAAACGTTCTGGAGTGTCGTAAAATCACCTTCAAATCTGATTAATGACAAACAAACTGATGAGAGCTGAAGCGATTTAATAATAAATAATACACGTGACTGTTTTAAATATTCACACTTTGTTTCGTAATAAGTTACAAAACGAGTAATCGGTTGTGTAAATTCAACTTCGATCAAGTCAGCCGGAGTCAGCGCGGAGATGTAGTTCCGGTCAGTGGTGAGGACTACCTTCAAAATAAGAGCATCGACTGGACACTGCGGGGCAAAGGAAAATACAGAAGGCGAGGTGTCCTTATATTTATTTATATTTTGAAATATTTGAGAGGTGTTTATACACTTCTTTATATGAGGATTATCTCACAATTTAGGTGGTGATGATAAATAGTTATAACAAAGCTGTTAATAATACTTGGTTTATTATATGGCAGCTTTAATGCGGTATAAACATGCAGTCGGAAGAGCTTCAGAAAACAAAACAGTAAAAACAGGACCCGACAATAAACAATAAATAAATACAAAGTCATTTGGCTACACAATGATAAAATGTTATACGGAATAAAAAGGCGATGAAAAATAAATGAACATAAAAAAACAGGATTTAGGCTGTGGCATACTGGCGATATGATGGAAACAGACCTCTGGTTTTATTCTGACTGTCTCTGTAAATATAAGACAGCTCACTTAACGCCGGCTGTTATTTTTTATTTTGAAAGTTCACACCGGAAGCAGTTGGTGTTCGGCTCGCGGCTCTGGTCTCGAGAGCTCCTCTCAGCTCGGAGAAGAACTGCAGAGAAGATGGCGGCGCTACGAGTCGCGGTGCTATCGGGGAGCGGCAGGGCTCTCCTGAGCACGCCGAAAACGATCAAGACCCCGAAGGTAGGTCGACGGACGAGTGGCGGCTCTCTCACCCGGGACAGAGCGAGTTCAGGGCGGGTTTAATAGAAAAAAACTGTGCTGTGGGGCGACCTGGTGCTGAGCTAATGCTAGCCTGGCTGCTGTCAATGGGGTGAGACAAGGTCACTCGTGTTCACCGCGTGTTTTTAGGACGTCTCCTCAACGGTGGCACCGGCTCACCGGGTGTTTTGTCATACAGAGACGGACACGGCGTCAGTTACCGTTAAAACACCGACTACCGGTCTCTAAATCTCGGGAGCTGCCGCTGTATGTGGCAGGCTAACTCGGTTAGCTCGGTCATGACCACCCGGCGAACGGACAGACTCACTGAAAACTGAACTTGTTGTTATATATACGTTATTGAACGTTACCGGGGCGATGACACACACACCTGAGTGTGTGTGCAGGTGTTTCAGCCCCGACAGGAGGCACGTCGACGTCATATTTTGTCTCGTAAGTCAAACGGCTAACGAGCGTGCTAACGGGTTAGCATTTCAAGGACTGCGAGGACTTCCGGTGATGAAAGCCGTTTACTGCCGTACCCTTCATGTGTCAGCTGTGGACGTGTCCCGGGACCCGTTTAAACTCACACACACACACACACCTCTGCTAACGTGTGTGAGGTTAAACGTCCTCGTGTTATTTTCACAGTGACGTCAGCTGTGACCTGCACGGGGACAGATTCACCTGAAGGTGCAGCAGTTGTACCAAAACCTCCATCAGCTCTGCACAGAGTGGCCTTGTTTAGACGGCTGCTGATCGATCTGCTGGTTATTTTTCTGATTGATCGATGACAGTTCAGTGGCACGATGATGGACATAGTACTGGTGATGGTAAAATAGGTAGAGCGGGTTGTCCACTGATCAGACAATCGGTGGTTCGATCCCCGGCTCCTCCAGTCTGCATCCTTGGGCCACAGCGTAGCTTGATCTCAGGTTGGGAGATGGAGGTCGGGGATGTTGTCATGTGACCCTCCTCCTGCCTGGTCAGAGGCAGCTTCATGAGGACGACCAGCCGAGCAGAGGATGGAGTTACGCTGACGTGCATGCTCAGATGTGAGAGTTTGTAGTCAGTCCTAACTCGCGGGTGGACGAGCCACATGTGGCTTCCAGAAATCAGGAATTCATCAGCAAGTTTCATCGTTTTTATGAGCATATCTTTGAAAAGACGTCAGATGTCGTGAATAAACTCCTGCGTGCTGCACTGTGATGATTTTAACTCTCTAACCGCTGCCTTCTTCTTCTTCTTCTTCTTCTTCTTCTTCTTGCTCCTCCGCAGGCAAACATGTCCTTCGCCAGCCTGCCGCGAAACAAGAAGGTCGCCTTGACGACACTAGGAGTGGTCGCGGCCGGCGGTGCAGGGCTCGCTCTGATGCTGCACCAGTCCGTTAAAGCCTCCGACCTGGAGCTCCACCCGCCTCAGTACCCCTGGAGCCACGGCGGACCGCTGTCCTCTTTGGACCACGCCAGGTATGACGGATGGAGACGTTTGTGTTGTGGCACCTTTTTAGAGTTACACTTTATCCAGGACGACAACGTTTTCCTCTCTGTCGCCCTGCAGTGTCCGTCGGGGGTACCAGGTGTATAAGCAGGTGTGTTCAGCCTGCCACAGTATGGAGTACCTGGCCTTCAGAAATCTGGTGGGAGTGTCGCACACGGAAGCCGAGGTCAAGGCCCTGGCTGAGGAGGTGAGGCTTTGTCTGTGTGTGTCTGTGTGTGGATAAGAGTCTCTCAGCTGGTAGTGACTTCCTGTTTCAGGCCGTACCTTTAAAGGTTTCTTGTGTGTGGTGTTCAGGTCGAGGTCGTGGACGGACCTGATGAGAGCGGAGAGATGTTCACTCGGCCAGGAAAGCTCTCCGACTACTTCCCAAAGCCCTACCCCAACGCTGAGGCAGCCCGGGTGGCCAACAACGGAGCCCTGCCTCCAGATCTCAGCTACATCGTCAACGCCAGGTACGTCCTGAAACACACACCACCTCCACGGTTAAACACCACACATCTGTGCATGTCTGTGTTCACTCGTGTCCTCCTGCCGCCCGCAGACACGGAGGAGAGGACTACGTGTTCAGCCTGCTAACAGGATACTGCGAACCTCCAGCGGGAGTGACCGTGAGAGAGGGACTCTACTACAACCCATACTTCCCCGGACAGGCCATCGGCATGGCCCCGCCCATCTACAACGAGGTGCTGGAGTACGATGACGGTGAGGAAAAACTCAGAGTCACCAAAAAATGACTTTACTTTAATATCACATCAGTCGTTGCTTCATTAAAATACTTCAACCTTCACATCACATCACACAGAGTGTAGGTCGGTTTACTGTAGTAATAAAATAATATATATATTTTATCATTGTGCTGATGGTTGTTATGTGTCTGTTGCCATAGGAACCCCCGCCACCATGAGCCAGGTGGCTAAAGATGTGTGTACTTTCTTGAGGTGGGCTGCCGAGCCAGAGCACGACCAACGCAAACGCATGGGACTTAAGGTACGACACACACAGACGCACACAGACACACACAGACACACACAGACACACACAGACACACACAGAGACACACAGAGACACACAGACACACACAGAGACACACACAGAGACACACACAGACACACTCAGATTAGAATGAATACATATTTAAAAATGTAAATAATTAATCTGAGCTGATATTCGGTGCCAGCCTTTGGTACATAAAAACAAGATATGCTATGAAACGGCTGCTTTTAAAAAAGATTCAGCTTTAGCCTTTTCTAAGAATAATCTCGACCTGCATCAGAAACTGAGACGGCCGGTCGCAGTTCTTTCAGTCTCCACAGGGTGTCACCAAAGCTGCAGTTCGTTGGTTAGATGGTCGACTCGAGCGGCCGCACAGATGTGACAGAAGCGTCAACACGGAGCTTGTTGTGTGAATAATCTTTGCGCTCTCCTTCCAGTTGCTGATGGGCTCGGCCATCATCGTCCCTCTGCTCTACTACTTGAAGAGACACCGGTGGTCCGTGCTGAAGAGCAGGAAGATCGCCTACAGGCCTCCCAAGTAAACGGAAACAAACGCACCCCTATCGGGCCTAACACCTACCAAAAGAGGGGCCGCGTTCAACGACCCCACAACACTCTCGTCACAGCAGTCAACATGGACACGGAACAAATGAAAAACACACATGCCTTTCTGAGGACAGGGTTAGAGATAACAGTATACATGTTTATCCTGCAGAGAAATGCCTTCATTAGAACTGTGACAGCTTCTCCTCCATCTGGAAGCTCGTGGTGCGAGTTTGTGTCAGAGAGTTGTGGCGTCCTTGAACGCACCCTCAGCAAAGTTTATGCTTGTTGTACGACATCACGTATCAGACACTTTGTCACGATCGACAGAGTTGATCGATTGTCCATCTTTGTAAGATACTCAATAACCACACGAGCGCTGAGAAATGGTCGCCATTAAAGTTTCAAACATCTGGGTGTGTAAATCCTTCGTCCCCTGTCCAGATCAAACGCAGCCTCTCAACCTGTTTTACTGTACAAAATAAATTATCTTAAAGGAAACTGTGTGTGCCACTTTGTTTTGTTTAAGCAGCCGTACACACACACACACACACACACCTGCAGCCTCCATCCTGGTAACACAGCGTTCCTGATAAATCCAAACAGATGTACACGCTGCGTGAAGTGTCTGACCTGGAATCTTCCACCAGCCACAGAGAAGATGATGCTCAGTGATTCATGAATTAGATCATAGTTCATGTTGCTGTCACTGCTGAACTCCACCTGCATCAAAAACTTGTTGGAGAACATGAATCAGTTCTTTCAGTCTCCACTTGGTGTCTCTGAAACTCTTAGTGACGGTGCAGATGGGAGCTCACGTCATCCCACAAACCAGGCACAGGTTATATGACCAATGTAAAACATTTTTACCACCCAACATTCAGTAGTTTTCTCTTGAGCTCTCTGCTTTGGCGGCCGCAGTGTGTTGCTGAAGTCTCGCCTTCACTGGTTTTATCTCCAGCGTGCATACAGTGTTAAAGTTCAGAATCTGCTGTATTTCTGCCTAACCGACAGTCTGAGTGCTGCTTTGTCCAGTGGAGCCAAAAGTTAATTACAAGTCTGCGTTGAAGGGACGTCTACATGCTGTCTGCACCAAACGCTCGTGCTGAACTCTGAAACAGGTCGTCTGCAGACTCTGGACAGACCAGCAGAATGTTTCACAGCTTTAAAACTCAAAGATCGGATTTCTTTGAATGCTCTTAAATCCACATTGAAAGTCCAGCAGACTGAATCACTTTTGTCCCTTTAAAAAGAGCTTTTTAACTTCAGTGGGACCTTTCCTGGTTACATAAAGAACTTTATGAGGCAGAACTGTTCTGCTGCTTGTTATAAAACTCACCATGAAGTAACACACAGCGACATATACACATACAGTCTGTCACAAAGGCTGTGAAATGAGTTTGAAACAGCTGACGGACACTGAAACTTTCATATTTGCCCAAAGAGAAAAGTGGTTTTAGGCGGAGTTACAGTCTTCCAGGTTGGATGATAAAGTGTTGTCTCCCTCTAAAACCACAAACTGTTGTTTACATGTCTGTATTCAGGTTAAAGCTGCACAGCATGTCAGTCAGTGAGCTTTAAAGGTGCGGCAGCTCTGACCCTGTGACCGATACGAGGCAGATGACGACCTCTCCGTCTCGTACTCGAGTCCACTTCCCAAAGTTTGGAGATATTCCTCCACCCGCACTCATCCTCACATCCACCCTGCCTTTCACTGAGGGTTAAATAAACAAGTGTGTGTTAGTTTAAAGCTGCTTCAGGCGCTCATTAAGAGCTAATCTGCTCCTGAAAAGGTTTTTCCTCCCCGCTGCTTCGACCTGCATTCAGACGGCGCGAGCTTCATCTGCATCACAACACACACACAGATTAGGCTAATGGCATTAGTGGATCTCAGCGGATCATTACTATTGCCATCGTTATCATCGTTATTATTATTGTTATTAGATTGACTTGCAGCAGGAGGACGGACGCAGCGTGAGAAACTAAACTGATTTTCTACTTTGGTAATCCAGAAGAAAAGGCGGCGGCGGCGCTTTGTGTTTGTGTGACACCTCGTCCTAATCTCACACATGCACTCATCACATGAGGGAAAACACACACTCACACACACACACACACACACACACACACACACACACACACACACACACGGCTGCAAACTTCACAAATACTCTGTTTTTGCAGAGTTGTAGCATTTGATTGTGAAACTAAGTAAACTAAAAATTTAAATATGCTGTCCCTCAGTAACACACACTCACACACACACACACACACACACACAGGGCACAGATTAGCTGCTGTATGGACCTCAGGGAATCTCATTCACATGGAAAAAGCCACTTCTTAATTCTAATTGGTGGCCAGTTGTAAATCCTCCACTCCCATTTAAACCAGCAGTCAGCAGTTTGTACTCCTGCGGCTTCACATGTGCCTCACACTTCAGCATCCCTTCACCTGCTCAGTGGATTTCAGACCGCAGCTCCACAGTGAAGAACCAGCAGCCCGATCCGGACTCATGGAACTGTTGTCTTCTTCTGGTCGTCGTCATCAGTAGCTTCCTGCTCTCGGCCTGTTTGTCGATCGGTCGATTAGTCGGTCATTATCAGTCGTTATGGCGTCCACTCTCGCTCCTGTGACAGAAGGAGGAGACAGGCCGGCGTTCTCCATCGAGCGGATTCTGGGTTTGGAGCTGGAGAGACCCGGAAACTGTCTGAAACTCCACCGACCGTGGACAGGTGAGGAGCAAAACTTTTAGATCTGAACTTTCTGTGCAAGTAAAGCAAAGAGTGAAGCACCGAGCGCCTCGTGTCTGTGAACTGTATGTGAACATTCAATGATCTTTACTTGATTAAATGTAAAAAGATAATCGAGCTCAGAGTAAAAGATGCTTTTTGAAATGGAATTTAATTTATGCGTATTTTTTTTGTAACTCTTCTGAGTTCAGAAGATTTTTATTGATATCATCCCCAAATTCTCGCTCAGACATTTTCAGGTCTTTTTCCGAGTCACTAATTAATTCCAGCCCTCCTATAAATCAACCAGCTGACGGCTGTTTAAATTCACTTCTTCTTGTAATAAATATTTATTCCTTTTCGTTTGTTGTCACAGAACAAACTGGTTTTCTCAGTCAGTTTCTGTGTGTCTGCATGATCAATCGATTATTGTTCCATTAATCTCAACTGAACTGAAAAATAAAAACTTAAACTTATGTGAGTGTCTCATGAACCCGAGGGATGAAGCACATAACAGGTAATAATGGTCAATTAATCTGTTGGGATCCGATGGATGGCTTGATGTGAGATATATTCTTATGTTTTTATGTATCCAGAGATCGCAGCAGAGAAGGAGAACGCAGGAAACAGCGTGTGCTTTAAACACCATCATCATCCTCAGCAGATGAAGTCTTCCAGGCCGACGTCAAACTGGTACATCGGACGCAGGCCACGCACCGCCTTCACCAACAGACAGGTGATCAATCCATCAATCTGTTCATAAATCATTCAGACAAATGAATCCTAATAAAGGATTCTTTCTTTTATGTAAGTCTTTAGTTTGTTCATCTGTGTGTGTGTGTGTGTGTGTGTGTGTGTGTGCAGGTGAGCGTACTGGAGACAGTGTTTCAGGTGAACTGTTATCCAGGTATCCAGCTGAGGGAGCAGCTGGCAGGGAGACTCGACCTGGACGAGGACAGAATACAGGTTTGGATCATTTACTCTCAGCTGAAGACAGACAGGAAATTAAAGGCGGTGTGAGGGTGTGTGTGACGTGCGGAAAAGGGACAGTGGGTTGGAATCGAACCCGGGTCGCTGCTTACGGGTACTGCCAGTGACGGTCAATAGAGGGCGATGTGCAGCAGTCAACAGACTTATTAACATCTCATTAAATATCTGAAATAAGCAAATGAATAAAAGAACCAGCGTGCAGGATCTCGTGACATCTAGCATGGCCTGAAGGAGACACTGTGAGTGTTTGCTTCTTCTCCTGCTTCCTCTGCTGACATTCATGTTTTTCTCTCTCTCAGATCTGGTTTCAGAACCGGCGGGCCAAGCTGAGGCGTTCCCTCAGAGAAACCCGGCTGCAGCTGGTGCAGTCAGCCGTCGCTGACCTCGGGGTCAGACATGCACGAGGTGACCAGGAGCTCGCCCAGCGACTCGCCTCCCGCCTCCAGCTTGAGGTGGATGAAGAGGAGGAGTGACGATGAGGATGATGAACTCTGTGAACATTTATCGATCCGTTTCTATCAGCTGGTTTCTTTCTGCTTCCTTCTGAACGTCATGAGAAGAAGTGAAATTCACAGCCACAGTTCAACTTAATATTAAAGTCTTTATGTGAATATGATTCTGTTTGCTAACTGTACAAAGTCTAAAACTAAAACTAATTAAAATAATTTTGGAATCTTTAGTCTGTCTCATGCGTGACTTCATCACAGTACACGGTCACAGTTTGATGGCTGTTACATGGATGAGTCAGATTTATGAAAATAAGAGTCACACGACAACAGCTGCTCAAAGCATCAGTATGAAATATTTATATTATTACTGTATTATTTCCCAACACAACTGTAAACAAGGAAATACATACCAATATTTATTTTATTTTTATTTTAACTTTCTCATTTATGTTTTTACTGACCTGAATACATTTTATTTTCTTTTTTTAAAAAGAAAATAATTTTTAAAAAATTATTATTTATCTATTTTTTGTTTTTTCATTTATTCAAAGTGACCTGAATGTAAATAGATACCAACAATTAATTTGATTTTATTTCTATTTTTTATTTTATTTTAAGGTGACTGAACACACACTGCAGCTTCAACTTAATATAAATGTGTTTTATTTTATTATATTTTATTTTTATTTAAAGGAAATTGAATCTAAATACACACCAACATTTTATTTAAATACATTTTTATTTTGTATTATATTATGAATGAATGAACACATACTGTAGCTACAACTCACAGCAGCAGTAGTAGCAGTAGTAGTAGCAGTAGTAGCAGTAGTAGCAGTAGTAGTAGCAGTAGTAGCAGTAGTAGTAGCAGTAGTAGCAGTAGTAGCAGTAGTAGCAGTAGTAGTAGCAGTAGTAGCAGCAGTAGCAGTAGTAGCAGTAGTAGTAGCAGTAGTAGCAGTAGTAGCAGTAGTAGTAGCAGTAGTAGCAGTAGTAGTAGCAGTAGTAGCAGTAGTAGCAGTAGTAGCAGTAGTAGTAGCAGTAGTAGCAGTAGTAGTAGCAGTAGTAGCAGTAGTAGTAGTAGTAGTAGTATTGGTAGTAGTGCGAAGTATTTTTTTTATTTTTTGTTGCATTTTTTAAACTTTATTTTTTATTTAAACAAAAAAAAAAAAAAGAGCGAGAGAGAAAATTACGCGGCCGGCGCTGATTGGTCGAGCCTGGCCCCGTCGTTGTGCGTGTCCCGGAAGTGAAAGCGTAGCCCCGATGTGTGTGTGTGCAGCAGTGTGTCGGTAACAGTCGGTGTGTTTCTCGGTGTCTCGGTGTGTGTCGGTGTTCTCTGCTGAAGATGGACACGCTGAACAAGCTGAAGCAGTTCGACGCTTACCCGAAAACTCTGGAAGATTTCCGCGTCAAGACGTGGGGAGGAGCGACCGGTGAGAGGCTTCCATTATCGACACACAGCCGCTGCTAGCCGCGGCGGCTAACAACAAGGCTGCTGACTGACTGACTCTTTATTTCATTTAAACCGACAAATATTAGAAAGAAAACACAAGTTAGAGCTTCAGCGGTGAACCTGAGAGCCTGAGCAGAGACACAGAGGACAGCTTCATTAACACAGTGATGCAGAGACACTCAAACATCTGATTATGTCACATTTATTATATTAACTCACCTGTTAGGCACGAGACCGCCGAGTACACCTGTTAACGAGCTACAAACCGGGCACACTTCATATTATTATAGTTATATATTATTATTATATTACTGGTTATTCATATTACAGATCAGCTTCAGGTTTCACATAATGAGACTGTACTGATGTGACTGAGGACTGTGAACCACCTGACCTGTGTGTGTGTGTGTGTGTGTGTGTGTGTGTGTGTGTGTGTGTGTGTGTAGATTAAGTCCACTAAACATTCATCATAAACCAGAGTGGACTTCTTCAACCTCTGTGGGCCGCCCAGGGGTCACGGACCCCGAGTTGAAGACCCCTGAACTGTGTAATGTTGTGTATGGTGTGTGTGTAATACGCACACAGTATACAGTAAATATATAATTCTGATCACGTAGAGCCGCATCGACCAGTCGATTAATAGATGAGCTGTCAGCTGACTTCTCACACGTTTCCTTTCTTTGCTTCTCTGTGACGCTGAACTGAGCGTGGAGACCTGAGGACATCAGTGATCAAAGATCAACGAGCGATGATCAAAGATCAACGAGTGATGATCAGAGATCAACGAGCGATGATCAAAGATCAACGAGCGATGATCAAAGATCAACGAGCGATGATCAGAGATCAACGAGCGATGATCAGAGATCAACGAGCGATGATCAGAGATCAACGAGCGATGATCAGAGATCAACGAGCGATGATCAGAGATCAACGAGCGATGATCAGAGATCAACGAGCGATGATCGTGATCGATCGTTTTCACCGTCTCCTGATGTTTTTATGTCTCAAACGACTCCCATCGATTGACCGGAAAAAATCAAAGTTACCTGCAGCTTTTTTTTAAAAGTTCAAACTTCATCAGGATCCCCAGAGAGGGCCACACACACACACACACACACACACACACACACACACACAGACACACTCACAAACACACACAAACAAACACACACACACACACACACACACACACACACACACACACACAGAGGACAAAAGAGAAGTAAAAACAGTCAAACAGCAGCAGACAGCAGAAAGGACGACACAATACAAAGGTTAAAGAGTCAAACACACACACTGCTCTGTGTGTGTGTGTGTGTGTGTGTGTGTGTGTGTGTGTGTGTGTGTGTGTGTGTGTGTGTGAGACGTTACCACTTTTGGTCGGACAAAACAAGACGAGTAAAGACTTTGTAGAAACGATGTGACAGTTTGTTTTGTTGGTGTGTGTTAACGTGACATCACGTTGGACTGCAGACTTTCTTATTAGATGATCATAATTATGAATATTCATGTTTTGTGTCTGTGCAGTGACCATCATCAGCGGCGTCATCATGTTTATCCTGTTTGTCTCCGAGCTGCAGTACTACCTCACCAAAGAGGTGAGTTCACCTGGCCGCTTCCTCCTCTAGAGGGCAGAATACTGCAGCTGACGCTCGCCCACAGCGGCACGTCCACGTTTCTCACACCGCCTTGTTTATTATTAATTATGCAAATTACACAGAAGCAGGTGATATTTTGTCTGCTGACGATCTGAAGGGATCAGACGTGAAGGTCTGAACGTTGTTTTGTCACCACGTTTGACGCGCGGCTCGCCTCCTTCACGGACGCTTCACTCTGCCTTATGAACTGACAGACTGTTACTGAAACTGTGCGTTTCCTGCCAGGCTGACAGCGTAATGCTAACCTTTCCTCTGACACACAGTACGTGGCTGTTAATTAGCCTTCAACCAGGACGTGAGCTTTGTTTAAGTAAAGGCTGCACAGACGATGTGCTGCTGTTTGCTCTCACCAATAATAATCACAATAAGAAAGCCTGTAGTAACATGAAGCAGTTTGACTTCCTGTCAGACCGGTCGGATCGGTCCGCTCAAACAAAGAAACTGGCGACTCGAGCTGAACGTGTCGCTCACTCACAAAGATTCAAAGCAGTGACGGAGGCAGCGTGTTAGTTTGAACCACGTGAATCTAAAAAACGAGCGATTTGAGTTGCTATAAAACTTTAAAGCCGTCACACAGAATGAGAATAAGAATCAGGTTAAACACGGAGAACTGACGTGTGTCAGGCTCAGCCGGTCTGAAGGCCGATCCAGAGCGGGCACAGTCAGCACGCTGAAGTCTGAGGGCTGTGTTGGTTCTGTACGGTGAGAAGCTTTGAGTATGTGAAGAGGGCCGGACCACAGAGAGGTTCAGAGGGACTTTGAAACTGATCCTGAAGTGAACGTGAAGCCGCTGTAAGCACGAAACATCAGGTCATGTGCTCTCCATTCTTTAGTAAACCGGGCCGAGAGATGCCTGTGCAGTTACAGTGACCCAGGCCTGGATGATATCACTGCCTGTGTGTTTGTGTGTGTGTGTGTGTGTGTGTGTGCGTTGAATGAAGGTCTGATTAAAATGTGTGTGTCTCCTGCAGGTTCACCCCGAGCTGTATGTCGACACCGTCGCAGAGGAGACAAACTGAAAATCAACATTGAACGTCATCTTCCCTCACATGCCGTGCGCCTGTGAGTAACGCCGCAGCCTCGCGCTGATGAAGCTAACGTGCTAACGATAGATTATGAACCAGTAAACAGCACCTCCTGCCTTCCTCCTCCTCCTCCTCCTCCTCCTCCTCCTGCCTTCCTCCTCCTCCTCCTGCCTTCCTCCTCCTGCCTTCCTCCTCCTCCTCCTCCTGCCTTCCTCCTCCTCCTCCTCCTCCTCCTGCCTTCCTCCTCCTCCTCCTCCTGCCTTCCTCCTCCTCCTCCTCCTCCTCCTGCCTTCCTCCTCCTCCTCCTCCTGCCTTCCTCCTGCCTTCCTCCTCCTCCTCCTCCTCCTTCCTCCTCCTGCCTTCCTCCTGCCTTCCTCCTCCTCCTCCTCCTTCTTGTGCACTCAGATCTCAGCATAGATGCGATGGACGTGGCCGGCGAGCAGCAGTTGGGACGTGGAAACATAATCTGTTCAAACAGCGGCTGGACAAGACCTCAAACCTGTCACTGTGGAAGCAGAGAAAACACGGTGAGCCCTGACGTTACTCTGACGTCTGACAAAGAGACACACGATGATGCAGTCAGGTTGCTATGGGAACCGTTGAAACCCACGAGGTCAAAGAAACGAAATCATTGTTGTGGGTTGATAAACACAGTCTGTGTTTGCAGAGCTCGCATGGCTGACGACGGTGAATGTTTGACCCCAGCACGCTCGACCCAAACCGATGCGAGAGCTGCTACGGAGCCGAGACCGAAGACCTCAAGTAAGACACCAAAACAACACACACACCACACACACAACACACACACACACACACACACACACACACACACACACACACACACACACAGAGGTTCAGCTCTGGCTTCCGTTGTGTCTGTCTGTATAACGCTGTGTTAACTGCCTCGCCTCTGCTCGCCGTTCCACAACGCTCAGGTGCTGTAACCCTGTGACGACGTGCGCGAGGCGTACCGGCGGCGAGGCTGGGCGTTCAAGAGCGCCGACACCATCGAGCAGTGCAAGAGGGAGGGCTTCTCGCAGAAGATGCAGGAGCAGAAGAACGAAGGCTGCCAGGTTTACGGCTTCCTGGAAGTCAACAAGGTTGGGTCAAGTTTTTACAGACATCCATGTTGTTTTTATTGACTGGATTCATCTCGTTTGACCCTCCTCTTCCTCTTCCTCTTCCTCTTTGTCTCTCAGGTGGCAGGAAATTTCCACTTCGCTCCAGGAAAAAGTTTCCAGCAGTCTCACGTCCACGGTAAGACCCGCAGTGTGTCCACGCTGCTCACACACACACAGGAGCGTTCAGATGTTTTTGAACACCCTGCGAAGCTTCTGATTTAAAGACGTCCTTCAAGAAAGACATTTAGGTTGGCTGGAAGCTGAAGTCAGGGACAGTCAGGGACGGTCCGGGACAGTCCGGGACGGTCCGGGACAGTCCGGGACGGTCCGGGACAGTCAGGGACAGTCCGGGACAGTCCGGGACAGTCAGGGACAGTCAGGGACAGTCCGGGACAGTCAGGGACGGTCCGGGACAGCCCGGGACGGTCTGGGACAGTCCGGGACGGTCTGGGACAGTCCGGGACGGTCCGGGACAGTCCGGGACGGTCCGGGACAGTCAGGGACGGTCCGGGACAGTCAGGGACAGTCAGGGACAGTCAGGGACAGTCCGGGACAGTCAGGGACGGTCACGCTCTGTTTCATCACTCTACAGTTTGTCTTTGAGTGAGACACGAGGAGTGTGTGTGCCCTAACACTCCTCTGACAGTCACTTACAGGGTGTTCAGAAACATTTGACTGTTCAGTGTTTGTCGTCCCAGCGTCACGTTTCTAACTCACACAGACTGAAGTGAACATCCACCATCAATCACAGCTCAAGGCTTCACAGTCACAGCAACGATCGATCAGCGTTTTTTTTTATTCAACGTGTTAAAATGAATTTTTATTTACAGTTTAAAAAAGCCTTGATCTTTGATTTTGAGATGTTTTCACGTGTTCTGCATGAAACTCATCAGCAGAGTTTGACTGAGGCCTGCTGGATGTAACCGTCATGGAGGACGTGATGCAGCTCTGTGACTGAACTTCACTCCATCTGCTCGTTGACACTCACATCTTCAGCCTCTCCTCTGTGTTTGTCTGCAGTTTGATTCATTTCTCTAACTGCTGCCGTCTTTTCTGCTCTGCCTTCATCGTCTCAGTTTTCCTCTGTATTATCTCCACTTGCCTGCTCAAAGCTTCCCTCGTGTACTCACTAAACCGGAGCTGGAAATTAACCGCAGCCAGCCAACCAAAGCTCAGATAAATCTTCTCTAACGGCCACTCCGGAAGGAAAAGTGCCACAATTTATCGTCCGCTTCTAATCTGGACAAAACATACGACGGCTGCTAAAAAACGTGGCCGGTGAGTTAAATCAAAGCTGAAGTCTGAGCTGCTGTTAGTTCCCGGCGTCCTCTGGTCTCTGGCTCTGTGACGAGAGACAAATGAAGTCATTTGTTGTGTTCGGAGTTATGTTTGAGCGATCGGCAGCAGAAACAAGAGACAAGAATCACGTTTTTTTTCCTGAGGATTTGACTGTAAATGAGGCTGCGGCTGACAGGAAGCAGCTCCATCCTCATTCTGCTCTCAGAGTTAAACTCTGCGTCTGTTTGGGGCTGCACCGTCACCCTGACAGAAGTCACACGGAGCAAATTTGAACATTTGAGTTGAACCTTTAAAGTCTTTTTCCAAAGCTGCGTCCTCTTCATGAAACGTTCTGTCCGTGTTGTGCAGCCCCCTGCTGGCTTCCTCCTCCCCACACATCAACATTACATGGTCTGTTGTCTTACCTGCATCATCACAGTGACTCTTCTCTCTTCTTTCTGCAGTGCACGCTGTGGAAAGTAAGTGCTTCTTTATTTCGTAGCTTTTCTTCTATTGTTGTAGAAATACTTGACAGACGAGCAGCCACACAGGACAGCATGCGGGAAAGTTACTTTGTAGGCAGTGAAGATTTTAAAATGCCGAAGGCGATCGTGATTTAATCCAGCAGCTTGTTAACTTTATGTTTTGTTATGAAGCCTTTAAATTTCACTGCAGTGTGACTGTGTTCACTTTAAAAGGTGCTGAAGAAAGCATGTCGACACTGCAGACGACTTCTCTCATCACACAGCTCGTGTCTGTCACTGAGCTCCATCTGTAGACAGCTGCTGAACGTCTGGTGCCGTCATCCAGAGTATGAACTCGACCAAACTGACACCAGAACCAAATCTCTAAACAGATCCACTCGTATACAGACTTCAGTCACAGACACAGAATACACACGGCAGAAAATCTGAGAGTCCGTCTGTTAGTTTGTTGTTTAGCTCAGCTTCAGTGTGTTTTCTCCTCCTATGATGGTGTCATCTCATATTTTAAGTGTCAGTACTTTAATCCAGATGAGACTGAACATCTGCTGCATATTTAAAAAGCTGCATGAATAAGTCTCATGAAAAACGTCGGAGTCATTGAGGCGAGGTCAGAGGTCAGAGGCAGGTGTGACTGAACTTGTGCGTCTGTCGGCTTCAGCTTTTTTTTTTTTTCCTGCCTTTCGTCTGTTAACCAATCACAAGCTGATCAATAACTTCAGACACGTTTCATGACTCTTCACTAAATGATGCGACGTGTTGTTTGTGTTCGCAGTACACGACCTGCAGAGCTTCGGCTTAGACAACGTGAGTAACTGATCAAGTTTACAGTTTTTGGACCATAAAGTTTGTTGTTAAACTGCCTCTGTAATAAAACTGTGAATATAAGAAGTTATATGAAATCACAGTGCAGTGAGTCTGCAGATGTTTTTAATGGACCTGTCTGTCCTATCTATCTGTCTGTCTGTCCTATCTGTCTGTCTCTGCAGATAAACATGACCCACCTGATAAAACACCTGTCGTTCGGTAAAGATTACCCGGGCATCATCAACCCTCTGGACGACACAGACGTCACGGCGCCGCAGGGTCAGTCACTTTACGGTTTTCTTACAGCAGGCACGGAGGTTTGGCAGCAGATGTTACCGTGCAGACTTTTATCAGGCGTATCTAACCTGTGATATGATTTCATGTAAACCACAGATCACTTTCACACGAGTGCAGTGACTCACTAACGTGCCGCATTCATCTGCAGCTGTTTAGCTACTGAATGTGAAGCTACTGGTGCGGCTTCTCGAGCGCTGAGTGATTAGATGTTTCCTGGTCTGCGTCTGCAGCTGCATGATTCACCAATGAACAAGACTCAGAGAAAACGAGCGCCGTGCCTGCTGCAGCAGCACGTCAGCATCAGAAAGTGTAACACGTCCACTCTGAACACTGTTTGGCAGATTTCGACTTTTATTGACAAAACTATACTGCCGTTTGAGCGAGTGACGGCGTCGAGCAGGCGGAGAGCCGAGCTTATTGGAAGAGTCCCATAGCTGTGAAGTTGTGTGGTGGAGGTGGAGGAGGTAGCTCCTCGCCTTCCTCAGCAGCGGATGCCCATGCCGATGGCCATGAACGTCCCGAACGTCCCCCCGCTCTGCATCATGGTCTTCCCGACTCCTCCCATCAGCTCCCTGCCACGCATGCCGATCCTGGAGACAGTTTTTAGTTAGTGTGAAGTGAAGCAGGCAGTCAATCAGCAGTCAGTATCAAGGATGTAACAGTCAGGTTACCTCAGGCAGGAGAAAGTGCCAAAACATGGCACCGGCAGCCATTCCTACTGCAAACCCCATCATGAGCCCATCTTGACCCGGTCAAAACAGCTGGGCTGGGTCTGTCCGTACGGGCCTACAGCCACGGGCATCTGGACGAGAGATCAGAGAGGAGACACACGGATCAGCAGACCGACGCCAAGCCGCTTTAAAAGGCCGGTAAAACACATCTGACGTGAGGTGGATCGCGCTTCAGAGAGACCTCACAGCTGTTATTAGAGGCTTTCATCAAATTATCACAGGTCATGTGATATGACTCAGCAGCAGCTCGTACAAGTTAATCTGCTCCTTCAGTGAACGCGGCGGACTGTTAGAGGCGGCGAGACGCGAACTTTAGTGTAAAATATTTATAATTTTTTTAGTTTTCTGAGGCGATCTGGAGCTTTTTTAACAGCAGACACGATGAGTGACTCAGCTGTGAGTGAGTCTGTTTGATTTCTACATTTCACTGAGGAGGACCGGAGTCAAAATACACCAACACTGGATTAAACTTTGCCTTTTGTCCACTCATCTGTTCACACTAAAACTCCTTAATCTGTGATCTACCTGTAGAGATCAGAGCTTCCTAAAAATCAGCCCTGTGAGTTCACTGTCTGATGACTTCTGTCTGGTTATTTAAAGGTCAGTCAGCAGCTGTTTTTGGATAACTTAGAGCTGTTTACTTTCACTCACCTGCACCTTTAAACCTGCTTGAGGTGAACTAGCATGTACTTTGTTTTAGACATCTCAGCTTCCTGTGAATCAGACCTTTGACCTCTGAATGTAGCTCGCTGTTTAACAGCTGTTTAACTTTTATTTATTTCCTCTGGTTATTTAATGGTTACTCAGCTGGTAATCCACGGCAGACATGTTTGATATTTGGCTGCTGGCTAACGTTAATCACGATTAAGTTGCGTTGCTAAGCCTTTAATCAATTAGCTCGTTGGCTAGGCTAGGCTAGGCTAGGCTAGGCTAACGTCAGCGAGCTAGCTTGTTCCACCGTTTGCAGACGAGCTAAGCGGCTAGTTTAGCTGCAGCCTCCAACCTGTGAGCAGACATCAGCAGACATCAGCAGACATCAGCAGACATCCAGCTCGGGCCGTTAAACCCGCAGAAGACGGTTTGTTGTGCTAACTTAGCTTAGCATGCTAACAGGCTAACCCCGTCACCCTCCGGTGGCCTTGACGGATAAACACGGCGCGTGCTCGCGCTCCGGCCGGCCTCTCCGGTGAACGTTAACGGATGACTCACGCGGGTCGGGCCTCACCTTGAAGCGCGTGTGTGGGTTAAAGTCTGTGTTCCGTCTCCTGACCGCGCGAAGCCTCGTTTACCGGAGCTCAAGCTGCGTTTAAAAGTCTCCGCAGCACACCTCCATAACCGGATAGAGGGAGGAGGAGGAGACCGAGGAGGCGATTCAAGAGCGGACACACGGAGGAAGGAGGCGGCGGACAGCGCCACCCAGCGGCCACAGACAGGCAGACACTTTTAAATACGCACAGAGGAATTAAACATCTAAACATCATAAACAGTGACCAAATAAATAAAAATATAAGAGAACTACTACAAAAACTACAAATGTGACTGTAAACAGATGAATGACAGTCACAGCATGTGGCAGAGAGTCCATGAAGGTCTGTGTGGTGATGAAACCGGGCCTGCCTTCATGTTTTAGTTGACCGTGCGTGTCCTTTCTCCCCCCGCAGCATCGATGATGTACCAGTATTTCGTGAAAATCGTTCCTACCATCTACGTGAAAACCGACGGAGAGGTGAGTTTATTTCACGTCTGTTCCGTCGAACCATCAGGACGACGAGCTGACAGACTTCATTTGTCGTTTTCTGTTTGCAGGTGGTAAAAACAAACCAGTTTTCAGTCACCAGGCATGAGAAAGTGGCCAACGGGCTGATAGGAGACCAGGGGCTGCCGGGCGTGTTTGTTTTATACGAGCTGTCGCCCATGATGGTTAAATTCACAGAGAAGCACAGGTAGGACGCCGCCGTCACCTCTTGGTCACAGATGTGGATGTAGTTGATAAATCTGAGGCAGCTGTGGCGTAGAGTGGATCGTCTAGTAGTCAGAGGGCCGTCGGTTCGATTCCCAGCTCGTCTCGTCCAGTCAAAGTGGCTTGGGAAAGATAATGAACCCCAAATGGCTCCTGATAGCCGCGCTGCTGGTGAGCGTTAGTCAAGTCGTTCACGATTTCCTTCGGAATAAACTGGGAATTTACAAAAATTGAAGGCTGGCCCTTTAACAGGAAACTTAAATATATAGTTGGGGGTAAATATTTGAATATAATCCGTGAACTCTTCCTCTCTCTCTCTCTCTGTTCAGATCGTTCACACACTTCTTGACGGGAGTTTGTGCCATTATCGGAGGCGTGTTTACAGGTGAGTCCCTCTGTGTGATCACCTGACGTCGTGTGTTACCTGATGAATCTACAGCGTGAGGTATGACGTGGATCTTCTGTTTTCTTTCTGTCCGCAGTGGCCGGTCTGATCGACTCGCTCATCTACCACTCGGCTCGGGTCATCCAGAAGAAGATAGAGCTGGGCAAGGCGTCCTAACAGCGCCCGTCCTGCTGCCCCCCGCCGCCGGCCTCCACGGTGCAACACAGACCAAGACACGCACACAGAGACAGGACGAAGGTGGACGGACGGACAGACGAGAGAAGTTTGTCGTCTTTCTGTCAGAAATCCAGAGCGAGGCTTTAAATCTGCCGAGTTTTTAACCCCCGTTTGTGTTTTGTTGTGGAGAAGCACTGGAGATGAACTTTTTTTATTATTTTGATCTCCACTGTTAAATTCGATGCCAACCGGACTGAGCAGAGCCGAGAAGACGCCTCATGGATTCCTCCAGAAGCTTCTTCTTCCTTCCCTTCCTCCTGTTTACGTCCTTGAGCGCGCTCGCCACACTCACTGTCGTTCAGAGGATCTTTGGTCCAGGTCGACGTGGACGGAGGCGTCTTAAAGGAAAACGTCACCCAAAATGTGTCGTTGTCTTCTCACTTACTCATCCCGTAAAAGCTGAGCTGCCCGAAGGAAAAATGTTCAGCAGGATGACGCGACAGGAAAAATATGTACATATACTGTATACGTCACGTCACTTCCTCCTTATTGGCCGCTTAGTTGAAACTAAC
This sequence comes from Nibea albiflora, assembly GCA_014281875.1. Lineage (NCBI taxonomy): Eukaryota > Metazoa > Chordata > Actinopteri > Sciaenidae > Nibea > Nibea albiflora. The sequence goes on from CM024790.1 coordinate 27,451,892, forward strand.
AAATATTTTCTTGAATAATCGATCAGAAAATGTTGATCAAAGACGTTCAGTTCACATTTCAGAAGCTGACAGAGCGTTTAGACATTTACCACTACAAAATAACTGATGACAACTAATCTGTGTGTGTGTGTGTGAGAGTGTGTGTGTGTGTGTCTGTCTCTGTGTGTGTGTGTGTCTGTCTCTGTGTGTGTGTGTGTGTGTGTGTGTGTGAGATTCTGTACTTCAGGCTTTAAGTCATGAGTCGTTGAAACATTTTGGGTGACGTGTTCCTTTAAAGATACTCGACACTGATTTAACAACATACAGGAAGATCTGTGTCCTCGCTTCACGTGTAGGACTGTATGTGTGTGTGAAGTCTGTCCAAGACAAGCTTACGCACACACAAACACACACACACACACACACACACAGCGGCTTTAAAGACAAATTGACTTGATGTAATCAGAATTGAAGGACTGCAGTGTGAAGATTTGTGTTAACTGATGCAGCCAAAGTTTGCAGCAGCTTTAACGTCACCTCGCTGCGACTGGAAACAAAAAGTCACTGTAGCCTCCTTCCTCTCTCCTCTCCTCTCTCCTTCCTCCTCTCTCCTTCCTCCTCTCTCCTCTCTCCTTCCTCCTTCCTCCTCTCTCCTTCCTCCTCTCTCCTCTCTCCTTCCTCCTTCCTCTCCTCTCTCCCTCCTCTCCTTCCTCCTTCCTCTCCTCTCCTCCTCTCCTCTCCTCTCCTCTCCTCTCTCCTCTTTTCTCCTCTCCTCTCCTCTCCTCTCCTCTCCTCTCCTCTCCTCTCCTCTCTCCTTCCTCTCTCCTCTCTTCTCTCCTCTCCTCTCTCCTTCCTCTCTCCTCTCCTCTCTCCTCCTCTCTCTCTCTCCTCTCTCCTTCCTCTCTCTCCTCTCCTCTCTCCTTCCTCTCTCTCTCCTCTCTCCTCTCCTCTCCTCTCCTCTCTCCTCTCCTCTCCTCTCCTCTCCTCTCTCCTTCCTCTCTCCTCTCTCCTTCCTCTCTCCTCTCCTTCCTCCTCTCCTCTCTTCTCTTCTCTCCTCTCTCCTCTCCTCTCCTCTCTCCTTCCTCTCTCCTCTCCTTCCTCCTCTCCTCTCTCCTCTCTCCTTCCTCCTCTCTCTGCACATCTTAGAGTTTAAGACGGATTGAAAACTCAGATTTGACCCTCTGACTGACTTCCACCGTCGACGCGATCACGCGGCGATCCGAGAATCGAACACATGATTTTACCTCTTTTAGTTTTGTTTGTGTATTCAGGAGTGTAAATACTGTACAGACACATCCGAGCACTGCCTCAGAGGAATGGAGGGGTCGAGTGTCGCCCCGCGCCGTGTCAGTGTTTCAGGAACGTTCAAATCAAGTAGAGAAGAAGAAGAAGAAGAAGTTTTGTTTCTCTCTGTTCTGCGGGCTGACAGAACACGATCTGCTCTTCTGCTTCTGTTTTTTGGTTTTTCATTTGGTCTGTGGGAGTTTGGGGATGTTTAAAAAAAGACGATGATCATCTTTCCTTTTACAAAGTGTATTTTCATCCAGAAGCTGTCTGTTAATGACAGGCTCAGTCAGGGAGGCAGCAGGAAGCTGCAGACCGCAGGAAGACAGACGGCGTGTAAAAAAACGGGGCTCGATTCTGACTCACGTGTTGAGTCACCATATGAGAGCCAGATGTTTCTGCTGGTTTGATCTTCCGCCGCGTTCTCTGTTTATTTTCAGCCCATTTTCCGCCGTCCCGAGTGTCAGACAGACAGAAACAGACTCATCGCGGTTAAAAGGAATTTTTCTGAAAGGGCTGCGCTGATGTTTGACTCGGTCATCCGCAGATCAGCGATTATTTATATCACGCCCGACCATTTTCAAGACTGGCTGTAAGCAAAGCTCGGATTGTTGATGTCTTTAAGGAGGACTGCTAATCAAAATCTCTGAATTTATGTCTAATAAGTCTCACGGGACGTCAGCTCTCAGACGCGGAGTTGAGCAGATCCTGACGGTTGCCATCACCGGTGTGTCCAACCACCGAGCGCCACAGGTGTCAGTCTGTGGGGAAACGAAGGAGGAGCAGCGAGTGTTTTATCGTGCGTTTGTTATTTTAGAATCAGTTAATCAATCGTTTATAAAAAGCCCCTCACGAGCTCCAGAACCTCCATATTTCATTAATCTTCATTTTCTGTCTGACCAACAGAGACAAAAAGCTGATCTGGAGTCTGCGCGCTTCCAGATTGAAGGTTTATTAAATCAGTAATGATCAGACGTTTGAGTTTTCAGCTTCTTTAAGCTGATCTCTTTCTTCTAGAAACACTTTTCCAAACTTTACTGCTGTGAAACGTCACGCAGACGCAGCCGAAGTGGTCGTGGATTGAAGATGTCGTGGACCGCTAACCCTCTGCAGGACGTCCATGTTCATGTCCACAGCTGACTCTGATTGGTCCTTCCAGTCCACGCTGTGAGTTCACTGTCGTCATCACATGCTGACGTTCAGATCGGGCTCTCTTCTCTGTAAAGTCACGACGTCGCTCCCCGTTCTTCTGTTTCTGTCTGTCTGTAAACAAACTCGATCAATGAAATTAATGAAACTTTCTGTCTCTGTACACATTTATTGGAATGCGTCACAGGTTTTGTCCTGAAGTGTGAGAGCGTGCAGCATCTTTTTTAAAATTTCACAACACTAAACAGTTTAACTGTGATTCAGACAAACAGGTCGAAGTATTACAGCCGTGAAGAGACACGAAGATCATAAACATCAAAACGTCTGAATGAAGTCTGATCATGAAGGTTGTTGGTTCGATGTTGTTGCACCTTTTAACATCTAAATCAGGGGCAGGGGTTGTGTGTGTGCGTGTGTGTGAGTGTGTGTGGGTATGTTCTGATGCCAGGTGATGTGTGTGTGTGTGTGTGTGAGAGAGTGTGTGTGTGTGTGTGTGTGTGGATGAGTGTGAGAGAGAAATGTATTTATATTTTGATTGTCCTCAAACAGTTTTTAAAATGACAAAATAAATGTTGAATACACCAGCTCCACCTGTCTGCGGCTCGTTAGCTCCACCTGTCTGCGGCTCGTTAGCTTCACCTGTCTGCGGCTCGTTAGCTTCACCTGTCTGCGGCTCGTTAGCTCCACCTGTCTGCGGCTCGTTGGCTTCACCTGTCTGCGGCTCGTTAGCTTCACCTGTCTGCGGCTCGTTAGCTTCATTTAACAGCTCCGATGGATGAAGACGACTGCTCGATCACTTCAGATGGAGAATATATATTCTGTGTGTGTGTGTGTGTGTGTGTGTGTGTGTGTGTGTGTGTGTGTGTGTGTGTGTGTGTGTGTGTGTGTGTGTGTGTGTGTGTGTGTGTGTGTGGGGCTTTGGAAGAAAAAACAACAACACAAGAACATTTATTAGACGTAAATCTAAAAATATTTGCATCATCTGAATACAAACTGCTCCACCTGCCCTCATCCTTCATCCCCTCATCCTTCATCCATCCCTTCTCTTCCTGTCTGTCTGTTTACTTCTTGCGTGATGAGGTTGTGAGTGTGTGTGTGTGTGTGTGTGTGTGTGTGTGTGAGCAACAGTTAGCAGATAAGTATCAGCGCTGAGCCATCGGGGACGCTCAACAGTCAAAACATCAAAAACATGGAACTGAGTCAGTGTGTGTGTGTGTGTGTGTGTGTGTGTGTGTGTGTGTGTGAGAGAGTGATGGTGACGATACTTCCAGCTCTTCATGACAAAGACGTCGGATTCACAGGAACACATCGACAGTCACACACAACGGCTGCAGACCCCCGTCCTTATTTTCTCTCTCGCTCTTTAATAATTTAAAGGTCAAAGTTTCTTTGTTAACGAGCAGATGTTGCATCTGTCAGCCACTAGATGGCGAGCATGTTCTTTAAAGTGTCTTATTATCCTCACACACACACACACACAGTGAACAGAGCATCTGAATGAAATTACAGCCGGCTTGAGTAACTTCCTGTGGGTGTGTGTGTGTGTGTGTGTGTGTGTCAGAGCCACGCAGGGCTGAGCAGTCCGGCACCAGAGTCCACAGAGAATAGTTTTATACTGGAAATCTAATTATCCGTCTGGGGCGTAGTGCTCTGCATCATCATCATCATCATCATCATCATCGGGCTCATGAAGGAGGTTCTCAGTTGTTGGGTGATGAGCCTCATGAGGGGGGGTCACCTCAAACGCAGATGGGGTCGTGGAAGATTTCAATCACTGACACACACACGTACAGATATCTGCGTCACGCGTTGACGTAGCTGTGGAGTTATTGTATGTAGAAACATCCAGATCTTTGACTCAAGTAAAAGTCGGCAACAAAGTGTACGTGAAGGATGAAGAGTAAAAGCAGTCCTGGTGTCAGAACGGCTCCGTCTGAAACGGGTGACGTCTGCGAGGCAGACAACTCGAGCTGCACTGATCACACATCAGTCCAAACACACCACTCTCGACCCATTTAAGCCTCGAACATTACGTCTCTCCCTCTGAACCTGAACCTGAACACACACCTGCAGACTCCAGGAGGACTGAGATGTTTGCTCACCGCTCCTCAAAAAGTGACGAGGTCGGAGCCTGGACAGCAAACTCGAACTGTATTCTGCTGCTGCGAACACGGAGAACAAAAACGATCCAACATGTTTGGAGAAAGTGTTTTGTCTGATGCTGATGAGGAGAAGAAGCGCTGTGAAGAACATCTCAAACGTGTTCATGAGCTGTGACGTGAAGACGTCTGCTGATGTAATCCAGGAGGGATGAAGGGATGAGGGGTAGACAGATGGAGTGTTAGGGATGAGAGGAGAGATCAGGGCTGTTAGTTCAGAGATGGACCGGTGTCAAAGACTGAAGCGTCAAGGTCAAGACTCCAGACTATTCGCTCCACAGTGGTTCGTGTGTTTAAATGAAAGAGAGACGAGAGCGAGGTGGACGCAAGACGTAAAAAATAAGAGTTTGGAGGTTTGGGATGCGAAAACTGAGTCAAAGAGGGAAACGTGTGCTTAAATGCTTCAGATGCGGAAATCAGATGATTCATGGTGCGGCCTTTGTTCCTGAACCAAGTTATAAAACTTCATATAGCAGCTTTTCACACAACATGTGTGTTTTATTTCTCCAGACAGAAGTTTGCATGAATAATAAAAGTTTGAGTTTAGCCTCCACAGTTTATCTGTTTGCTGAAATCTGAAGGTTTTCTTAGATGTTTTTCCAGCAGATGACCGGGCCGCGTTCCAGTTATCCTTCAGAACAGAAGATGAAACATATGCAGGAGATTCCCTGTGAAAGCAGCGACGCACTTTCCCGTCACGGAGGCGATGCATGAAATGGTTTAAAATGGAAATACTTAAAGTGAAGCACCAAAAATGTGTCCTGGAGTTACCTTCCACCGAGCAGCCGCATTCATCAGCGCGTCAGTGAATGAGATAAAAGAATGGAGTGAAGTGTCATGGAAACTTCAGCCACAAGAACAAATGATGTGTTCTGGTTCAGATCCAGGAATAATATGACGAAATAGCCCATTTTTACTGTAAATCTGCTCTCTAATGATTTCTTCTCAGGGTGAAGCTCGGTGCTTTGCCCCTGCTGTGGCTGTGGAGGTTCAGCACTTTGTATATGAGCACTTATGGATGTGAAACCAAGCTCAGAGTTCAGAGGTCACTTTAAGGCCGAGGTTATAATTTTAAGATACAAAGAGGTTAATGGTTTTTGGGTGAGGATTTGAAAGGTCTGCAGTCAGCGGTCAGGGCGAGATTTGAGGTTTTGGTTCTTTGTGTTTATTTCGGGGGGTTTGCTGTTTGGTATAGAGTTAAGGTTAAGGTTTAATTGGATGTTTAGGATTGTGGTTCATCGAGCGGATGCAGGATTTAGACTGAAGGTTACAGCTGAAGTCAAGACGTTCACTTGAGGTCTGAGGTTTGCTGTGGAGGTGACATTTCTAACCTCTTTATGCCGCCGTGATTCAGACGTGGAGACTCCTGAAATGTTTAAATTGAATATAAATATATGGATGAGTCACTACGTCAAAAAAATGAAACCAAACCACCAAACCTGGAGAAGACGCAGCTCAGATTGAAGCTCTTCTTGAGCAGCATTGGACTCAGGTGCTCACACTAATGTGACTTGTCCACCCACATGATTACCTGCAGCCATTATTGATTACAGGTGGTGGAAAATCAACCCCAAACTCAGACGTCTTTACCCTGATCTGTGGTTTGTTCTCTAAATTCCTACAAATTAAACTTTTATTTTAAAAGATTAGTTTTTGTAAAATAAGATTTTTTGTCTCTTTCTTGGAGATTTTGCTGAGAGCATCAACTCTCCTGTCTGTATGCTAAATATGAAGATGTACAGCCAGCTGTTAACGTAGCTTAGCATAAAAACTGGATCCAGAATTCAACAGCTGGCCAAATTTAACAAAATCCAGACTCGATGCGTTACGTATGTTGGCTGAGCCAAACGTGTGTCAGAGGCTTGAAGCCAGTTTAACACAGTGACACATGACAGCAAATGGGATTCATCACGTCACGCACGCTGGCACAGAAGATACGTTTACACAGAAGCTGACATTGTAAAAGCAGCAGCTGGATGCTTGGATCGATCCGGTCCGATAAGATTCTGAATGTCTGAAACAGCTGGATGATTCAATCAAGCCAGCGGGCAGCTGGACCGGAAGTTCAGCTTCCTAAATAAAGCTTCACAAACGTGACGGTGGTATCAAGTTTCCTGTGTAACTTCCTGCAAGAAACAAACAACATAATGATACAATAAACATTTTCTAAATTAAATTATAAGCTGTCCTAAACTAAGAAGGTTGGGAAACACACATCTAGATAACATCCAGACACAGATCCACGTGGTTTTTTTCAGGGTCTCGTCTCTTTTTATTTGTTATATTTCATCTCATAAAAAATGTTTCAGGGTCAGATTTTATCTAAACATTACTACGAATATTAAATATCAGCTGTTGATACTCTGAGCAGCACTTTCACTTTTCACTGACAGATGTTGAGTTTCATTCTGACACACACACACACACACACACACACACACACACACACACACACACACACACACACACACACACACACACACACTGTGATGCCTGCCTCTGTTTTCTTTCAGGTCTTCTTGGTGGTTTAGCTCCTCCCACCTCATTGGTTGATCAGTGTCACCTGTTTCCAGCCTTTATAAGCTGGGTCATCTCAAGATGGCTGCTCCTCGCCTCATGTTTTGCTCTTGGTGCCTCTCGGGCTCCTGAAGGTTGCACTCACACTCGTCACACGTCACTCTCAACAAGCCGGGCGTGACAACTAATCCACATGCAGCTCACTGTGAGCTTCATTAATTAGCATCAGGAATCGTCTCCTGAATGAGCGACCGGGTCGGACAGAGTCCGTCTCTGCGCGTTCATGCCGTGTTTCGTGGTCGTGTTATTGGCAGTCGTGTGTTGCAGTCAGACTCGAGTCGAAATGATTAAAAAGAATCAAACTTTTTTTTGCCAGTTTTCTGTCAGCGGGATTTAAAGGCTGACGTTAAGTCTGATTTTTACTGATCCGTAGCTCATTACATTGATCAACACCAGAGCGCTGTTACAGGCAGCGCCACATTTCATCACAAGCTGTCCACGACTCATCAGTGCTGCACATGCTCAGACCAACTAGGAGACCATCACAGGTTACTCCATGAACCTGCTGAGACATTTCCTGATGTGGCACCGCAGCACGACGTCAGGTTGTTTCCCCCCAAACCTGCAAAGTTCTTTGGTTAGTTGTCGGTTAGTTGCGGCACCGCCACACCCTGAACTCAACGCCCCCATTCGAATGAACGGGAAAACCTGCACCATCGTCCTCTGCCAGGACGCTCCACCCTTTTGCTTTTCTTATTGGCAGACCTCAAGACTGTCCAGGTGTAGCACCTTGGACAACCTGTTGAGCACGCTGAGAGGACACTGCGGAGACAGACTGTGGTTTTGCCTGTACTGACCCAACCGGGTCAAAACACGAGGTTAAGTTGACCTTTTAGTCTGAAAGTATTCAGTAACGCTGACGTCCCGACGTGTGTCTTCTCATTCTCGTGTCAAACAACTCCCCGTGCAAAATTTCATTTCCTATTATTGCAACAAATTCCCATCAGACATGAACCAGATTTTACAAAACATTGTGCAACATTTAGAAAATACAGAGAACAGAAACAAGAAAAAAAAATCCTCCCATAAACGTTCTCATTACATCAAGTTGATCTGAGTTACGTTTCTCGTTCACACTTCTGGAGACGGAAAAACAAACTTTGTTTTGGTGCTCGTTGGAAAGACTTTAGCGAGTTCCCATCCTCGACGCACTCGCCCGGCTCCCAGCAGGCTGACGTCGTCATTGGCTCCGGAGAATAAACAAAAGAGATAAAATGGAACAACTCCCACTCCTGATCGCATCGACCCGCGGACTTTCTTTTTTTCCCAGTGCTTCCCAGCCTCGATCCATCTTCATTAACCGGTTTACAGGGAGGTCTGTTTGTGATCTGGAATCATCAAGTTATTGTCTGCATCGATAATAAAGCAGACAGACTCTCTGGAAGAGTCTCAGCTGTTTTAATTCACTGTAGTTAGTTTACAAATGACGAGAACTCTGTGTGAGCAGGATGAGTACTTACATTATTGCTGAGATTTGGGAGAATCAAAGAACTCAAACTGTCTCTGAAATTCAGAAATGTAGATAATTTAAGTCATGATTATCCGCTGCCCTCACTGTGCATGTAATGCTGCAAGATTAACACCTTCCAACAACGGTTGAAGACATTTTGTAGTTTTAAATTCAGTGATAAAGACCAAAGATTTCATAACAAGGCTGAAAAATGAAGCCAACATGAAGTGCTAAAAACTGCAGTTCCTCTAATGACCACTTGAGGCTGGTTACAGAAGTGAGTCAGTCCCCATAAGTCCCCATGTTCAAATGAAATAAACATGTTTACAGCCTGGTACAAACAGTCTGTGATATGAATTCATGGCCTAAGTGGAAACTCTGAGCTGCTCCGGGCTCTACAGGGAAGGTCGGGCGATCACTTAGTCGGTGTGATTCATCCTCTGGGGAGCATGAACGTCTGAAACAAACCATCACAGCGATCTGCTTCACTGTAAACACAAAAAATATTGATTAGTGGATTTAATGAATATTTTATTACGCCAAAAAAACTAATGTATCATTTATAGCTTTGATCTACCCACTCGAGAATAAAAGGAGAGAGTGTGTGTGGGTGTGTGTGTGAGGATTAAAGGGTTTACATACTTTCCCTCTATGTCAGCTGTGTGTGTGTGTGTGTGTGTTGGCGCGGTTTTCACACACTCATCCACCAACTTCCTGTCTCTGGATTATGATGCCATCATTCCAAACACTGCTCTATCAGCTGGGATCAGCTACGGATGTTAGCTTTTGGATTTACACACACAGCGGACCCCCTCGTACGCATGCATGAACACACACACACACACACACACACACACACACACACACACACACACACACACACACACACACACACACACACACTGGCTTGCTGCTAGAGAAAGGAAAAGGCGTAGTCAGTGGTTCTGCTGGCCAGATGTGTTGATCTGTGAATCAGAAGTAGAAGTAGCGCTGGATTAAAAAAAAAAAATAAAAAGGTTTCCTTGTCAGAAATCAGTCAGTTTCTATCTAAACTCTGGGTGTGTCTCCTTTCAGTTCAGTAGGTGGTGAACTGCCCAGAAATAAGCACTAATTTGGTGAATCAAAGGTCCAAAGACGTCTAGACGTCGAGGCTGAAGCCGGGCTACACAGCGAACATTTCTGGTGGAGGTGCAGGATGCAGATAACCGTCGTCTCTATGGAATTTAAATTATATTTCAGAGTGAAGCAGGTCCTAACTACAGAATGAAACACAGTGATTGAAATGCTGTTGAACAACAGTTACATGTAGCATAGACACTGAAAACAGGTTTTAACATGGAAATGAGCGAGTCTGTGCTCACAGGGAGGCTTTCTGAATGCGACCCGTGCTGCATGTCCTGTCACACCGACCAGCTTCACCAGGCGACGCTTCACGCCGTGAAGGAAAATACATGATTCATACCAAACCAGACGTGAAGGGACAGATCCGATCAGTCGTATCATAACGTTAATGTGTGCCTGTGTTAATTAATGGGACTCATTAATGTGCTTTAATGTTCCTTAATCTGCATTCTGTTCAAACATACCGCACCGCACAGTGACTCGCTCTGCACAGACACCTAAAGATTATTATTTTATATTTATGACTGTTCTGAAGTCAGTCGAACTTTGTCACTGTTTGGTTCATCGCCTACAGCTGAGTTTTGTTTTTAAAAGGCCTCCGGCTCCATTTAGACCTCAGGTTTCTATCTAAACATGATTTAACCAGAATAAATTTGAACATTGAAGGAGTGAACTTGTTTCACTTCATTCACATTTCTATTTTCTTTAAGTTACTGCGAGTGGAAATGTGTGTCCGGCAGCAGGATTGACGGTTTGGTAGAGCTGCCTCAGAAAACTCTTCTGTCTGATGGACTTTCTGTACTCGTGTAGATGAAACGATCCATTCCAATCCATTTCCTCTCTTTGCATCGAGAGGTCCAAAATGCCTTTTAGCTTAGCTTAGCACAAAGCAAAAACTGCTAGTGTAGAACAGTGCTGTATCTCAATTTGAGTACTTTCATACTTGCCCTCGCTACCATGAGTACATACGTCTGTTACGTTAAAATGGAAGATGGTTCACATAATCAGAAAGTTGAGTGTGGCATGCTGGACGCTTCTCACCCACCACGGTCGCCATTTTGGCTCCCTGTTGGAAGGTTCGGGACCACGGCATTGTGAAAACGGTTGCAGAGGAAGCTGCTGGAGCTGAAGCGGTTGCTGTGATTTCTATTATATTTCTTTAATAAATGTTGGAGGTATGTTTGAGTAGAAAACAGGAAACAGTGGTGATTCTGGACACGGTGCCTGAGTGATGAACTTCCTGTCCTGATTCCTGCCAACCAGATGCGGACAGTCAGCCCGACTTCCCTCAGTGCTGCGGACAAATCTGACTCATCTTGTCGTCTGAAGCTGGCTCATATCCTCCGCAACAAAATGGAAAATATCAAACACGAACCAAAACACACCAAAAAAAGAGCGCCGCGTTATCTCACTCAGATTTTGCCGGGCGTTAGTCCGCCTGTGATGCACCGTGACTCACGCTGAGGTTGTTCTGTGCTTTATAAACTCATGGAAATCACTTCCACCATCCAACAATCACAACAGATGAATCACAACACATATTTAAAAGTCAGCGTAACGGACCGTCGTGGTGGTTTGGCGTAGTTTTCACATTTGTTCTAAACATGCCGTCCTTTCCTTCCTGGCAGGCATTGGTTTGAGTTTGCTTTAAAAGAACTTCCTGTAGATGGATGATCCATCACAGCACAGCACAGATTAGCTCCATGTTTCACCTCCTGTTTGATTACAGCGTGGATCATTAGTGAACCACATTTGGGCAGCTACCTATCAATTCTCCGTAGACTAAATGTCCCCTGTGATTGATTTGAAGACTGTCGATTTGCATATTGTACTGAAATCTATTGAAGTCAGCGGTTGTGGCTGATGACGATAAGAAGTCTGAGTCAGATCGTAAATCTGGACGATCCCAACAGCGAAAGTGAAGAGACGCGAAAGAGTTTGAATATTTAAAGAAGATTTAAACCTGGGTTGGCTCCGGAGCCAAGCTGAAGACAAAGAGGCTCGCCTGTCTTTAAACCGAGTATCAGACGCCGAGTATCAGAGGGGATTTCCATCTGACGTTATCAGCGCTGTGAGGCCTGACTGCAGCACCTCACGGCCTCGATGCCTCCATCCATTATTACTACATTTGTTGTTCCCAAGTTACATGCAAATAAATGTTTTTCACAACCAACACTGATCATATGTGACACTATAATTATGCAAAAAAGAGATGTAACACTGAGAAACAGTCGGTGGTTCTTACTCTCCAGTCAGGTAAAACATTAAAGATTCATAGAAGAAGGAGAGCGGCACAAGATGGCGTAATTAAAAGAGTAGAACCTGAAATAGAAATATGATTCTCGTTAATGCGTTCATTCACTGATCACACAGAGCTCTTCAGTGGACGCCTCATTTACGCTCTGATTGACTTGCTGTGTGTTTCCACTTCACGTTGTTGGATTTGACTTTTATTGATTCTTTTCCACCTCAGCATAAAAATGTTATTTGGACTTCACATATCTGTTTTTTCTGGTGTTTAATTTATCGTCTTGTCATTTTTCTTTGTTCTGTGTGAAACTATTCAGACCTCGTTATGCAGCTAATGGCCAGAGAATGTGAGTCAGTCTGCATCCTGTAACCTTTTAATGAAGCCAAAGGTGCTGAGATCTTCTGAGATCTTCTAAACTTGTAGTGTACCTGTCTGTCATGTACGTTATACTGCGCCATCAGTTCTCCAGTTATCTCCTCACCAAGTTTTCATCGTGCTTGGCTCGAACGAGGCTCATCATCGAGCCGTGTCAGTCAGAAAGCTGCGTATCCGTCTTATGAGGCTTTCAGTCTGCAGCAGATGTTGCTCGAGCTTCCTCCGTTCCTCCATTTCTGTGAAGCTTGTTGAAGCTGGCTTTACCGTCACTGCCAGCACAGACTTTAATCAGCGTCAGTGCGTCGACAGGATCAACACTTTGCTAGCTGTCCAGTCAACGTGTCGTGTTACTTTTGTCTACAATTCCTGGTTTTCTTTCTCAACTCCAGCCTGCAGACTGCTGAGTCCGAGCTTTATTTCATAATTTCACCACGAGATGTTTTATATTTACAGATGAGGAATTGAGAGTCATCCTGACTTCCATTGCTTCTGCTCGCTTGTTGTGTTGTTGTGGAGGAACTGAAGGCAGCAGACGACTCTCCTGTGAGTCAATCCAACATCTACAGCTGAGAGGGGGGAAGTTCAGGATTTTCCAAAACCATACATCTATTTATATGAATTTTAACTTAAAATCATAGCAAAGTTCTTCATTCAGTGTCCTTTAAATATCAGGGAAGCTTCAGGGAAGTCTGAGCAAAGGTCTGTCTGAGTGTGGTCAGACTGCTGACAGATCTGTTTTCTAAAACCTGTTGCGTATTTAGGGTGTTTCCAGAAGAGAAAATCACTTTTCACCTCTTTATTCTTGTTTTGCAATCTTTTCGTGAAGAGCTTGAACTCTTTCTCTTTGAACAAAGCTAGTTAAGTTAATCATTTCTAACTGAGACTGGCTCCACAGCAGAGGTCTGCAAGGTCCGGCTTGGACTTATATAACTTCTCTCCTTTCTAAGTGTGTTTGTGTGTGTATCAGAGAGATCCCACTTGGTGTCATGTCTAGTTGGTCTTGGGTTGGAGTCTTTGGCCTGTGGAGGACTCCAGTCCAAACCGAACCAACACCCAAACCCATCGCCTCATCTGAAGCTCTATCGTCTCATCCAAGGCCAATCTCTGGATCTGTCCTCTCAGTTGATGGTGATGTGGAGCGACGTGTTGCAGGTTGGAGCATTGATTGACCCGATGCATCACGCTCGGCTACAAAACGATTTTTACACCCTAAGTAACATCATTCTAATCCCCCCGGTGGATATCAGGTTAAGGCCTAGAAACCCCGTAACACAATGATCCCTCCATTACTGTCACATCGCACTTCATATAATCAGATAATCCCACGTTTTTAATCCAATTCAATGTATGTTGAACTCCATATATTCATTGTAAGTTGCTTGAAGCATCAGAGGGAGTGGAGCCAAGAAAAGAGTCTGCACAAAGTGTCACAGAGTCGTCTCCAGACTCGGAGCGGGTGTTTTACAACCTGAACATCTCTGGTCACTTCTCACTGGTTGTTCTTCATGCACGGAAACAAAAGCCGACGTCTTCGACACTGTCGAACGCTCTTCCTGTGGAGTTTACTCAAACTGGCCTTTCTCAGTCGGCGTTTTCGTGTTCTGTTCTGTTTCAGCGTTTATCGCTGTGAAAGTTGGCGTACTAAATGAACCGATTTTAAAGCTGGATGAAGAGATGGAGGACGACGCTGCACAGCAGAGAAACAGACAGATAAGATGTGCATTTTAATAACAGATGGAGAAAGTTGGAAAGAATTTTCTCCATAACTCCCACGACAGACGCTGGACTAAACATTTCCTCCGGTTTACAGGAATGATGATTTGAAAAGTTCATGTCAGAGTTACAAAGAAGTGTCTGTGGGCTGTGAGCTGGGATCAGATCCATAGAAACGTGTCGTCAGTTTCACCTCTGATACACTGAATGAACCTAAATTTATGTGTGTGTGTCTGGCTGACCTCATTGGCGAGTGTATTGAGACTGAGATTAGACCGAGACTTTGAGGGGCTGCGACCACGTGACAGGCAGGACGAGGCCAGGCACTATATCACCAACTTAACCAGCCATTATTTTCCAAATCTCTTTGGGTGAGGCCGTCTCAGCGCTCGTACTGATGAATCCTCCACTGACATTTTTACTGCTCAGGCAGCCACAGCTTCTCCTCGATCTCTGGCATCTCCAGGTTTGGTGATGGTCGTTAACGGCAACAAGACGTTTCCCAATGTCGCGCTCTTGACTGCTCCTGAAATAAAAACCAGAGGCCGAGACACGGTCGAGCTGAAAATGCGGTCGATTCCTAGAAAAGACAGACAAGAACCGGGTCTGAACCAGTAACCTCCTGGTGTCTCTGACCACCATGATAATGTTATCTGCATGACATCTTCTCATGTAACTAAGCTTAGCTTTGCATGTTTGCATGATGTACGTGTACTCAGTGACCCCCGTGGTACATCTGTGTGCATTTATGTGCATGAGAAGCAGCCCACCGAGCAACAGCTGCACAAGTCTGAGCTTCAGTTTAACAGTTCACCAAGAAGAGGAGGTGAATGTGTGAGCGTACAGGTTCATTTAACCCCGCGAGTGTCTGCTCTGTCTCAGCTGCTCTCTCTCCTCTCTTGGTTTTTCCTCCGAGTCGTGTGCACGGCTGCATTTTTGCTCACCTCCGTGCTTAAATGTTCAGCTTTGAATAATGCGGACCTCCCCTTTAAATCCCTCCAGCTGAAAAGCTCTCAGAGGTTTTTTTTTTTTTCCCTCTCCTCTCTCCACACATCAGTCCACGTGCCGTGTGGACGCCACGTCAGCTGTGTCAGGCTGACTCTGCACACTGCGTGTGTGTGTGTTTAAAGAGCTCTGTGTAAGGCTGTCTCCAGCAGCAGGGAGCAGTCAGAGTCCATATTTCATCATCTGGATCTCGATGCAGGGTTTAATATTTCTCTAAAGCCTTCACAGACTCAGAGAGTCACTTCAGCTGTGGTCCGCAGAGCGTTTCAGTTTACAGCCTCTGTGGTTTCCTGCAGTAAATACCTTTGAATCAAATAAAAACTGTCCTCACCAACTTGGATGACGCGCTCGCTGAAAACTCGTGTTGTTTCTGTGACCTCACTTTCTTGAAAGTGGAGATGCCTCACCTGAAACTGAGCCCGCTTCTCTCAAACACAACATCAGCATTCAGGGCAGCACACACAGTTTAATAAGTGAGGAAGCTGTTCATGTCATCCTCTAAGAAGTGTGTCACCGTCTGTCTGATTCAGCTCTGCAGGTGACGCCGATCGATCGATCGTCACATGTTCGCTGAGAGGTGATCGATGCCCATCAGGGGACTGATGGGACAAATCAGTCGCAATCAGTGTGAGAGGTGGACCGATGATGAAAACGCATTGTTGTCCTCTTTCCACGGACACTGATGCAGGTGAAGAGTCTGTATGCAGACGATGGTCGACTCTCCCTGGACTTCTTGGTCCTGATTGGAAGGTGACTTCTGATGTGGAGCAGGAGCTGGTGTCACCTCCGCTGGATTAAGACTACTGACGTCGTACGGTCGTCCACTGATCGGCTCCTCCAGTCTGCATGTCGAAGGGTCTTTGGGCGAGATACTGAACCCCAGATCGCGCCATTTGGAGTGTGAAAGATTAGCTCCTAAATCTGATGAGTTGTTGGCACCTTGCAGTGCAGGTATGTCGTGTAAAAGACATTAGATGTGTGAGTTTCATACAGATTCAGATGTGTTTGATTACACTGGAAGTCTTTAGATGTCCTAACGATCTTTTTAAATAACATATGACGGTCAAAGTTTAGTTCTGAGGAGCAGAAAGTGAAGCTGCGATATCCTGAACTGAAGTGACTCCTGAACCTGTTATGTCACCTACAAACAGGTGGTAAATATCAAAGAGCAGAGTCAGGTGTTAACGCCTGTGACGAACCCTGACCAATCTTTTTTTTGTTTTTTTAAAATGTATTTTGGTGTTCGGAGTGTCGAGGCAGCGAGCTGCCGCCAACGCATTCCTGCCTGAAATAGAGCAAGTGTTGGATTTCATTGACCTGACCCAGCTCAGCTGCGTTACACAGATCCATATCCTCGGTGATGACATAGTAGCACATTTATTCTTGGAGTGAACCGCACGCTCCGTGTACGAGGCACGCCACGGCAGCATGCGTGTGGGCGGGCCGGCTGCTGCGGGATGGACGGACGGACAGCCGGCCAGCCAACCGGCGGCGGCGGCGTCACCTCCCGCTGAAACAGGAGTGAAGGAGTGCAGAACTAAAGCGCTTTCTGTTGACGGTAAATGTAACGGTGGTGTGTTTTGGCTGCGTGTGTGAAGGGATAAACAGTTTTGTTCCGTCATTCTTTAAATATTCCTCGGGAGAGGCAACATTAGTGGATATGATGTACAGCACGTTGAAATGAAACCCGACAAATATAGAAAGCACTCGGCTGCCAAACACCGCTCAGGATCAGTGTCACTCTGCGAACACTTTGTCACATCCCCTGAAGAGATAGAAGAGAAAAAAAACTCCCGCCAACCAGCTGTCCAAAAGGAGTGTCGCTCCTTTTTGCTCGTGATTCCCAGAAGATCACCCAGTGAACCTGAAGGAGGAGGGAGGAGGTGGGAGGGCGTCAGGTTCTTGGGTTCAGTCCCAGTCGTGGAGAGAGAGGGAACAGCAGGGGAATGTGTGTGTGTGTGTGTGTGTGTGTGTGTGCTGCAGCAAAGGCCTGCCAAATATGGCGAGAGGAGACGAGCATCCAAACATCATCGCTGGAAAAAGTTTGTTCTTGTTCTTTTATTCGTAGGAACTGATGCCGGGCGATGTTTCATGCTTCTATCCAAACACAACACGAGTCCGTGTTTATTTCACCAGCAGTCCGGATCGGCCGCGTGACGCGAGGAGAGATGAAGCACGGGCGAATAAATGTGTCTGTAAGTCACAATACGGTCGCCGAGGAGACGTTTCCACTTTTATAAAAAGTCAGATGAACGCTGTGATCGTCCCGTGATCCTCACGACTTTTTATCGATCAATCAAATCTGTAGGATTTTATTTGACTGTCTCGACGATCGTAGATGTTTCAGTACGTCTGTGTTCAGCAGTCTGAGCTTGTCTACGTGTGTGTACAGGTACACACTCGTCTGCTCATCCATAATCGATGAGCCATGATCAGTGTGTAAACTTCAGCAGTGGCTGTCTTCAAATGTTCGCAAAGATTCCTAATCTCTCATCATCACGATCATCAGCAGGTTAACTAACACGCAGCTCTTCCTCCGTCTCATGCCGGCTCTAACTTTGGGTTTTCCTTCGAAGCGCTAAGAGGAAGCTGTGTCTTAAACATGCAGGACACACTCAGATTTACACAAACTCATGTGTGTCTGAAGCCGGGCATCATCATCAATGAGCTGAAGCGCTCAGATGAACGTGAATACGTCGCGTTAGGATCAAGATCAAACTGTTTGTTTCTGCGTTTCTCTCTCTGTGTCTCTTTTTCTTCTTGTAGTCCTAAAAATAAAGTCTTCTGGTAACACCACTCCACCACACTTACCCTGATCTCCCGCCCTGTTTCCACTCCTCCTCCTCCTCCTCCTCCTCCTCCTCCTCCTCCTCCTGGTTCGTTCCTGAAGTTCCTAGAATCTTCCACAGTTCCAGTTTCAGGGAACGTCAGGAACGTCAAGAAGCTGCCAGCTGCAAAAACTGTGGTTGGCCTCAGAATATGTCCGTTCTTTCTGTCTCTCCACATGCAGTTCACATGTGCGATTGTCTCCGTGTGTGTACGTCCATCTGCTCGTCTGATTGTTCGCCGTGAGTCTGTCCAGCTGCCTTATTGGCTGAAAATAGACCTCTCTCTTTCTATAGTATGTACACTATGTACTGTTCACTGTTTACATCCAATTAAATGTATAAAATATCCATTTAGGCTCCCCTGTCAGACCCGCCGGTGATGACAGTGCCGGAGGGCTGGTGGAGACCAAACCTGACCTAATAAGAGAGTCATGGCTGCTCTATCCAACAGCAGCTCTTTGTATTTTGTTAAACAGCAGCGGGATGATGGATCATTGTTGGCCCGCGCCGGACCGCTTTGAACTGACGACACACACCAACCCGAGAAACAACAAGAGATAAAACTGCCTCCAGCAGCAAGACTGAAGCCATGACCGACCATGAGTCACCAGAGCAAAGCAACGTTCACGCTGGAAGCAGCATACCACGAAGGCCACGCCGGTCAGAGCTTTGTTATGTGTGGCAGCAGAGAGGCTGATGTGATTCAGGACGTCCGATCTGAGTAACAGAGTTACCGCCTGAGAGGCGACACG